>JAJJWM010000133.1:0-184576 GCA_021655865.1 Fusarium guadeloupense
TTACAGATGGAATTTTCCCCTTGCAATGGCAGCTTGGAAACTTGGCCCAGCTCTAGCCTGCGGTAACACCGTAGTCCTCAAACCTGCAGAACAAACGCCTCTTTCAATCCTATACTTGGCCAATCTCGTCGTCAAAGCAGGATTTCCTCCCGGCGTCGTCAATGTTGTCAATGGACTCGGAACCGTCGCCGGCGCTGCCCTTGCTTCTCACATGGACGTTGACAAGATTGCATTCACCGGCTCGACGCCAACGGCACGACATATCATGAAGATGGCTAGCAACAACCTCAAGAACATCACCTTAGAAACCGGCGGAAAGAGTCCTTTGATCGTCTTCAACGATGCTGACCTTGACTTGGCGGCGTATTGGGCCCATGCTGGCATCATGTCGAACCAGGGACAAATCTGCACAGCGACGAGTCGTATTCTTGTTCAAGAAGGTATCTATGATAAGTTTCTTGCAGCTTTCAGAGCTCAAGTCAAGAACATCTCCAAGCTCGGCGATCCCTTTGATGAAAATACTTTCCAGGGACCTCAGATCACCAAGGCCCAGTACGATCGAATCATGTCTTTTGTTGAGATCGGCAAGCAAGAGGGCGCCAAATTGGAACTCGGCGGTCAGCCTTTTAAGAATGTCGGCGATGGCAAAGGCTATTTCATTGAGCCTACAGTCTTCACTGAAGTTTCACCCAGCATGAGAGTCTTCCAAGAAGAGGTGTTTGGTCCGTTCGTCGTCATTACCAAGTTCAAGTCGGAAGAAGAGGCTATCAATCTAGCCAACGATACCCAGTTCGGACTTGGCAGTGCTCTCTTTACCACGAACCTGAATAGGGCGCATCAAGTCGCCAAGAGGATCGAGGCCGGTATGGTTTGGATCAATTCCAGCAACGATAGCGACTGGAGAATTCCGTTCGGTGGCGTTAAGCAAAGTGGTATAGGACGAGAGCTGGGAGAAGCAGGTCTTGCTGCGTATTCTAATATCAAGGCCGTGCATGTCAATATTGCTTCCAAGCTGTGATGAGTAACTTTGCCTGGGAACGGAGCTTTGCATCCTGGGGTTTTCTAGCGGATGGAGAGATTACGAATGATATCCAGCTTACAGTTATATCGACCCAGGCACTATCATGACCATGTTTGTGGTTGATAGAAGCTCTACTTATAGTTATTATGTACCCCAACAAGAAAGATATGATGCTTAGCACTACCGGTGTTGATGTTTGTCCAAATGTGATCCATGGCAAAGATCCTATCAATCAAAGATTTGTCTGGTACATATACTCCTCTGAGCACTCATCCTAATCAGCGTCGAATTCTGTAACCCATGATCCTCCGATCCAACTTCACATCCTGTTATCCTACTGCCAACTTCCGTGCCTTCCTGGGTGACTTCAATGGCAGAAAAAGACGGAGTCCCAAAATAGCTTGAGACACTCAAGCCAACCCCTACAGAAAAGGTCAGAGATATCAAGTCATCCTCTTCCGCCTTCAGCTCCAGCACGTGGAACCCTTTCACGCCGCGAACCTCAGCACAAGACGAGGTGATCTACGCCACTGGTGTCCACGGCGCGTCGGTAGAGTTGGAGAAATGAATACCCAAAGCTGGGCTTTCCATGCTTCGCGTTTCCTTCGCTAGTGCCTAATTAACACTGCTGTAGTGTTGATTATCATAGAAACATTGACTCCCTTGACCCTCGAGGTAAAACCTTCAGTCAAACTTGACGCTTTGTGTTACAATTCACTTGAGGATAAGCTACCGAGCAGCATGGCCGGGCTTGAAAAGGACTTTACATTACTTTCGGATTTCGACTCATAGTAACCAGTAAATGCCATCGGCTCTTTCCCTCGTAAGACACGCTTCTTGCCGCTGAAGCGTAACATTCCCAACATCACACCAGAACAAGCATCAACGTCTCAACAGTGCTCGGCATTTTTTGCCTCCAAAAATGCGCGACAATCTTCAAAGCCAGCCTGCGGGTGGGGTTGGTTTAGGTCAGCCGGTCCAGTCTGTAGCGGAGGGTGATTTTTGACTGTTTCCACAAACTGTTCAAGGACCCGGGCATCGCTCGAGTCTGCATCGATGTACTCTGACAGCGTTCCATCGGCGGGACCTCCGCGAACAGGTTCAAGCACCAAATTGTCTGCTTTGACGGTCCATGCCCGGAACGAAATCCCAGTGGCGGATATAGCATACACGTGGCTGAGATTATCTCGTCGAATACATTTCTTGGCAGCATCGAGTGTTTGGTCTTCGACTTGCGCAATAGTATTCGATTGACATTTGAACTCAACCCAGAGCACTGATGAGAGAGTATCGTGATTGTCATTGTGCCGTTGGATGTATGCATCGGTTTTCAAAATGGACCCGTCCGACACAGCTCCCGATGAAACATAGTACACATCTTTGTCGTTGAAGACTTGCTGCAGCCAAGCCCACCAAAAGCCGACATTTTCAATATAAGGATTTTTGGCAGCCTCGTTGTAATGGTCTCGGAGAACGCCTGAGTCGGGTACAATACTCATGATTCAGAATGGTAATAGATAGTAAGGTTATTCACAAACGGAAACTAGGGTTAAATATGGGAAACAAGACATGAGTAAGCTTCGGTAGCTTGTGACTATGAAAAAAGGGTATTTACTTTTATAGTCAAAGAAAAGATCCATTGATCCTTGAGACAGCTTACATCTTAAAACTTGATCTTTTTACACTTTTACAACCTAGCAAGGGTAAGGGCCAAAGAGGAGCCAATTACAGATTACAGGTCCCTCCACTAAACAAGGTATAAGATGGAGACTATGCAGATTTAAATGCACACCATCGTCATCCATTTGGCGGTTGCGCTCACCATGTGCTTCCAAACCAGTCGTTACAGTAACATAACTGTAGTCGAAGAGTTCAACGCGTCGAATCAAGGACCTTAATAGCACCTGATTGTGTCTCAGTGCCCATATCCATAGAGTCTAAAGGTTCTTGCTTACAATGCCAGTCCAGTCTTATCAACCAGCACTAGACGAAGAAATCCTGACTTTGGGAGGGAACTTCAGTCGCCATCTTAGCCCAGCACATAATGGATTCTTCAGGGTGCTTAATAAGACTTTTGAGCAAAGTCTTGGCACATTCTATATTGTCGGTTCAGACAGCCACATTTGCTCGAGTTCCAAGTCTCAGTAGACTACCTACGTCAAGATGTTGATCAGTGGTGGCTCACAGTGATGCTTTGTACTATTGGCTTGCCAACTGATGAGGATTTAACTGCTTCAAGGTCCATTATTATACAAGATATATCGAGAAGCTAGACATCTATGGGCCATCTCAGCCAATGCATTTTCTGCCTATAGAGATTAATCCTTACTAACCGCATAAGACAGTTCACAATTTGGTCCTAGACCTAGCAATAGAGCCACCGAGAAGACAAGTCCTACAAGAGACCCAAGAGGCTACGGTTTCCCTTTGAAACATATCAACATGACCGATCAAAGTCTGTAGTCTGACGATTCGAAGGCCACAGAATGTCTTGAAAACAACCAGTCAATACGCAGTAACTCATGTTCGAGATTTGCCAACCCATTCACTTGATGTTTAGGATTTCTTCCTGGAAGAGACCATCCTTGATTCCCTGAGACACTCGCCCATCCATGAATCCTTCCAAGTACACCTCGCCCACAAAAGACCAACATAAGCCCCTGTCTCTAATGATATACGGTACACCGCCACCTAGTATAACGGCGATGCAATCTCCCTCTCGAGTATCCGACGGTCCGATGCCGATATTTCCTGTAGAACTTTCTATAAAGCATCTGTTGAAACAGTAGCTGGACGCTAATGTCATATACTGCTTGGGGTTTCCGCCAACTGCCAGGTGCTGCAACAGCTCTTTAGACTTTTCTTTGCCAGCCTCGTCTAAGGTTAGGTTCGACTGGGAATCGTCTTCTTCTAAAAGATATAGCAGATATTTCAGACCGTCTGCCAAACTCTGATCCCACGTTCGTCCCGTTAGGCCATATTGCTCGGCAGTAGTTGTCTTGATGAAGCGAGTTGCCCAGGAAGCGATGTCCTCGTGCCCGAGACGTGAAAGGGCTGCAAAAAAGATAGATCTAATATTTGACTTGAGAAGCGCCTTAAAATCTTCTTTCGTCACATCAGTTGTGCTAAAAGCGTGGCTCCGAGTAACTGTACCCAGTTTCACACCGCCAATTCGAAGTATCGAGCTATCTTCACTGTCGTAAAGCTTCATTTCAAAGCCGGCAGATGCATTGTAGTGTTGAGGAAAGCTCAGACGACCGGGTTCCTCAGGATTCGAATAATGGATCCAAGACAGACTTGTCCGAATGCCTCTGTTGAAGACCTTAAAATCGCTCCAGTCCGGTGTCCAAGAGGACAGCTTGGGGAGGTCATGTAGTCGCTGTCTTCTCGTCAAACTGCCGGGAGTTCCATGTGCGCGGGTCAAGATGGCAAGTGAACTACCTCTCTCGAGAAGAAATCGGGTCACATTGCGGTAGGTTTCCTCAATGTCAACACTGTAATCTGGACGCAAAGCTTCAGGGGGCTGTGAGGCATCTTGACATTCTGCACAGATACCGAGCAACCCGTAGATCTTATCTCTCTGGTCGGTAGCGTGGAATTTTATCTGGGTTATAGACAACAGGGCATCTAGCGGCCACTGCGTCTGTGCTTGTCGAAGATTACTCATGGTGTTGACGTTCCGTAACTCTTCAGGAACCTGTGACATTCTCATATATCCATTCCGACGCATCCAAGCGCTTACCCATTCCAGGCGGTGCCATGGAGATACATGCTGCCCACAAACAAGAATGGGATCTTGTGGAGAAAGAACCACTTCCTGGATGACCCATATCCTAGAGAACCAGGGAAGCTTCATCAGCTGTCCTAGGTGGCCCCAACTCTCATGGCTCCACGCCGGTAGCCCTGAAGTTGCATGCGAAGAATCCGAATAAATCTTTACAGGAATATCGGCCAAAGTCTTTGCGGTAGGGCATTGGGATTGAAAGACGCCATAGATTTGGTCAATCAGCTGCCATGCGTCATGGATTGAAGGGTTTCCAGGTCCAAGCCAGATCAACGTTCTGATAGATCTCGAGTAGATCCTACCCATCAGGGCCACCTGTGCTGAACGTTCTTCAGTGTTTCGTTGGTTGACACAAAGGTTGTCAATCCAAATGTACCGAAGCGGAGGTTCTAGAATAGAATCTTGGGCAGCAATTTCTCGAAACCGATCAAGTCCTGCTGCAACATCGGGTGTCACAGACAGTTCATGACCGTCAATTCGAACTGGGACATTTGATACTTGAGTCCCCCAAGAGTGACTGAGGGCGTAGAATGGGGGTGCGTCTTGAAGAGAAGCAACCTCAAGAGACCCTGCATCTAGAGCTGAACTATCGGTGCTGATGCAGAGAAGACGAATGTGGTCCTGTGGTAACGGAGTGTATAGAAGCGGTTCATAGTGTCCCATTTTTCTTCTTTAACTCTTATCAGAGGTTGATAAATATAGAGAAAGTCGAATTTTGTATGATTGAGGTAAAGCTCTGATTTTGGGTCAGAAGTATATGCAGTGCTTCCTCCCAAAGTATTAAAAAAGCCGAGATGTCCCCTCCTTTTAATGTGTTCATGTTAACGCCGAATACAAATCATTGTAATTCACGGCTGTTGCCTGGTTGTAAAATGGGCGGCAACGCAGCATTCTCGTGTACTATCAATATCAAAATCTTGCGCTATAAATTGCAAAACGCAAGGCAGACCCATAACAGCGCCTGGAAATCTTTCAAGACGAGTCCGAATGAGAGACGAGAAGCAGGATGATCATGTGGTGTGACCAACATGCATATCAGGGCCTCCTCAGCATCCATGTCTTGGCTACCGTCGAGATTGAAAATAGAATCTCTTCTGCAGATTCGAGCCGCGCGGCGGTTGGATTTGCCAAGACCTGTCTGAGTCCGGGCCAGGTCAATGGACGGGGACGCTTTAGGATGGTGGGCAACTGGCTTTATCCAGGCGCTTGCTGGGCGGCTAAACACCCGGGATGGCTACCTGACATAAAGCCCAGGCTGACTACTATCTATGTTCGACTCAGGACTTTGGAAAAACCCGAGAATAAAGTTGAAGCCTAGCAGGGAAGTTCTGCTTAAGGCGTTTAACGGGCGTCTCTGGTTGGGCTCGAGTCTACAGTCGCCCGCACGTAAGCAACCTGGTTATGTATGCACGGCCCACCATCGTAGTGACTGATCTGCATATGGAAGCGCTGGCCACAAATTGGCAGTCCACACAGCCATGACAGGGACTTAATAGATTTTGCGTCAGAGAAAGAAAGACTCTGCCTTAATTCACTTTGGTTTCAGCCTATGCTGAGGTACGAAATATTGCGCCTTTTCCTCCATTCCGTAATATACCTTGCCTGATGTAGTGGAGGCTATTAACTCCCTGTTGACGATACCATGGCAAGCCAGGGTCTTGGACTGGATCAAGTCTACCCACATCCGACGGATGTCATTGCGACAGCCGAAAAGACCGTCGAGTGAGTTACTAGTCTGTATCAGGTAGTTTTTCATCGGTTGACCATAGCAGCATAATCGCGATGCATGGGCTGGACGCAAAATCTCCTGATACATGGATCGCCTGGGTGTGGGATGGTGATCCTGACTCTGGACACGCCCACTGGCTGAAGGATAGACATATGTTACCTTCATTTATACCCGACTCACGAATCTTGACGTATGATTGGAATGCCAATAACGACAAGACTGCTTCCAGCGACACGCTTCACGGTCATGCTGATGCCCTCCTCGACCGCATATACATGAATCGGGAGCAAACCGTAAGGCCATATCCATCATGCAGTCAAATTATCAAGGCTAACAGTTTGATCAGGGAAGATTAAAGTTTCCATTAATATTCATTGCTTCCGGTTTCAGTGGTTTACTGTCAGCCAAGGTACAGTTTGCTTACTATTATTTTTTGCTGGGATCAACCGCCTGTCGTGTTTGCTTTCCTGGCACCAAGATTGAGAAAAACTATAGTCGCTTCTTCGAGTGGCCGAGGACTTTCACCCTCGTAGTAAGGAATGCTGCCAAACTCTCGATTACACGGTCGGAGTAGCATTCCTCGGCACTCCGTTTCAAGGCATCTGGGAAATGGGGTACATGGCTACGGATTTGCGGGTGTCAGTTGCGACTGATACAGGGCATGAATACACTCGCGAATTGTTGCAATATTTAAGAAAGGGAGCGCCTGCATCGCCAGGCCCCCGAGATGAGCTTGTCCAAAAGTTCTCTGAGATGATTCATCGTGACGAATTCAAGTTTGGCGTAGCGTGCTTCTACGAAACTCGTCATACGAACTTCTCTGCGATTCGAAAACGGTTACCCGAGGAATATGCCGACAGGCTTGATGAGAACGGCCATGGAATTGTATGTTTAGATCTCGCTATTTAATCTGTCCATTTGTTCCGGGCTCCTCAGGCTTACGATTGTGCTACAGGTTGTCACCCAAAGCTCTGCCTGCCTCCAGGGGGTAGAAGGAGTAGGCTTGGATGTTAGGCATAACATGCTACACAAGTTCAATTCTCCCCATAATGATGGTTTTCAACGCTTGGTATTGAGGCTAAAGGGATTTGCTGAGGAAGCTGACAATGTTCTACGCCGGAAAGGTATGATCGAGGAGACGATACCCCGACGAGCTGCTGCGATGCAGCATGAGCCCGCAAACCCAGTCATCAACTTCCTGCCGCTTCTGCTCTACAAAATGGATGGGACTAGTTCTCGGGCCTTCGAAGAGTTGGAAAGGATCCAGGAATCTGGATCTCTGGCCAGTGGCAGCACCTCACCAGCCCAGACAACAACATCTTTAGCAAGGTTAGGATGGCGAGGGCGAACTTTGACCAAGCTCTCGAAAGTGAGGGGAAAGGCTGTTTCGGGCTTGAAGAAGTTATAGATGTTTAAGCATTACTATGCCTCCTCATGGAGTATATGACTATAGGTCTAAAAGTTCATAAATGTATTGTGCATAAGGTTCTGTCATGCATCAGATGCGGAAGCAAAAGTACTCTTTGTTATTGTGTATATAGGAGCCGGCCTGTTATTTAGATAGATCTAAAAGTCTGAGTATGATGATCCATATTTCTTAATGTCATCTGTAGATATTTAGCATTACATTGGCTCTACCTGAAGGTTAAAGTGATAGAATACAGCGTGAATTAATACTGATAGTCTCAGGAAGATATATATTAGCTAGGCATATTTGTTTCAGTCTGCTAGAAGCTGTCCTCTTTGCTATACTTACTAGCCTTTAATGGACGGAGCTTGAGATCTTGACTATCTTTGGCTACTTCTTGAGAACTTTTTGTAAGACTTGAGGTATTGAGTTGCTTAAGTCTCTTTATCATATAAAGTCCATAAGGGTCTAGATCTTAGTGAGCTACCTTGGCTTATGTACGTAAATGCGCTATTGAATTCATCCCCATAACTTTCGCAAGCTATTGAAATGTTTCTAGGCTCTGAATGGCGGAAGGTAACAAGTGTCTCAAACATTCTTGCTCGAAATATCTCAGTCAGCCACTTCCAATCTGGTTATGCAAGCTCTGGGTTGTGTCGCTGCCACCTTTAAAAGACGCAACCCCGCAGCCTTGATCGTGAATACTTTCTTATCAATTTATTGACCTTTCTCTGTTACCAGACAAGCAGAGTACAGATGAAGTAATGGATATCACATCAAACGACATGTCAAACACAGCTTCTTTTGCCCTAAGTGCAGGCGGTTTTATTGCTGGCACTAAAGTCCAAACACAAATTGGTTCAGTGGCGATAGAAGACCTGAGGGAAGGAGACACGGTCGTGACTCGAGGCGACCCATCGGAATGGGACATCCGCAGCGATGAGGTTGTTGAGAACCCAGCACCTGGGTTTCTATACAGTTTCAACGGCGAGCCTCCTTTTGTAACTGCAGGACAACCATTCTACACAACAACTGGGATTCGTGCTCTGGATCCTGCGATCGCTATGCGGCTGAACCCGTGGCAGGAAGTCGGCCGTCTCAATGTGGGACATGTGCTACTGCGATTGAACTCTGAAGAAGGACGCTATGAGTGGGTGCCTATCATGACCATAAACCAAGATTCGAGCGATGTCAAAAACGTTTACGGCGTGCACCTTCGAGAAGGACTGCGAAGCTACCATGCGAATGGATATCTCGTGGCACTCAATTACCCTGAGATCACTGCGGCCTCAATCGCAAGACAGCTCCGGACTATGTCTTCTGCTGAACGCATCGCAATTATTCAGAGTTTTGGCGTGCTTAAACCTCTGTTCGATCGATTCGGTATTACCACAGCCATAAACCGCTTGGCGCAACAAGTCGAATCAGCCAGGCCGCGAGGTTTAGACCAAGGCTTTGACGCTTCAAGCTGGCCAAACAATGATGAGACAGCTGAGTGGGAAGACTCATTGCGTTGATGGCTCTGATGCTATCATTGAGAATGGTAGTACAATTACTGGTTTACTATATTTTCCTGAAGACAGGTTATTATTTACATCACACTTCCATACTGAACCGACTCCATATGCTTTACTTGGGTGCCAAGAACTACAAGACACTGCGTGTGCCAGTGCTCATATTCTCTGGGAGTCTCAGACTCGCAAGCCCCATGTGCTCTTGTGACCCATGAATGTCATTCTCCATGAATCCTCCTGCAGACTTCTTTCTACCTGACCGTATTCTTGGAATGGTTACTTTGAAAGCCATGGCAGGATCGAAAAAGCCAATCCAGACAATGTCTTCTTCTGGGATACCAATAGCTTTTGCCACGTTTCGCGACGATAGGAGTTCAGAAGATTTGACGGCTTCATATTCGGCCTTGGTTGAGAAGATGGCATCCATGGTTATCTCGTACGGACCAGCGTTCTTGGACCTGACTATTCGACACATATCCGCTAGCATTTGAGGGTTTTGTGCTGGCTGTCTTGTGTCGCTCTTCTCAGTGTTGTGGTTACATGTGACTGGTTTAGCGAACTTAACCTCGAAATCTGAGCCGGTTGGGTTGATGCACCATTTGGATAACATCGGAGGTTCTCTGCCGATTCTGGTGATGCTTCCTCGCAACAACGAACCTTGAAGCCTCTTGAAAGAACCATCTTCGCCAACCAGAGTTAGTCGTTGTTCACGGGGTTCCAAGTCCATAAGATGGTACAAGGAGAACTCGGCACAAGGTCCAAGCTCTATCTCCATGAGGCCACCGAGGCCGAAACCAAAGTTACCAGCCGTGGCCTTTTGGCCAGGATAAGGTGCATGCTGCTACCCGTTAGTATTTCAGCTCCTACGAAGACCTTGAGAGAGCTTACAATCATGCCGACCCTTGCCTTGGATGCGACGCTATTCGCCAATTGCTGTGTTGGTGCAAGTGCTTCAGCGACAATGAACAACTCCCCAGGTCCAACCGCGGTGTGTTGATCTTTTCCGTATACATGAAAGTCAAGCTTCCACTGGCCAGTGTTCTCTGGGTGTTGCTGGTTAACGTAGGCCTTGACACGGGCCAGGAGATGGTCAATCTGAGGGATCAAAATATCTATGCAGAGTTAGCGAAGCTCGTTCCTGGTGAAAGAAGATTCATACGATCTTTAACACTGCCCATAAACATAGAGCGGTAACCAACCATACGAGCAGCCTCGAGCTTGAGTTGATAGCGCTTGCCATCGGTTTCCGAGGTCCGGTACTTGCTGCCGCTGACTCTTACAGATTTACCGTCATACAACTGCTCATACTCGGAGTCCTGGAGATGAAGTGAACCGCCTGGACCTCGCAAGATGTCGGGTCTGGTATTCTCGTATAGAGTGTGCGCAGCGACGGATAGGGGAGTGCATATCGAGTCGGGAGCCGTAGGTCTAACGTCGAATAGACCATTTGCGTATACAGTAGACACGGCACCATGGGACTTTGGAAGAGAGCATTGGCCACCACATTCCATGATTTTGCCCATGTGAAAGAAACCACCAAGGCTGGACTGGATATCCTCGATGGTGAGATCCTTGGTCTGAGTTGTTAGTTGATGTACGCAATAGGCGACATAAGGCGAAGGATCATATGCCCTGCCACCAATGATGATGTCAAAGTCTGGGTTGGCGTTCATCGCGTCTAGAAAAGGCTCATAACCTATTTGAGCAACTATTCGGAGAGAGGATTCGATCTCTTCTTCTGTCGCGGGAGGAATACAGGGGCCACACCCTGTTAGTCGACCTTGTTTGAAGCGGTGGAGGACTGTTTTCTTGTCGATGCCAGAAAACAACGATATCGTATTGAACGAGTAGTCTCTGCAAAAAGTGTTAAAACAGGTTGTCTTTGCTGTAGAGGGAAATGGCTAACTTGTTATTCTCTTCTGCTGCAATCTCTTTTATAATCTCTCCCATGACCTCCACATGCTCATCGGTGCCATCACCACCAGCCGAGCCAAAGATAAGCGGCACACGAAAAGCATGTACAAGTCGAAGCAGCTTAGCAAGGTCTTTGGCGTATGCTGATCGTGGACACGACATAGATCCAAGTGCAAGCTTCTGAGGTCCGCTGTCTGTTGATCCTGAGTCGAGGATGATGGCGGTTGGTATACCAGTCGGTACGAGTTGGGCGAGTTCACGATGAGTAAGGGCTTCGTCGAATCCGTAGCCCATCATGCCGACAGGCGTGATGATCTGGCATATTGGCCGAGAGGTCATGTTCGTGTTTGTGCCGGCCATTTGATGCTGTCTGAAGATAACGATAGTGTTTTAGATGGAGATACTGGCGCTGTTGTATAGGATGCTGGTGTATTTTGCTCTGTATAATAAAGTTAAACCAATGAATTCGTTAATAATTTAGGATACGTTTAATGGTACTGTTAGTCTTATGGTATCTATTTGTTTGCGTTCTGGTCGAAGAGCTGCAGGGATCTGCTTCTAGTGGATGCATGTCAGATTTCCAAGTCCGACGGACAACTGGTTCAAGAATCTAGTCCGACGGATACACAAACTTGACGCTAATTTTAGTCATGATAGAACAAACAAGTATAAACTAGTAATACAAATTCACAAATGGTATTCATTGTACGATTAGAGGTTCAATTGTTGTTGACATTGCTTTGAGAATTGGTTGTCTCGTCTGTGCGAATATCATCGCAAGCCAAGTCTAGATCGCAAGGCTAGATGGTGACCTGGAACAGTCATCTTGCCCACTACTAACCACAAACGAAAGTCGTTGTACAAGATATAAGGACTATAGCCTAGTTAATTTCAATATCTCAATCCTTTGTCCTCATCACGGCAATTATAATCTTGTCCGTTGGTTGCGGACACGGTAAAATGGAGCATATTCAAAGGATCTGACAGTCCGTACGGAGTAGGATTTTCCGTAAGCTGCGCCCCATTCTTGCTAATTTCGTGCCCTCTTGTTATTGGCGCTGACGCTCAATTGGCACCCAACAACGTTTCATTGTTATTGAGAAGGATTACCACAGCCTCAGTGAGACGGAGAATGGCAAGTCCTCGTCCGTAGGGCTGATATACCTCCAGACAAAAATGAGCCAAGGCAGAACGGGCTTGAAGTTGTATTATAATAACCACGAATTCTCAACTTTCCCATTCTGGTCTTCACAATTATTCGTGTCTGCAGATAGGACATCAACCTAGTCTAACAATCTTGGAAGACTTTTCACAAATATTATTTGGCCTATCATTTCTGCAGCCACGCCATGAGTCACCACAACCCGAACAAAGATCCCATCGTGTCGTACGATCTTCGCCCAGACTACGCTGAGTTAGACACAGCAAGATCATGGCAATCTATCCCGCAACAAGATGCAGACACGATAGCGTACAATCCCAATGTCTCACTGGGAGCCTCAACATCAAGAAAGACATCCAACTCCAAGCATGACACAGATGCCCAGCTTCCATTACGACAAGCATTGAAGCAATATCCTAAAATTGCTGGTTATTGCCTTGCCATGACCATTCCCGTCATCGGATGGGGTTACGACTTGGTCATTGTCGGCGGTGTCACTGGCGTCGATTCCTTCGTGGCTGACTATGGTGAGAAGATCCATGGCGTCATGGATATCCCTGGCAACTGGCTGTCTCTGTGGATGGGACTCCCACCTACCGGAGCAGCACTGGGAGCAATCTTGGGCGGTTGGTTGCAGAATCGCATTGGAAGAAAGCTCAGTCTCTTGGTTGGCACTATCGTTTCTGCCATTGCCATCGCCTGCATCTTCTTTTCGCATATACCTGAGCCGTTGACTACCAAGCGTATTCTGCTCACCGCCGGCTTGACTGTCCAAGGCTTCTCCGTCGGCATCATCAAAACTACCTGTGTTACCTGGGTATCTGAGAACACGCCAACAGCTCTGCGTGGACCAGCAATGGCTCTCTTCCCCACATTCACATTGCTCGGACAGCTCATCGGATCAGTCGTCTTGTACATCGTGAACAACATCAAAGGCCAAACGGGTTACCTAGGAGCCTTTGGCTCTCAGTGGATTCTCTGCCTTGGTCCTTTTATCCTTTCACTCTTGATGCCCGAAAGTCCAGCCCATTTACTCCGAACCGGCCAGGAAGCCAGAGCTCTCCGATCAGCAACTCGACTATTCGCTCCCAAGATAAGCGCGTACACTGCACTTGAACATATTCGCACCACTATCGAAGAGGAGAGGGCCACTACTGCTTCAGCGACATACTGGGCCTGTCTCAAGGGCACGAATCTGCGACGAACTCTAATTGTTATACTGGCTAGTCTGATGCCTGCACTCTTTGGCCTGGACCTTTTGTCGAATGCTACGATCTTCTTGAAGAGCATGGGAATGGAATCAAGGCCTGCACTGATGGTTATGATTATCGGCATCGTAGCTGGAATGTTCTCCAATGGAGTTGGTTTTTGGCTTCTCTCCCGCGCTGGTCGTCGTAGCATGACCATTGTGTCGCTAGGAGTTACTGCTCTTCTATGGGGTGCCATGGGTATCACCGGTTTCTGGTCAAGCGCCACTCTCAACTGGGTGACCGTAGGATGCATGATTTCTGTCATCATTGTTTGTGGTTTAGGTTCCTGGCCTGCTAGCTATGCTATCATGGGAGAAACTAGCTCTTTGCAGCTTCGTTCACTCACCCAAGGCCTGAGTGGCGTGGCTTCTCAAGCCTCTTCCATCACATTGGCGGTGCTTTTGCCTATGCTATTCAGCCGAGATAAGGCGGCACTTGGAGCAAAGACTGGTTTTGTGTTTTGCGGACTCTCACTTATTGGAGTTGTTTTGAGTTGGCTTTGGATTCCTGAGATGAAGGGACGAAGTGCGATGGAGATTGATCATATGTTTGAGATGAGGTTGCCGACAAGGAAGTTCAAGAATTGGAAGGTCGTGGTCCACGATGTACAGGAGGCGTCTCCTCTAGCGGAGACTAGGCACAGAGCGGACTCGGAGTAGGTGGACAAAGGATCCCGGGGTTTGGGCTTGGAGTTATATAGCCTGAGAAATAATGAATTGATGTCACAAAGATCTGAGACTCAGGAAATAAAGGATGTGATATGTTTTGCAAGAGATCAATGCTAAAGGTACTCTGACACTAATTTCAAGTTGATTCATTTGAACAGACCTTCTTTGAGAAGCGTCTTCAGGTCTCCATCAACGCGTCCAAAATACTCTGTTCTTCAGATTAGCATGATCATCCAGACATCCAAATATCCAAGTGATCTCAACTCACCCAAAACCTCATGCTTCATCTTATCAGGAATATCCTGCAGCGTGGGGAGAATATTGTGCAAAAACTGCTCCTTTCCCTCTGGCTCCTTACAAATGATATGCCAAAGCTTCCGAGGCTGCTCAAAGTCTCGATCATTGATCGACGTCGCAAACGAAGCCACATGTCCAGTCCAAATCTCGTGAGTCGGTACTTGAACTCGTTTGCTAACTGAGACTGGACGAAGTTGTGACCATACGTAATCTGGATCGCCGCCGTAGTTTCCGTTGATGGTCCCAGGACCGTCACGTACGTAGGGAGCATAAACAGTGTTGATGGGTCTGTTGCATGGTAGCTGGAAGTAGTTGGGTCCGACTCTATGGATTGTTAGCCTCGTTCGTAATGAGTTAGGCTCTTCATACCGATAGCGGTGCGCATCTGGGTAGCTAAACATCCTAGCCTGGAGTACTGCATATGGGGCATCAGCGTCTATCCTTAAGCAAGACTAAACGATCTACGAACCAGGATCTGCAGAAGGTCCAATACCCGGGACCATGTTTGAAGGCGAAAAGCATGCCTGCTCCAAGTCCTGGAAGTAGTTGTTGAGCTATAATCGTTCATTAGTCATCTCTAATAAGCTGCAGGGAATGTTCACGCACATTCTTGTTCAGTGTCATTCTACCCACCAGCCGCAGAGGATATTTCTCCAAAGGCCAAGTATACGTGTCGTCAAAGATATCAATAGGAGCTGACTTGACCTCATCTGGCTGCATGATCTGGATATAAACCCCCCAGCTGGGAAAGTCTCCTTTCTCAATGGCTTTGAACAGGTCTTTGACATGGTAATCTGGCTCTGAGCCTGCCAAGCGCATTGCAGTATCTGCATCCATCGTCTTGATTCCATCGTCGGGTTTGAAGTGCCACTTGACGTAGACATAGCTGCCATCCTGGCTTCTGTCAGCTTCACTATTGCATGCCATGCTTGGAGACCCACAGCCTTGTTGAGAGTGTATGTATGGACACTAAAACCATTGATGTTCCTCAACGAAGCAGGAATACCGCGTTGGCCGAATAAATGCATCAACGCATGTATCCCTTCTGGGTTATTGAGGTGAAAGTCCCAGAACATAGTGTTATCTGGTACGTTAGTCCGTGGGTGTCTTTTGTGACTGCGATTCATGGACGGAAACTTGATAGGATCCCTGATGAAGAAGACAGGCAGATCATTGAACACAAAGTCCTGGATTCCCTCTTCTGTATAAAACTTCGTCGCCCATCCACGGACATCACGAACGGTATCGCTGGAGCCTTTCTCGCCACCAACAGTAGAGATGCGAGTCAAAAGATTGGTCTTTTTGCCAACTCCCGTTAGGAACTTGGCGTCAGTTAAGTCTGAGACGTCTTCGAGAAGCTCGAATTCGCCAAATGCTCCAGCAGCTTTGGCATGTACGCTTCTGTTGTGACGACATCAGCTTTTGTTCAGGATTGAATAACTAGGACAGAAATTTTACCGCTCGGGAATACGTTCACGGGCAAAATGGGCGAGTACTTCGATGGTTTGAACATCGCTCAAGACGATCAAACCACCGTTGGTATCGCCATATCGAATCTGCTGCGCCGAGCCAGGGTTTTCGCTCGGTTGACCTAGATAAGTGATTAGAACCAATTATTTTGAGATGAAGTAACGGATATTCCTACCATTAGCAAGCGTACACACTGGAATTTTCTGGCGTTCAGACTATGTGAATTGTGAGCATGAATCGATAATAAAAAGGCCAACGTAACTACTAACCATGACAGTTCTTAGGTGATATAATCTCCTTGAGTTGAGTAAGGATAATTCAATTGAGCAGAAATCAGAGATTCGTTGGCGATACACCGTCCATCTTATCAGCCCAGATCGAGACAAAGCATCTTGGGCTGTTATCACGGAACAGTCGGGGTCAAAGACAAGCAATTGAGTTCCATAGTCAACACCCCGCAATCATAAAACCAATCGCCACAGTGTCATGATGATCAGAATACAACCCATCTGTGAGTTCCGTAGACAATCCCGCTTCGTATTGTTCTCAAGGACCAACCATTCACAGCCATCATATTACAATGGCAGAGATCCTTGTTGAGTTGGCCTTCGATAACCCTCAGATATACTTCGTGCTATTATAGGCGGTCGAGTCTGCCCTGATGTGAAAGCCATAAGGTTGCGGAAAGAAAGGCAATTCTTTATCTAGCCAATAAAGGTCCCATGTGGTCGCATAATTGCGGTGTAACACAACGAACCTTCTCTGAATGTGTTGTATCTCATTTGACTATTCATGCTACTAAAATATTACGGACTTGAGAGATTCTCAGTTTGGCAACGTTGATAAGACGCCCTTTCGTCATGGCGCAGGGGTCAACCAGCTTAGGTATAAGGGGTGCTAGACCCTGTGCCGTGATGTTTCCAACCCTCAGTTGCTCGTAATATTATTCCATTATTAGTGACAACATCTTTCGAAAATCATGAAGACGACAAACCGTCCTGATGAGTGGAAGATTGAGCAGGGCCTTTGCGGGGCGGTCCTACCGGTGCTGGACATGACCGGCCCGGAGACCAAGGCCTTAGACCCGCAGGTATTTGGAGAGCTCAAGAAGGATGAAGAAGCCATCAAGGCTGTGGGCGATCGTGACTCTCTATTTGCAGCTGAGCGTAAAGGATGGACTGGGTAAGCTCCCCAACTGAAGCATGCTCACTCAACTTCGTTTGGACTGACTTTTCTCTCCCAGCTTCGTCGAATGGGAAAACTATCCAGACAAAAAGGCCGCAGCACACAAGATCCTCACTGCGCAGACATTCCCACCCAATCCTGAGTTCCAGCTTGGTCCAATCCCGGGGACCAACCCCGTGCTTCCAGGCACTCATTGGAAGATGTGGCATCATGCCCTCGGCGGTGAACTAACAAAGGTCCCTGAGGATTCATGGAATATTGTTCAGAAGGAGAAACACGTCGACATGCTGCATCTCCTTCAATTTCCTTACAACGGTGAACCACCTAAGCGTCTTGTCACTGACAAGGAGTTTACGCCTAACTCTCTTCACTTTGTGCGTAACCACGGTGGAATTCCTATCATCAATAAAGAGGACTATAGCTTCCTCCTCGATGGCCTCGTTGCCAACCCTCGCTCGTTCACGTTGGATGAACTCATGGACGAGTCCAAGTTTCCTCGAATGGAAAGGAATATCACCATACAGTGCTCTGGAACACGCCGCGTTGAGCAGATTCTCAAGTACGCGGGCCAAGGCGATGAGGTTCCCCAGGCTCCTTGGGCCGAGGGCGCGATTGGCACAGCAAACTACGTCGGCATCAGTCTCAAAAAGGTAATCAAAGCCTGTGGTGGTCTGGTCGATGGCGCTAAGCACTTGGAGTTTTATGGTGCCGATACCTACTTCAAAGACGACAAGGCGATGAACTATCTCGTCAGTGTTCCGTGGTCCAAAGTCAAAGCCAATGAGGTGATGCTAGCTTGGGAGATGAACGGTGAAGTCCTCCCGAGAATCCATGGATATCCTCTTCGGATCGTGGTGTTTGGATATATCGGAGCTCGAAGCGTCAAATGGCTATATCGCATTAAGGCCATTAAGGAGCCTTCAAGAGCACCAGTTCAAAGCCAGGAGTACCTTTACTTCCCTCAGCAGGTTGGCAAACACAACTTGAAACTCACCGATGGCATTCAGATCCAAGAGATGCCCGTCAGCTCAGCAATCATGTCACCATGGACAAAGCAAGTCGTTATTCACAACGGCAAGATCCGTTGCAAGGGCTGGGCCTACTCCGGGGGTGGTCGATGGCCCGAACGGGTTGAGCTGTCTTCTGATGGTGGCTTCAACTGGTACACTGTTCCACTCGAGAATTTATCCAAGAAACGGAAATGGACCTGGCGCATCTGGGAGTTTGAACTTCCCTGTGATGTTGAAGGTTGGGTAGAGATTGTCTGTCGCTGCTGGGACAACTCGCTGAATACCCAACCCCCTAATGTAAGGACAGCCTGGAACTGGGGACTGCACGTTACAAGTTCTTGTCACCGATTGTCGGTGTATAGTGTCAACAAGTCAAGGAAGTTGACCAAGGATCGACTTGATGAGTTTGACAAGCAAGGTATTCCATTTGGCCCTATTACTGTCCCGCTGGCGTGGCCTTCTCAGAGCTGGGAGGACTATGATAAGTTTTGGAAGCAGCATGATCCGCGTGATGCGGAGGATGAGTAGTAAGGTCGTCTAGTTTGACTCCAAGGGTGTAATATTGATTTGTAGGGCAATGAATAGTAAGCTTCTTTTCTGCAACATCTTTCTCATGATATGGCAACCAAAGAAACTGAGTCCAAATTTTCTGATTGCTTCCGTATGATCTCTCCATAAAACCTCCTCCCAGCTCAACATCCAATACATATTGTAACAGATTGGGGAGGCATTGACGCTTTCGTTTGAGATCAGGCTACTCGTCGTCTTCCAACTACCAGACTGACCTGGTAGCCCGAATGGTAAATGTTTCACCGTCTACGGTTTTGGGGGCAGGGATATCAAGTCCGAAAAGAACACCAAAGGTTTATGTTACACCATAAAGTTGAAAACATTGGGTTCGATAACAGTTGTTAACACCGCTGTCAACTGTACCAATTAACGTATTACAATTAAGTTGCACCATGACGGGCTTACAGTAACTTGATGAAAAACCATCAAAATTCACCTGAGCTAACGGCACCACAAGGTTCACGACCTAATTGCCAAACTTGACACTAGGTTGTCCCGAGCCCAGATCGAAGCACGATCCAGAACATGAGTTGAACGACGGAATCTATTATTTTTCTATGCAGGAGATCTATGGTGCCATTCTAACCCACGAGAGACGATTTCATGTGTAACGAACCCCAACGCAACAGTAGCTAAATTGTCAAGTAACACAACAGTAACAAAAGCGATTATAGCTTGGCCTTTGGCTCAGCCCCATTCTTCCTAAACAACACATTCGACTCGGGGTAGGGATCAAACACAATATCATTAATCGGGTTGACCTCGGAAGCCCTGTGGAACAAGTCCTCGTACACCTTGCCGTCATACCGACCAAGCGAGCTGTCAAGCTGCCAGTCAGGGAACGACCACGCATCAACAAGTCTAACAGCGTGGGGACGAATCTCCTCAAGCAGCTGTAGAGTTCGCTTCTGGCGCGCAAGCTGGATCTGACGAACTGTGGTGGCGGCGCTGGTGAAGAACTCAGAAGCCTGGTTTGTCAGGTGGTGCAGAGCAAAGAGCTGGAAGAGCTTGTGCATGACGGAAAGGGTGCTCGCGTCGAGCGAGGACTTGGTGGCTTCGTCCTGGAGAGCCTCGTGGAAGTTCTTGACAACCTGGTACTGAGCGTACGCGGTAGAGAGTCGCCAGAAGTCGATGAGAAGGCTGTTCCAGGACTGCTTCTCCTCGTCTCTGTGCTTGAGAGCCTCGAAAGTCAAGAAGGAAACACGCCAAGCAAAAGCATCAACGAGATCCTGGTCGCTGTCGAGCACGTCGAAAGCAGCGCCGATGTCCTGTCTTCGGATAAACTCCTTGAAGATGCGGGAAATGCTGTTATCAGCAGCCTTTCCAGCAAGAACGGCACGAGCAGACTTGAGAAGGTAGCGAGCAACCTGCTGGGTAAGCATATAGTTGTCACCCTCCCATGTAACAGTAGGAAGATAATCAGCGTACCAACTACCGATACCAGAGAAGGCAGAGTAGCCGTGACCACCGCAGGCGCGTCGGCAGACTTCCAGACCTTCAGCAGCTGTGGTAGACGCAAAGGCCTTGAGGGAGCAGGAGATGGCGTGGAGGTCAGCCAAAAGATCGCTGCCGGGATTGAGCTCCTCAGGACCAGGACCGCGGTTGGTAGTGTTGGCGTCGCGCGCATCTCGACCTCGAGCCATGCGCTTCTGGTTAGCTTGGTAGAGGTTGATCATGGCTCGACCAGTGAAAAACAGAGCATAAGAGGATGCAAGCAGCGGCAGGAGACGGTGCTGCACCATTGTGTAGTTGATAACCTGGTTTTCACCAGTTTCTCCAGCACCGGCATCGCGGTCCTGGAATTGTCGTCGAACAGCACAATAACGCGTAGCGATGGTCACACCACGAGCCAGAACAGAACCGGACTGGAAGACGATTGACGATCGGACAAAAGTCAAAGTACCGTAGACGAGAGCAGGGTTTGAAGGCCTGATGTACTTTCCAGTATCAGGATCCACACCCGAGAATCTGTTCAGCATGTTGACATGGGGAATCTTGACATGGTTGAATAGCAAGAATCCGTTATCCATGGTGTTGTAGCCGAACTTGGGGCCGATATCTCCGACATGGATATCGGGCAGGGGTTCGTGTGTTTTCAAATCTCGGATCTGGACAACAAAGGGATGTGGGCCGTAAGATTTGCCGTTGAGGATGAGCTGCGCTACGACCACGGCGTGGTTGGCGGCCTTGCCCAGAGAACCAATCCACCATTTTGATGCTGTGAGATGGGGAGAGTGTAATGTGAAGGTCTTGTCCTCGGGGTTCCAGGTCGCTGTCGTCTCGAGACCTCGGACATTAGAGCCATGTCCCAACTCGGTCTGGGCGTAGCAGCCGATGATCTGGTAATTTCGCGCCTTTTCAAGGAAAAGCTTGTGCTGCGCGGGAGTTCCCTGCTCTTCCAGTGTCTTCAAGAACATGGTCGCGTGAAGGCCATAAGGAGTTGGCTCGCTGATGAGGTCGTTGGCGGCATGGTATTCCTCCTCAGTCCACTGGTGCTTGACGGATAATCGCTTCAAAGCCTTTCCTCTAGCTAGAGCAGCTTCAAGTCTATCCTGTCGTCCTCGGAAGTAATTTTGCGACTTGTCAAAAACGGGATCGGCCTGGAGAATCTTGAGGATCTTGTCATTTCTCTCGAGGACTTCCTTTGTGAAGAGAAAGGTGGCGAGTTGATCGACGTTGATGTCGGATTGGGCTCTCTCTTGCTCGATGAGCTCTGAGCCCTGAGGGCCAGAGGGTTTAAGGGCTTTGACCCAGTCTGGATTGGGGGGAGGCATCTTTGATTAGTATGAAGATGGAGTGTACCCTTTGGAGAAGAAGAGAAGGTTGATAATGCTTGCGATTAGATCATCAGGGGCTCTCTTTATGGAGCTTTGCTCGGCTGGACCGACATCGGATATCGCGGATCTATGCCTCGGCTGGTTGGGGAAAAGTGGATCATGACGGTTATGCTGCCTATTAGGGACCTTTCCACGTGCCGAGGCATCTGTCACAAAAGAGTCTTGATGTCACTAATAGCATCACCATTATTCTCTAAATATTACTTCTCGATAAAAATGCCCATTATTGATTGTGTAGTAAACTCTATTTTCGCTCACTCGTGGTTATCTCCTACCGAACTGAGACTAAAGCTATTTACCTCTGTTTCACCCACCAAAAAAATACCAACGGATACAATTACACAACACCAATCGATCAATGACTTTAATAACCTCGGATTACTAGAAAAGGGCATATTAACATTACCCCACATCTTTTAAATTTCAAAGATCTCTCACTTTACTTCTGCGGACAACTTCTGTTTAACGAAGCCTGTTACTTTGCCCAGCTTTTGGACATCTCTAGGGTAAGTTGTTCACTGACGGTGAGCACTCGTAAGCAACGTATATGTAAAACTTTCATTCGGATTCCAATCACTCCGAATTTAGGCATCCATGACTATTATAGAATATATACAACTTCCAGAAGCTCAATAATCAGAAGTCATATCTTAGATCCAGCATCAATCAGACCACACTACGATAAACATCAGCATTAACATGACTAACTTAGCAGACCCTGAGATCATCCTGTATGACCTGGCCTGCACTAAAAACTTATGCTTCTCTCCAGCAGTATGGAAAACCCGCTTGATCCTCAACTACAAGCGTATCCCATATACCACCATCTTTCTCGAATTCCCAGACATTGAACCCACGTTGAAACAGCTGTAAGCTTCGTCAGCTACTCCCAGGGTCTTTGATCCACTCTTGAGACGTCAGCTGTTAACCTACTTTCTCTAGCGGCTTGGCCTGCCATGACCCTAGCTCGGGATCTCATGCCAAATACACGGTCCCGGCTATCAAGCATGTGCCCACTGGTAGATACGTTATGGATTCGCCGATTGTCGCCGAATTCCTCGAGACGACCTACCCTGATCCACCGCTACGTTTGACCTCCGAGCTTGGTCGTGAGATTGAGATGAAAGCTCGTAGGGCAATAGGCCCGGCGTTCAGTCTCTCAGTCACACCCCGTGAGATTCTCATACTCTCACCACAATCACAGGAGTATTTTCGTCGAAAGTGCGAGATGAGACTCGGACACCAGCTCGAGGACTTGCTGGATCCCGAGAAAGAAGAACAAACATGGGAAGCTGTTTCAGACAAGATGCGTGATATCAGTGAGTTGATGTTGATGAACAAAGCTGATGGGCCGTTCATTCTGGGTGCCCGGCCGAGCTACACCGACTTCTTTATCGCTGCCTCACTGCAATCTGCGAGAATGATAGACGAGGGGATTTTCACAAGGTGTATAGAGTATGCTGGTTTCAAAGACATCTATGAAGCATGTCTGCCTTGGATGGAGAAGAAGGCCTGAGTTGATGAAACCAAGGCGATTATTGGTTTATTCAACGCTCTTCTTGATCGCTCGAGCTTCAAAACCACTTTGCTTCTTCATCAGTTATTTGAATGAGAATGATACACTCACGTGATTAGAACAAGACTCTTCATCATGTTCAACTTAACTACCCAACACTACTTGAACAAATGCTTATTAACCGGCGTAAGAGGCTCATTAAACTCCAGCACAGACAGTACATTCTCCATCGCCAACTTCTCAAACCCCATCGAAGTATCCAATGAACCTCCCGCAGTATGACAAGTCAACGTTGCATTCCTCATTTTTTGCAGTCTCGGATTCGGCCTTGGTTCATCCTCAAAGACATCCAATCCAACCGCGAACAGATCTCCCGAGTCCATGGCGTCTGCTACAGCTTCTTCGTCCACCAAACTACCTCGTGCGATGTTGACTAGTCGTGATCCTTTCTTCATCTTGGCAATTTCTTCTCTTCCTAGAATCTTCTTTCCACCGGCCCCGGGAGCAGCGACCACTATACAGTCTGCAATCGCCAGCATATCTTCAAGCTTTGGATAATGTATTGCTTCAATAGCCGCTTCTTGTTCAGTGGATTTGGGGAGCGGGTCATGGTACACGATGCGCATCCCCAGTGCCTTGTATGTCTTGACAGCAATTCGATATCCAATGTTACCCAAACCAATAATACCCAAAGTACGGTCGCGCGGGTTATATGCCGTAAGTTGAGTATGAGCATGTGCATCTCGAAACTCATCTTCACTGCCCCTCGCTGCCATATTGGACCACTGCATATTCCGAAACACAGAGATGATGTGATACAGTGCCATATCCGCAACCGCCTCAGAAGACGCAGCGGCACCATTGCAGTATAGTATGCCCGCTTCAGCCATGACATCGACGTCAGCCCAGTCATAGCCCGCTCCAGCTGAGGCATAAACCTTGACAGACTTGGGCAACAGAGAAATCAGCTCTCGATCCCAACGACCCATTTCACCGCCTGTAATCCAGAAGGGCCGCATAACGGCCTGGAAGTCACCCCATTTCTTTTGGCGTAGGGCGTCTAAGAAAGGACCGCGTTGACGTTCTTCCGCTGGGGGACGGATGATTGTGAACCTTTGTTCGAGTTGTTGATAGAGTTCGTGGTTGTACTTGATTGGGTCTCCGATATGGAGAACTGTAGGCTTCTGGTCTGACATTATGAGAGGAGCTGGAATGACCGAATCTTCAGATATAACAATATTTTGTTCCGTTTGACCTGATATATACACGATATAGGAGATAAGGGTCATGGCCCGCAGGCCGGAAACTCATACGATGTCGATCAGAAATCCTTCTCCTCACTCCCACCAACTCCTCACTTGCCGATCGGATATCGCTTATTATCAACAATCAACAACTTCCTAGCCTACCCCACGAGCTGCTTCGTCGGGTTCTGGTCGGAATAAGCTTGGATTGGTTGATGTCAACAACTAGACAACTCATGGTGTTACTCTGGCAGGGTTTCTTCCCCACTTGACTTGCTTTTCCCCGGATTGTTACCCCAGGATCCAGTTTTCGCGGCCAAGTTATCGGCAAACAAAGTGCTGCTTGAGTGGTTGATGGAATGCTTGTAGTTGGAATAAATAGAGCAAGAAAGTCTCAAGTTTTCATGATCCCACTCCTAGCTCGTGTCAAGTTATAATAATTCATCGCATTCAACTCAATATGGCTGGCGAGGACCTTGTCAAAAATGACGGCGGCGAGATCCGGCTCGAAACTCTTGATGGAGCAACAGCTGATATCGAAGATCGTGCTACCAAAGAAAAGGCTCTCCTTAGAAGAATCGACAAACGAATGATGCCTTTGATGATGCTTTTGTGCAAGTAAACTGGTGATTCCTCAATCTGACTCAAGCTGACCTTTATCTGCAGACATTCTCAACTATCTCGACCGCAATAACATCGCTACCGCCCGTCTGGGAAATTTTGAAGAGGATATTGGTCTTGTTGGAGAGCAATACAACACCATAATCAGCATCTTCTTTGTTGGTTACATCTTGACTCAGGTGCCCACCAACATGATCCTGAACAAGATGCGACCGTCTGTCTTCTTGGTACGTTTCTTCCGCTGTTCTCGGGCTGGTTACTGATCTCTCAGCCTTTTATCATGGTGTGCTGGGCCACTGTGAGTGCTTGTACTGGGGCAGTGCAGAACTACGGCGGAATGATTGCTCTCAGATTTATCCTCGGATTTGTCGAAGCCCCTTTCTTCCGTAAGTGAAACTCGATCAAGACTCTCATGCTGTAACTGACAGGTCAATGCAGCGGGTGCACTGTTCCTCTTTAGTTCATGGTACACAAAGAAAGAACTTGCAGTCCGTATCTCGGTTCTTTACGCCGCCGGCCAGATGGCTGGTGCTTTTGGGGGTCTCCTCGGCAGTGCTATTATGGCTGGCATGGACGGTAAAGCTGGGCTAGCTAACTGGAGATGGCTGTGTACGTCGCTTACCTCAAACACTTAAGCAATCTTGAACTGACCTTGACATAGTTATCATTGAAGGATGTGCTACTTATCCCGCAGCGGTTGTTACCTACTACGTTGTCCCTGATTACCCAGCGACAACCCGCTGGCTCAGTGATGAAGAGCGTCGAATCGCTGTTCTACGCATGGCAGAAGATGCGAGCAAAGAGGATGATCGCGCTGATGTATCAGCGTGGGATGGTGCAAAGATGGCATTCACCGATCCCACACTCTATATGATCTGGATAATGCAACTGGGTCTCAATACTGCCGCTGCTTTCACAAACTTCTTCCCTACCATCGTCCAAACTCTCGGTTACGACACAACCATTACACTTCTCCTCTCTGCACCTCCATATGTCTTTGCAGCTGCACTAGGCATCACAAATTCTTGGCATAGCGATCGTGTCAATGAGCGATGGCTACACGTTGTGTGGCCTCAGATATTCTGCAGCATTGGCTTCATCATCTCGGCCGTCACCCTCAACACAGCTGCTCGCTACATCGCCACATTCATGATGATGTCCGTCTACGGATCCTTCGGTTGTATCCTGTCGTGGGTGTCATCTTCGTTACCGCGTCCGTCGACGAAACGCGCCATCTCATACGCGGTGGTGAACGCCGGGTCAAACTTTGCTGCCATCTATGCGTCGTACTTTTACCCGTCAAGTCAAGGACCGCGGTACTGGCAGGCAAATGTAGCAAATGTTGCTTTTAGCGGTCTGTGTATTGCTATGGCGACTGTGTTGCGGTTCTTCTTGGCTTGGAGGAACAGGAAGTTGGAGAGGGCGAGGGAACATGACCTTCAGCATGAGGGGAATTTGAGTGGTAGTGAAGCACGGTCTTTGGCTGAGAAGTGGCAGTGTGGAACTGAGTATGTTTACACACTGTAATGAGACTGGCAATCGCCATAGTAGAGCACAGTGAAGTGGAGGGCACTTGGACTTAGCAGGTTTTTGCTACTATGTGGATATAGTTTCCAATATGCATCTCACACATGGCCATGGCTTCACCTTCTATGCTGTGATAGATGCCATGTCAAGCCACTACACTTTCGAATAGCCTGCAAAGTGTCAAAAAGAGTGGCGAAGGTGTGGAATGACCACAAATCTCTTGACAAGGTCCCTTTGCGAAAACCCGAATTCTCGCTCCAATTGCCCCCAAACCCCCGGAATGCTCGGACAGGAACAAGAACCCGTTAACCAATCGCCTTATATCCTTTCCATTGCAACTCCTTTTATCTCAGCTAGACCCACACAAGGTTGGATGAAACGGGCGGCTTCTCGTTCCGGATCCTTTTGTCTCGGGCCGTTCATAGATCGTATCTTGTTTGGCGGGTACTGACTGCAGGTACCCCTAGCTCTTTTGGATGCTCGCTTGTGACCGTCTATCTAGCCTTGTGCTTGCAGTAGTTGGTCCCCGGATTACTATCTTGAGAAGAGGACAGCATGGGTTTCTCATGATGCCACATCTGCTTGGCGTTGCACACCATGAGGTGTTTGTTACTTATGCATAAGTATGCTATGAGAATCAGCATGTTTCCAAAAAAGCATAACGTATAACAATTTCGTTAGGATCAGCATTAGAAACATGTCATCGGCAAGTATGTGCTGGCTTGGCTGCTAGTCAGTCAGGTGTTTTACTGTACGACAACCATGGCGCGTAAGATTAAGCCCGCAAGCCATAGGGAGACACAGCCTTGAGTCATTGTCATGTATTACAATTGACAAAGCAGCCGATATTTCTCACCCCGCTATCAGCAGACGCTTCAAACTGCTCCCCTAGCCCTAGGTCAGCCCTACTTTGTCTCCCCCAGCCACTCCAACCCCTGCTCACATGTTAAATAGCCTGAGTGATGTTTAGTTGTACACGTCAAGCTACATAGTATGAGTACAGTAAAACTGCCGATTAAACTCACAGCTTAAGCTTAAACCATGGGGCGGCAAAAGCGGAATCAGCAGACTTGGCACTGAGTCGATCGCTGTGGGGGTTTGAGAGGCCGCCAACGCTGACGGACCAATCCTAGATCGGAATTTCCCTGATTAAGGGCTACTATGATCTCATTTTGCTTGTCTTGGCATCGGCTCATGATCAATCTCTGCTTCACGTGTGACGTCTCTTGGTTTACCCTCCGGTAGCCACACAAACCCACTTCTTGTTTTGTTTTGTGCCAAGCAGAGAATTTCTAGATAGATAACCCTCTCAAAGTTCGTCTACTCACTCTCAAGACTCAAGACTACTCATACTTTGTACTCTATCCATCTCATCTACACTTCTACACATCTACACTTCAACTCTTAGCTATGGGCGTACGCGAAGCTACCCAACAAGATCTGCCCGCCCTCAAGGACATTGTCCTCAGCGGTCTGACCAGCGATGCCGTCTGGCTCTACTGCTTCCCATCATCAAGCTCTCGTATCTCAGAGACTGCCAAATCCCATGTCGAAACCGTCCTCAAGAGACTGCTAGACAACGACGATCCCAACTGGCGATTGCTCGTCGTTGAGAACAAGGCCCACGAGGTCGTCTCACTGGCTCTTGGCCAGCTCATTCACCAGAACCCTGACCATCAGAACGGTGGTGTTGCCGACCAAATTCAGCAAGGTAAGTTTCAATGACCCCTCATTGTTCATCGCACAGCCTTAGTCTAACTCTGTAACTTAGTCTACGGCGTGTCAGGTGACGCGGAGAGTAAAACGTCCAAGCGTATTGCCGCTTTGGAAGCTGGCATCACAAAGACACAGCAGACGTATCTAAGCCGTCATGGCCAGATCCTGTTCCTCCATGCCATCATCACGCATCCCCACCACAAGCGCCAGGGATATGCCAAGATTTTGACCAGGTCAATTTTGCAAATCGCCCGCCAAAAGGACGCTGCTGTCGTTGCTCTGGCTAGCCCTTTCAGCGGCTACGTCTTTTACTCTGGCACGACCTTTTCTAACTGCGGTCGCTCGACCGTTATGACAGACGGCGACATTGACAATCTCGAGCTCCAGGTCATGGTCTGCACCCCGCCTAAGATGCTCGAGCAGCAGAGGCGAAGCTCCCTCATGGACTACTTTACCGGAGGAAACAAGGCGGCTTCTTCGCCTGGCAACTCAAGGCGAGGATCACATGACCAGATGCCAGCAAACGATAGGCGTGGCTCTTTTCTCGATATGTTTGGGCTCGGCAGTGCTAATAAGCACGATGAAGCTCAGGCTGCTGAGGCTCGCAGAAAGTCTCACACTTGATGAGCGATATTTAGATTGGGGTTTGAGGTCGGCGTTTGAAAGTCCCTAGACAATCGTTCCTGTATTTTATTTTGATTAATCTCATAGAGCACCGACTCTACCACGCTGTCAACGTTTCTACGTCTTATGAATATCATCAACATCACGAATTGTACAAATTTCCCTCTGTCGCTTTTCTTTTTCCTCCATGGTTTTCCCTCAAATGGCTATCTAAGCCTGATATCACGCATTATATCAGGTTATCCGCGCAGATCGGCGGCCAAACGTGGTAGTGTTATGCATGTCGACCAGTCATGTATTTTGGTGAAACACGACATACCTGATTTTTTCACCTCTTGCATTTGAGGCTGCAGAGAAGCGCATCTTGCGCTTGGCTAATTTGAATCTCGAGCATTACGGCTCGACACAAATACACTAAGCACCAATTACTCAACCGTACGGCATTTTACATGAGCGCTTATCTACTGGCTTTCCAATGGAAATTCGTGGGTACTCAATATACTCAAATTGAACATTTCATTCTCACAAGATTATATCAGCAAATTTAATGGGAAGATGGCTAACTAATTGGTAAAGTCTCCGCTCTAAAGGAAGTTCATGAGAATGCTTCTTTTCAGTCTAGGGCTGACGGTAGGGTAGATGCCAGTAAAAGCGGTGAGTGGCGCTTCACATGACTCACCCAAAGCGAAACGAATTTGTTCCACATCAAGAGGTTCACTATTCAAAACTAGGATAATTTTATTTTAGGTAGCCTGAAACTCACAAAACGGTCGATCAAGGCCTTTAACTGCCAATTCTATCTTTCCACACATCGCGAGCATCAATGCCGTAACACAGGCCATCACAATCCCGATGCCAACACGAAACAAGAGCCCAGGAGGTGTACCGACTCCGCCAACAGAGATATGGATACAAGTGATTCAGAATTGTACCAATATTCTTTCATTGGGCGAGATGATCCTACTGTGTCGAGTGAATAGCGAGTTTCATCGCATAGCAATGGAAATTGTGCTCGAGTCAGATATGCTGTACCACGTTTCTTATTGGGACCCTATACGCAGAGAAATCATCTCTTACGAAACGTTCGAAGATGATGATTCAGATCAGGAGGGTTATACGACATGTACGGGTTTTTACGCAGGCTATGACACAACGGACTTGGATGAACCCGAATCGGAACCTCAACCTTTTGAGCAGGGTCTTTCAAGTCATTCGGCAGGATCTACAAAGTCTGAGAGTTCTGAAAGTGAGTCTGAATTGTTTCTGGACAAGTCGGAAAGCGCAGAAGCTCCTTGCCCCAAACTGATCCCTTCCAACGACTTCTGGATCATGTACTTGACAACTCGAACACTGGGCCGGACCAAGACCAAGCCACCTGCTAGAGATCATCTACTGTTGAGACAAATTACGGAATATATTTGGAAGTGGAAGTCTCGTCAACCAACTGATCGGAACCAGCCTTTTGTGGGTGAGTTCGAGGACCTCGTGCGCAAGATCTGTGAACTCGCCGTTAAATATGGCCATATCCATGATCGACGCGATTTCTTCGTTGGGAATGAGCCGTCAGGTTATACGGCTGTAGACTGCCAACTGGACGAAACTTGCCAAACCTTTCGGGACGCATTGATCACCGTCGCTATCTACTTGAATGAGACCCATCTCTTTGAAGATTTACTGTCAAGAGGACACTCCATTCCTTGTTCCGATCACGACCCTTTGAGCACAAGGGAAGTGGTTGCCAAGGAAAAATCAGGCCATTATCCATTCTTTTGCCAATATCTGCGTGTAGAAGTTGCGCCTGTGTGCAATGAGGGAGCTGAAAACGAAGAACACCTCAATGTTGGTTTATCAAGGAATCTAGTAAGTATACCAAAGAAGGTCACTTGTGGCAGACATGGCCTCACCTTTACTCTCTGCACCAGCCTTGAGGCTTCTCTTTATTCAAGAGCAAGTTGTCAGTCTGGCTTTGGGGTTGACTTGCTGCCATTGCCACCAGAGGCGGTCAACCTATGCATGATAAAGGAAGAATAGAGGATCTAGAAGGACATGTTAACCAACGCTCACATCTTAACTTTGTGAGTCACACCGGGCGAAACACATCATTCGGGGAGGTTGCCGAGTTCATTTCCCCAGCTATGGCTGAGTGGACAGCCATATGAGGTCCATGTTCCAACGCCGTATGGTATGTGTCAAACTTGCTCTTCTGCACGGTAGCGACATCCGTTCCGTTATAGACCTTGAAATAGCTGATTGAGTTTGAAGTTTCACCACATGATAGGGATTGGTGTAGTCAATGGCTCTCTAACTCGTATATCCTTGCATTAATACCCGAATATGAAGGGCGCAGCTTGGAGAAGAAGCCGTTGATGACACATCTAATCAGGCCATAAATGTCCTCTGTTCTAGAATAACTATCACAGTCTCCCATGAACCAAGTCAGTCCATCAGAGTTTGTGCTAAAGCCAGATGGCCCGAATTCTGTCCCTGAAGGATCAGGACCAACGCCGCTGTTTCCCTCTCAAGATAGCATGAACTTGTTACAATACCTTGCTCAAGACAGATTAGGATGTATATAGGCACGAGCATGGTATTAGTCAATAATCTCCGCATCGTGTTTGGCTTCCGGGCAATGAGATATCTATATGTACTCATCGTTTGCGGTGCATAGGTCTGGATACCTGTGGTCAGACTTAGTTTAGACTATAAACTATTTGCTACTACTCAAGCACAGCATTGGTTTATTCTATATTCACCCATTCTACTAATAACGATCTCCATCAAACTCTTCGCTTCGTGATGCATAGTAATTCTCAATATCCTCCTGGTAGAGTTCCAAAGTTGCTTGGCGCTTGATAGTCAACTTATCTGTGCGCAACATGGGTCTAGTTGGATCAGCAAAGATAATGCAATCCTTTTGAAGAAATCCCCTATGCAAAGATGAGTCGTCTGCTGTCTTTATCTGAATTCCGATGCTATCCCGAAGCTCTTGGCGAGCTGTAGGGGCTATCGGCATAGGCTCATTGAGCTCAATGAGCAGCGCTGGAAATCGCTTCCCATTTCCAACCTATGAAAGTGGTCAGCTTTTATAAATGCACAGAAGATAAGGCTGTCTTACCATAAGACACCCACTAACTGCTGGGTGGGCTGAGATAGTGGCTTCTACGTCAAGAGGCGATAGCTTTATACCGTCAGCCAGACCAACTATATCATCGCTCCTGCCCTTGTAAAGCCAGTGGCCAGGTTTAGTAGGGTGTTTAGTATACAAGTCCTTCAAGTTGATTTCTTCTGCATCGCCAAATGTGTGAAAGATGCCTTGGAAACGATACCACTGATCGTTTCGCACGACCCAATGCTCGTATACTCCAGGCTCTGCCTCTCGGAAGTCGAAGCCGGAGAAGGGGTGAAAGGCAAAGTAGAGGAAGTCGTCCCTTTTCACAACGATGTTTCCCATAAAGAGGCCCTCTGTTGTACCCAGCAGATTGAGTATGCGTACGACACTGTTAACCTTTGCAGCGACGTTTGGACTAATTGTACCTAATAAGATAGTTAGCGAAAACCGGTCACATTCCTATAAGCTATCAAGAAGTGTTAGGAACCTACCACCAGCAGCGACAATAAACCTTGAGGACCGGAGCTTTTCCAGCACTTGAGGGGTTTCGCCAAGTTCGTTTACAAACTTGGGCAGGAAAAACCAAACATCGATTCTTCCATACTCCGCAAGTGAACCAATAAGCTTCATGTTGGGTGATACCCCAACAGGTCCCATAACGCAGTGTGTACCAAACAGAAAGGTGGTAAAAAGGTTCATAATAACCCCGGATGCCTATGGTCGAAGTTAACATGTATATCTCATTGGCGACGCCTTGTACAGTCCAGCTACGCACATGAAGTAGAACAGACGGGCAGTATAGTCGATCCCCTTGTTTAAAATGCGTCGGCCATGCGGATAGACTGTAATCGCCTTCAGTAGGAGGCAAAGTCCGCGCGGCATCCATTGTGCCTATCAAACCGTTGGTCCACACAACAGGCTTAGGCAAGCCCGTGGTGCCAGATGTGTGCAACACGCAGAAGGGCTCAGTGGCGGCCTCATCGAACGTCTTGGTATAAGGATAATGTTTTGTAGTGTCTGCATCCAGTAGCTCTGCCAAGTCAGGCATTTCCAAAATATTCATCGGCCGTTCGCGCAGGATGTCGTCAACAATTGGGTATTGTGGTTGATCTTTAGGGTGTACCCACAAGTTGCAGTCGGTTGCGCGAAGAACAGCCAGGGCACCTTGGATGCTGTTCTTAGAGGAGAGAAATAAAACCTACAGCGAGCGATCATGTTTCAATGTCAGCAAGATATCGCTTCATAAGACAGTAAGAGAATGGGTTTTAGTTGGGTCTTGTACCTTATACCCGACTTTAACACAGGCAAGGTTGATGATAAAGTAGCGGATATCATCTTCCCATAGTTAGTGCATCGAGACATCTTCCACAACACTATTACACTTACGAGGTCCAATATAGCCGACCGTAGGGAATGAGTCACTACTTCCAACCATGTCATACAGCCACCAGGCTGTCTTGTTTACCGCATTGGCAAACATACGGGCAGTGACCTCTTGGAAACCCCTTGATATATCAGCAGATAATGCGATAGAGTATACAATGCGATCCGGTTCGCTTTGCGATGCGTTGTCAACGATATGGGGGATTAACCTCATTTCGGAATTTGTAGAGAGTGTCATATTGAGTTTAGTGTAAGTGATAGCTTTCTTTTTTTTTAAGAATAGTAAGTAAGTAATAGTTAATAATTTATTGGTTTCCTTTTATTATATATGACGAGAGTGAGTATAAGCTTAACTTATACTTTCCTAATAGTACTATAGACTTTTTAACTACTCTGGTTTTAAGTATACATCCTATGCCCTTTTTAAGAGTACTAAAAGGGGTTTAGCTCTGTTTTCTCTATCGCGTAATTATTTTATTATATTAACCTTATCTGCAAGTTACATGTCATATTGCAAGGAATGTCTAACCTTTATCTTCTACATCCCGGCAAGTTCAGTTTCGGATTCGAGTTCTTCCCCGAACTGACGTTACAACCGACAATAGGCTTTACATCTATATATCCTTGGCCGCTTAGTTAATAGAGAGGAATCCCACTGTAAGAAGAAGGTTACAGTTAAAGATAGTGGTAGAGTAAACACCTGCCGATTAAAGAGACTGAATTAGGATTCTTACGCGTCGGCCCACTCACATACCGACGGTAGTAGACACGCAGGCGTCCTACTACACGGGTGTAAATATAAACATCTTTCGTATAAAATTCTACTTACATCTGCCGAACTTTCGGCAGACAATCGACATGACCACTTCAGTGCAAGATCCACCGTTTACCGCCTTCGCCTCGTCTCGGCTTTAGAAAAAAGTCCGTTTGATGCCTGCAGGTCGGGAATCTTGTGTCGCTACCGCTGACCGATGTAGGATATGTTTGTGAGACAGCGAGAGCGACTGACCACGATTCATGTATCCTACTGACAACGATGCGTGATACACGATGAAAATGATGTCGGTGACATTTAACCTTAATTTGCTGTATCTTATCTCGTCAAAGGCTATAAAATAAGTCACATAACTTCATCTCTGTCAAACCAAAATATTCTGGCAACTCAATCATACACTAAATAATTCTATCTCCTCTACATAAAAGATGGCTGCTGTTGAAACTACATTCACGCTCCGCCCTGGTCAATCTGACTTACTTGAGACCGCTGTCAAGCTTCTCAATGAACATCAGCAAAATGACTATTTTGCTTACGAACGTGGCGATCTTTGGCATATTGGCCTTGGTAGCCGCTCTTCGCTTTTGGTGAACCCATCTGGTACAAAGGCAACAATCAACAACCAGGGGACCAAAACAACGTTTGAAATCGAGGGATCTATCTCCAATACCGCAAGGGAGTTTCTCGGGAAATATTCAGTCTCGAACGGAAAGACGTTCGGATACGTGGGCTTCAACTATGCCTCTCAGTCTAGAGGCTATGCCTTTAAACCTGGAAATTGGCCTTTACTTTGTCTCCAGGTCCCTAGCATCGAAATAACTCTTGCCCGGGACCGTGTCACCATCCGAGGGGCTAATAATGATCAAATCAACGCTCTGAGAAATTTGATCAAGGACCCCTCGGGGCCAGGCACTCCATGTCCCTCCGCAAATACCGACACGCTAGCTCACAGCAACGAGTATCTTGAACGTGTTACCCGCGCTCTATCAGACATAGCTGCGGGAAAGTACGAAAAGGTGATTGCTTCTCGCGTGGTCGAGCTTGCCGACAGGTTCGATGTGCCTGGTACACTGTTACGCGGGCGACGTTCCAACACCCCTGCAAGGAGCTTTGCATTTAGTCATGAAAGGTTCGAGGCGACTGGATTCAGCCCGGAACTTGTAATGCTACTGTCCGAGGGAAAGGTCACTACCGAGCCCCTGGCTGGAACTAGGTCCCTCGAAGGTTCGGCAGATGAAGTTGAAAGGCTCCGCAATGATCTGTTGAGCGATCCCAAGGAGATTGTGGAGCACGTTATTTCTGTCAGAGAAGCAATCGAGGAGCTTCATCGCGTCTGTGACAAAGATACGGTGGTTGTTGAGGATTTCATGTCAATTCGCCCACGAGGTAGTGTTCAGCATCTTGGATCTCGCGTGGCCGGCTCTCTGGCACCCGGAAAAGATGCTTGGGATGCTTTCAACGTTTTATTCCCCTCCATCACCGCTTCTGGAATCCCAAAACAAGCCGCACTTGAAGCCATTCAGCACCTCGAGCCCCAGCCTAGGGAGCTTTATTCTGGAGCTGTTCTGCTGATTGAAGAGGCCAGCTTTTTTGAGGCCACACTTGTTCTGCGTACAATCTTCCAGGATGATTCTCGCCAATGGCTCCAAGCTGGTGCTGGGGTTATATCTCAGTCTGTTCCGGAACGAGAGTTTACAGAGACGAGGGAGAAGTTAGCTAGCATTGGCCCATATACGGCCAGCGCTTTGGCTTAGGGGTTGGGGCTAATTTTAAGTTAGAGTATTATGCCAAGGGCTTCGGGAAACGAATGTTACTACGTTCTAAGAGGAAATATAGAAAACAGACAATGCTAGTAACGTAAATGATAAGATTATGCCATAGACAAACATGCATGATAAAAATGGAGTCCCTTGTCCTGAAAAGGCCACCCCGAAGAGGCCAGCGAAGAAGAGGTGTTCTTGACTACTCCAGTCTACACAACGAGGCTATATGAGTTTTGCCAAGACAGCTACACGGGTGGAGCGACCCTCGCAAGACTCGGCACAGATCAGGAAGATCCAAGAGATGTTCTTTGACGATTATCAAAATGCCAAGAGAGGCAATCTCTAAATAGCGGAACGTTAGGCGAGTGGCACTACGTATATCAATCGAACGGCACGCACGGGACACCATCAGTTCAACTGTGGGGGGTGTGGAGGTGGAGATCACGGTCATGATACCTCTTTGCGTTGAACAGTCTTATGGAGAACTCCAATACAATGCAAGAACACGACGTATATCTAATCAAAGTCAAATACTAACCCTTAGTGCTGGCATAAATATCAGTCTCAGTCTTATTCAAGTCCGTAGGTATACTCTTCCCTGCGCAGAATCGACTTCCTTCGTCAGGTTGGGTATTTCTTCTTAAACCGTAGTGTTGTCTGTTATCAAGATGTTCGGCAGTTCATTCAAGGATAAACTTAAAACACAACAACAGTCCATAATAACTTCAACAGGAAACACATCCGCCTCGAGGTACATATTATTTTCTGAATCAGGCGTGATACAGCTAGCTGTGCCGAAGCACGCATAACCTACACACTGATGATATTAAATTCTACTAAGCCAAGTCCGCTTATACTATCCTAAAGAGTTTATAACGCCCCCGGAGCTCTTAAAGCCTTATACACACCTATCTTTCAGCGTAGTAGGTAATAGGAGGCAGCTTTGTTCGCTATGCGATATTTACTACAAGGTAATTAGGCCTGTGTGTACTGTTATCTTATAAGTACCCGTAGCTTCAGTAATACCATACCTTATCAGCATATCCAGCTACGAGAGTAGTAGAGTAGTTTTAGGCTTAAGTTTTATGTCCTAAATTGGTTCTGCTCAGAAAATCATCACTTCACCTTCTTATCTGGTGAAGCGGAGAAAATACGGTAAGACAAGATGTCCTATGCTAAATCTTAGCCGATTGGTCCTGGCCTTGACGAGATGCGTTATTAGGTTTACGGTGAGTTCGCTGTCATATGTACGCAAGGATCAGGGATAAATCACTATTCCATGTATAACTTGCGGCCCGCCTGTATACGACGGGTCAAACATATAACGATCAACAGAATCAATGTAACCTAACAATGCCGGCATGGGCACAGTTTCTTTCTATGATTTATAAGTTGCTGCACCAGCATGCAGTATAGAAGATCATTTCCATGAGGACTCTTGCTGAGTTCGGGTTTCTTTAACTGCCGAAGCATACGTAGGCCTTGCAAAACCTAAAATTAGGCGCCTTTATTTCTCAGCATTGGGATGTAGCATGGTATTGAAAGTGGAAGCCAAAACAAGGTCGGATTAATTTCTAAGCATTCAGCTCAGTATGATTTCTAACATAGCAAGCTATATAAACCCTAATTTTGGCGGTTGTTATAGTTATAACAAATTATCAAACATTTCCAATCTCATCACATTGAATACATCAGTCTTCAGTATGACCAACGCGGTACCCGAGCCAAAGTATATCTTTACTGAGAGGGCTGCGGCAGCCAATTTCACCGACTCAGAGATTCTCAACTCCAATAATGCCGCAGGTTCTGATTTCCCTGCGGACTCTGACGTGGTCATCGCAGGTGGTGGCATCCATGGGCTTATATATGCCATTCACGCCGTCAAACACAAACCCGGCAAGCTCAAAATTTCCCTAATTGAGAAGAACACCAGGCCTGGATACAAAGTTGGCGAAAGCACACTGCCTGTCTTCTCAAAATGGTGCAAGTCGGTTGGCCTTACGGGAGAATACTTGTTACGCATCTTCGCAATGAAAGACGGCTTGGCGTTCTACTACCATGATCGGGAACAGCCTGAAAAGTATACCGACTTCTTGATCAATGGCCTGCCAGGGCATGAGCTTAGTGGTTTCCAGCTTGAGAGACCAATGAGTGAGCTTTTGTTGACGGTGTTTGCCCAAAGGCAAGGCATCAACGTGTATCACGGAAGGACAGTGGACTTTAATGCCTCTGAGATCAACGGCGGCCTACACAACAGCACCATAGGAGTTGCCAAAGGAAAATATGATGGCAAACCAGTTGCATCAATTAAGACGTCGCTGTTGGTTGATGCAACTGGTCGCTTCCGTCAACTAGCATCCAAGAAGGCTTCCCTGAAACGGTTTGAAGGGTTCAACACTGACGCTTTCTGGGGCTACTTCACTTGTCCTAAGGACGAGTCAAGTATTCCCTTTCGAAATTATCAAGGTCCTCACACAAATCATCTTTGCTTTCCCGAAGGCTGGTTCTGGGTTATTCGGCTGTTGTCGTGGCAAGGCAATCCTACTTCTAAGCTGATGGATATGCTCAGCTATTTGCTTGACTGCGCCGAAGCAGGCATTCCTGGCGATCAGATCCCCAGCACCGACGAGCTTGCAAAGATGTTCGATCTCAAGTATCAATGGGTGACGAGTATCGGCGTTGCCGCGCGCAACGACGTCAAGTACCCTGCGGACATGTCTGAATATGGATCCACGGAAGCGGAACGCAAGTTCAACTACTTCGTTCGCAAATACCCTCTTATTCAAGGACTCATGTCCAACTTCAAAATCATCGAGGATCTGTACGGGCCGGGCACCACATGGTTTGTCCGGAAAACCCTTACATACCAGTCGCCTGTCGTCTCGGGGCCTGGCTGGCTCGCTGTCGGTGATGCAGCTGGCTTCACCAACCCACTTTACTCTCCTGGAATCAATGTGGGCATGGCTAGTGCGGTATATGCCGCTGAGCTCACTGTAAAAGCGCTTGAGGAAGCTCGACAAAAGAAAAACACTGAAGCGGCGGAGCAGTCGATCCGCGATACTTTCACAACGTACGACAACTTCATGCAACCTTTGGTCCCAGCGCTCGATCGGATGAACCGTTTCAACTACATATGCTTCCGAGATCCCAGACTCGGCCCTCAGGTTGGAGGCGTTTGGCAGTATCTTGCTGGCGTCATCGCCGGATACGCAGTGACCAAGCATAAACCTTTCCCTGAATTGGATACTGACGGGTTCTTCAAATACCTGACCAGTTGGCGGTGGGGAAGCCAAGTCCCAGAGTATGACGCTGTCGCTCGAAAAGCAATTCAACTCTTCGGCTCTACACCACTGGAGGAGTCGCTTCCGAACGATGAGGTTGAGGAGTTGATTGAATTTTCTGACGAGATGAAGTTCTCAGCCCTCAAGTCGTATGACATAACCACTGTTCGGTGGGCTGGTAAGCTGCGAACTCATGATAACTCCCTCCGTTACAATGAGAATAAAACAGCGCGGGATTGGTTCTCGAGACAGTGCAATCACTGCTCCTCATGGATCTCTTCGCGCCCTGATTGGAAGAAGTGCTATTCATGTGGAGGGGAACGCACAGCTGATCAAACTACAATTGTCTGGGATCCCCCTATAGCTGTGTAGAACTGGCTTGATTAAGAGTATTGAATTTATCTTTCGGCGATAAATGCGGTTCAAATTATCTATGTATATTGTCGTGCTTGTAATTCTGAGTCTGATTCAATCATCCTAGTAAAGACGAGTTGCAAGAACTGCCTTATCCTCTCGATATCAACCAGTCATGGCTAAATCGTTAAGCGTCCAATCAATTGCTCAACACTCCTTCAGCATCGCCAAGGCGGTAAATGAATACAAAACAAGAAGTGGTCCCCGGGTTTAAACCGTTTGTCCATACAACTGCAACCCTAAATGAATCTACCGAGACAGGGACATGGAATTGGACCAGCAGACGAGATAAATCACGCTTGAGGTCTGTGACGCCATTACTCCCATCTCAACGACCCACAACTTGAGCTGGAGCGTCACTTATTCCGCTCAGTATTGGTGGAGACTTGATAAGAACAAGTTTTAAAGGCTTTGAAAATAGACTAAACCTCTACATCTACATCTCCCATACCTAATCTTCTTTCTTATTCAACGTTAAAATGACTGATACCACCCTCGCCAAACACTGGTTCTTCACCAACAAGCCCAACGGCACTCCTACCATTGACGGACCAGAGCCCACCTTCACACTTGAGACAGTAGAGCTACCACCTCTCAAGGAAGACCAGATCCTTGTCAAGGTGCTATACATATCCAACGATGCAGGCCTTCGAACCTTCCTTGGCTGCTCAGTCGATGAGGATCGTATGTACGTTCCGCCCATGCACATCGGAGACGCTATGCACTCCGGCGTTGTTGGCGAAGTCCTAGAGTCAAAATCGAATAAGTTCAAGACGGGCGACTTGGTCATGGAACCTTTTCGGTCTACATGGGGTGACAAGATCATCCTCGAGACTGATACCGTTCAGCCCATTGATCCGTTGCCCGCCGGCCTCTCCATCAGCCACTACCTCGGTGCCTTTGGCGGCTCTGGTCTAGCAGGCTACGTTGGTCTTCTACATATCGGTCAAGCCAAACCCGAGCATACAATCGTTGTGTCGGCCGCAGCAGGAGCTACAGGATCTATAGTCATTCAGACGGCCGTCAAGTTGCTAGGTGCCAAGCGCGTTGTAGGCATTGCAGGCGGCGAGGAAAAGTGCGCCTGGGTACGAGATTATCTCGGCGCTCATGCCTGCATCAACTATAAAAGCCCAACTTTTGCGCAGGATCTGAAGGATGCTACGCCAGATGAAGTAGATGTCTACTTCGATAACGTCGGCGGTGCTGTTCTTGACGGTGTACTCACCCGTATGAAGAAATTCGGTACTATTGCTGTCTGCGGAGCGGTCAGTATGTATAACTCTGACCAGCCGACTATGCTGCGCAACTGGTTTGAGATAATCTCTCAAAGATTGACTATCAAGGGCTTCTTCCTGTTTGATCATATGGATCAGGTGCCCAAGGCTATGGAGGAGCTTATCAAGGCGGCAGCTGACGGTCGTATCAATATCGATATTGAAAATATTGTTCCTGCGACGATTGAGGATCATCCGAAGGTTTGGATAGATATGTATAAGGGTGCCAACAAGGGCAAGTCTGTTACCAAGATTATTCATTAGAAAAATCGAGAATAAAGAGTAGAATGGTCAAACGTACACTGAGAAGGAAGGCCCAAATATGACGATATCCAAGAGATATGAGCGTATGTAGGCAGAGTGGAGAACACTAACAACGCTCACAAAAACAAAAGTAGACACCATCGCGGTCACAGACACATAACTTCAATGTATTCCGTACTCCTCAAGGCAGTCCCGTAGTTTCTTCTTCTCCTCGTCACTAACCTCCACAAAAGCCTCAACATATTCGCAAGGAGAATAACGCATCCCACTCTTATCCGTGTACAAATACCTCTTCTCCCCGCCCGCATTGCCCGGCAACCCCAGCGCTCGAAGCATAGCCAGAGTTACCTCTGTCCCATTCTCAAGTGCGAGGTGTAACGGTAGCTTTTGTCTATACCTCCAGCCCGTCATGGTTTTTGGAATCAGTATCTTCATTGTCTCTTCTAACCGAACGGACCATTCGGCTTCCTCGTTGGCGACCTTGCACCAGGGGAAGGGCTTTGAGAAGCACGCAAGGGCGAGTGGAACCATGAAACCGAAATTCTCCTCCTCATAGTTTGCTTCGTGTGTGTTGAGTAGCCATCTTACAAAGTCAGGGAGTGCTAACAATGAGGCTAAGTGAAGGGTTCCGTCGTCGGGCGCTCCAGACTGGTTAAGCAGATTGTATGCCTCTAGATTTCCAAGAAACAAAGAAGCTTCTCGGGGAGAAATCTCATCATCATCCTCAAAGAGTGCCGAGAATTCACCCTTTGACTGCTTGTGAAGTGTAGCCATGCTGCTAAAGACAGATCCAGAGATGCTGCTGTTCAAAACGCTGACGCTGTTATGTTTGATGAGTGCTTCCAAGAGTGGCGTTCGGGACTTGTCAAGGAGACAGACAAAAACCGCAGATACATTGCTCACCGGGTTGATGGCACAACTTATTAGCGTTTGAAATAAGCCCCTAGGGGACGTATTGAAAGCAAACTGTAGCGTTTGGAAGCCGACTTCAGCACCATGTTTCAACAGAAGCTTAGGAACATGTTCGTCTTCAGGATGCTTCGTGACACTCCTCTTCAGTGCTCTGGAGATAACCTCAACGGAAATGTCCGGTTTGAAAGTCAATAGGATCCCAAAAGTATCGAACTTGATATCTTGGCTCATGGTTGAAGAGCTTGCAGCCTCAAATGCCGATTCAATAGTTGCGCTTGAAGCACCAGCTGAGATCAATTTGTTGAGGATTACAGGATATCCTGCTTCACTTGCTGCTGCTGCTTGAATGGCTTCGCCTCCATTGAAGTTGACGTCGGCTTTGTGATCGAGAAGTAACCAGAGGCCGTCGAGATCACCATTAATTGCAGCTTTCGTTTCTTGCAAGAGTGCTGCAGACTGTCCAATCTCTCTTGAAGCCTTATATAACAGACGTCGCATTATTTGATGCTTGATACCCAAGTCCTTGATCTCCAATGCCTCGGTAAAAGCATTGGAGAGTGTCGGATTGTTAGGATTTGAAGCGAGAGCGACGCTAATGAGTTCTATATCTTGTTCTTGTACGGCGAGACGAAGCACCAAACCCTCTTCTTGGTTAACATCCAAACCGCGTTTCAGAAGCAATGGTAGAGCTTCTTTCAAGTTTGGATGATCTTTCAACGAAGGTAAGACAACCGCAAGAGATGGCTTTGCAGATGTTCGTGAAGCAAAGCTAAGAAAGAGTTCCAGTGTGGCAAGATCATAATGCTTCTGATCCATGATCCTTGGGAGGACTGCGTTGATACTCGCCTCAGACAGTAAAACAGAGTTACATAATAGTTCCAGAAGCGAAAGATTATCTGCTTCGATAGCGTTTTGGAAAGCCTTTCCAGAAGCAAAATTTGCATCAGCGCCGCAGTCGACCAGTACACGCACGATATCCAGCCGCGTGTCAGCCACAGTCGCATCAACAAGTGTCTTGTGTACGTCCAGCCCAGATGCTCCATGCTGAAGAAGCAGTGTTATCATGTCGAGTACAACTTCACATCCAAGCACTTCTATGCCGTCGAAAGCAACAGGAACAGCTGCAGACACGGTATCGCGATGAGGATCTGCTTTGCAAAGCACCTGGAGTCCTGCCAAGTCTCCTTTCCTCGCAGCTTTAAGAACAGGACGATCTTGGACATCTGGTGCATGATCCACAGGCGCTTTGTAGTCGAGAAGAAGCTTGATGAATTTTAGATCGGCATTACCGTCCTCCGACATAGCATCTTGTAGAGGCTGGCCCAGTGATTGACTATTAACTCCCTTTTCTAGAAGAGCGGCCATGAGAGACAACCGACTAGACTTTGGAGCTGCCATAGCAACAGGCACTGTCGTTGAGAGGGTGTCCGGCGAACAATCACCCTGGAGTAACACGCAGAGTGTGTCCAAGTCGACGGCCACCAAGGCCGCGCGAATCGCAGCAGCGTCTTCAAACTCAACCGACGCCCCGTGTCGCAGGAGGCTTTCAACCACACGTCTTTGCTTACTTCGCACAGCACGCACCATGTGTGAATCAAGCAAATGGCCCGTCAAACCCATACAACCAAATAAGTTCATGAATTGAATCATATCCACCTCAGAGGTCCGCTCCGGTAGATAATTCAGTGCAAGCGAGGGTAATGAAGAGAAAGTGCCATGCTTGAGAAGCTCCAGCATATCAAAGTCGAGGTTAGATACAGCTAATTGTAAAGCATTGTGCGGTGGAGCATCGACAGTGACACCAGCTTCGACGAGAAGTTTGACAAGTGGCATGTGATGATCCCCGACGTCCCTGAAAAGCTCTTCGCGAAGCGCCAAGTTATCTCCAACAAGGCCCGCTTCAAAAAGAAGCTTGAACCATGGAAGTCTTTGTTCGTGGTCTGGCTTGTGGGATACTATCTCGCAAGCTTGGTAACGTATACCGAAAAAAACTTGGGTAGACCTGGCATAGGCCAAAATAATTGCTGTAGCCTCAAAGGTCACAAACTTCAATGTTCTTAGGAGCAGAGATTCTGATACCAGTTCTGGGCGGTTGGTGAAGAATAGCAGAAGAAGCGATGAAGACAAGACCTCTCCTGACTCTGTTCTTGCAAGCTCTAGCTCAAGAAAGCGCCGCCATGCTTCAAGATCCAGAGCATTTGGTGCAGATAAGAGAAGGCTCACTAGGTCTAAGTTGCGTACCCGAAAGTGCTGGAAGATATGCTCTTCATAGTTAGATGCGACAGCTCCGAAGCTAAGGAGAAGCTTCATTGCTTGAAGTGAAGATTTCGACAAAGCGATACCAAACGCCCTATCCAAGATACCCTGACTAACCTGGGTCTGGCACAGCAGGTGAATATAGTTGAAGTTGTCATGGGACGTCGCCTTGTCTAGCCATGTCATTCCTTGTGAATCAAAGCCTGTCGGCTTAAAACTCATGCGATTCTTCTTCATCTTCTTCTCCAGCAGCGGATCATGAAAATGGCCCCAGAGCTCATCTAGTGAAGTCAAAGTAGTATGAAGCAGCAGTGCTTGCGCAACGCCAGCAGGAGGAAGCGTCTGCTGTGAAAGAAGAGCATCAAAAGTTCTAGCGACTTCGTGTTTTGTAAAAGTCCAGTGAGCCACGTTGCAAGCTTCAGCTTTTTGATCCTTGGATCGAAACATGTGTCGTTTCTGCTGGTCTGGTGGTCGATAACCGGGGTCATTAGTTCTTTGCTCGACGAGAAGTTGTCGCGCTGCATCTCGATTGCCCTGGTCGAAGGGTAGAAAGTCTTGAGCAGCGGGTTCTGTCAATCGTGAGATACGAAGTGGAGGATAAAGCCCGGCTCTGCGGAGAAACCACTCAGTGCGACGAGTGTCGGCCATAATTAGAAGTTGACCAAGTTCACCTTGGCAAAGGTGTATCAAAGAGTCATAAAAAGGAGATCAAGAAAGGTCAGAGTTGGGAATAGTGTGATAAGGGCGGCCGAGTCTAAAATCCCCTCATCAATGTTTCACCAAGTGTGGCGAGGTACAGTAACTTGACTGCTCCCAACTTCAGCTATTCAGCCTCACCAAAAGAGGGCACTCGCCTTCTTCGCCCGAGCAGGCCGACTGTTGGGCTTACAAGGGCAGAGACTTGGCATCATGGCCCCCGCGTCAGGCTCTCAATTGGACGCTCTAACACTGTCACTAGAGAGGCTTCTTTGTATAAAAGCGTAACCTTATCTTTATCTTAGTCTATTCTGACTATTCCAATTCCAGTGTAATTTTATAGCCAAGAGCTCAATCCGCTTGTTCCAAGACATTAGAACGGCCAACAAACAGCTCACTCACATGGATGTTAACTCAGCCTTGATCAGGCGGTTATAAGGACGACACCATCAGCTCAAATGCGTGCCAGTGTATTATTGGCCAATACCCCCCCTCTGGTCGATCGATACTTAAAACGTGTGGGTTGCAGGGGGTATAATTGGAAGCTTAACGCGGAATAACTAACACAACAGCGGAATGTGCACTAACCTCGTTGCCCGATTGCTGTGAGACAGTGCTTTTGTGATTTGAGCCGGCGTTTTAAGCCTTTCTTGGCAAATAGCACAGCCCAGATCAGCTATGTTGGAGAGTTGTTTGTAGCAATGATACACAAACCACTCCTACTGACGTCTGTCATACAATCACCGTAGCACGATGTCGAATATCTAATTAACTACTCGACTATCCTGAGCTATATGTATTTGTATAACCACGGCCTCATCCTAGTCTGCACTCTCTGTACCCAAAATGACCGATCCCCCACCCTACTCGTCTATATCACGCAACAGGGCATCTTCCCGAGATGTCCGGTCGATGACTGATGCCATGCTGCGGACCTCAATCTCTCCTGACAGCGCCTCTTCTACCTCAGCAATTTCGACGGCATCTACATTATTGCCTCCTTATCCTGGGAGTAGAGAACGCTCAATCAACTCTGGCCATCTCCAAAGACTTAGGTCACCTGAAGCTTCGGGTACTTCCAATGGAACCACATCGGGGACAGGCCTCTCTGCTGCTGAAGCCAAGCTCCGCGTTCTCGAGCTCAGACGCGAAACAAAAGCAGCGGCCGAGATGAAGAAGCCGTCCAGTGCGGGAATGTTCAAAGCAGCTTGTGCAACAGATTTGCTCTTTCTTATAGATACCACGCGCTCCATGCAAAGTTACATTGATGCAGCCAAAGATCAAGTCAAAAGAATCCTAGAAGACCTTACTGAAACATTCTACAACGAAGCAGAGGTGCGCATCGCGGTGGTAGGATACAAAGACCACGGAGATAAACCCCACATCCAGAGCATCGACTTTACAACCGATGTTAACAGAGTCCACGCTCTCCTCAACTGTCTCAGCGCAAGTGGCGGAGGAGATACACCCGAGGATGTTCTAGGCGGCCTTCTAAAAGCCGTTTGGATGAGCTGGAAGAACCCAACGAGATGTATCATCCACATCGCCGACGCTCCGCCCCATGGAAGTATCTTCCACAGTTTACCCCGTGAGGCTGATAGATACTATGAGGTGGGAAGTGAGCCGCACAAGCTATTATACCAGACTCTGCTCAAGTTGATGATCGGTCTTGAGATTAACTACGCCCTGCTTCGAATAAATTCCCTTACCGACTTGATGGCATACAACTTCCTGCAAGAATATGCCGCTGCCTCGGCGGAATGCAAGCTGCTCAGGACCAGCCCTTACTACCATGATGCTGTGAAGGCTAATTCAGGGCCTCGTAGTAGCATGCTTAGATCGAAGGGTTCTGCGAAGGGCAACCTGCTATTTGAAGAAGCAGAGCTAGGAACGACGTATAGTGCTCTTCGGCACTTGGTCGTCAAGAGCGTCACCAGCTCTGCCTCTCGCACAGCGGTTCGTATGTCGGCTTCTCGAACTGGTGAGACAGGTGGTAACAGGAAGGTTCGGGTATCTCGATTGGATGCCATTGGCGAAGATGATGACGAGATCACCGAAATACCTAAGGAGGAGCCATTTCTTGAAGATGTGAAAAAGGAATGGAATAATTCAGACTGGTTCGAAGAAACGCTCGTTGTCGAAGGCTTCTCACCTGATACAGTGGTTCATCACTCCAGCACACTCAACGATATGATGGCTCATGACGACAACATCAGGTTAAGTGTCATGCAACTCACCGTTCACAAACGACAATCACCATTTGCCGACGGCGCATTACGTCTAGCATACTGCGCCAGGACAACCCACTCATCAACTCCTTACGTGGTCAAGTCGTCGAAACGCGAGGGTAAGCAACTTGCGCATTTTGCAGAGGACATGCGATGCCAAGCACTCTGCAAGGCATTCGCTCTCGAGTTTAATGCCTTGGCGGGCGACAACCATGCGATTGACTTTATCGTTACCACGTGTCTGAAGGGCAAAGCGGGAATATACAGAACAAATTACTTCTCTCTTGAGCCATTCATCGAGGGAGAATATGTCAAGTACAACAATAACTGCAGCTATGTCAACGAAGATAACCCCAGAGATGAGTTCAACAAAGCAGCTCAGGCTTTCTCACACTTTACATATGAGCGATCATGGGGAAGCTTCCTAATCTGCGATATTCAAGGCGTCGGGCACGTCCTCACGGATCCAGCCATCCACACACTCGACCCAGAACGCTTCAAGCTCGCCGATACAAACCTTGGCAAAGAAGGCTTCAAGTTCTTCTTCGCTACACATGAGTGCAACGATATCTGCAAAAAGCTCGAGCTCAAGAGTAGGGGATCAATGCTCACATCGGAGAAACCCCAGTTTCGCGAGTGGTGGCCAACTATCGATAACACAGTCTGTTGCTCAAACAAACTCTGCGGAAAGATTGTTCGTGTCACAAGCGCGAACAAGTCGGATGAATATCCGGGGTGCAACTGGTGCGATGCGTGTTGGCCGCAATTGGGTAAGACCAAGGAGAAGTTGATTTGCGTTGCACCGGGGACGCAACATAAGTTTGAGATATCAAGGTTCTACTATGAGTCTCATGGTAAGATACCGCCGAGGAAGTGTACTGATCATCGGGAGAGGGACGAGACGGTGGCGAGGACGGCAGTGATGGGAGGTAATTTCTTTGGGAGACTCAAGTCTGCGACTAAGACGAAGTCCATCTCTGGGAAGGCTTGGTGAACGGGCAGGTATATTTTCCCTTTGTACAATGAATTGAATAGTAGATTGTCCTTTTGGCCATGAACCTGCATCGAGGTGCTGTTCTGGTGTGATCATGGAGTATTAATCTTCCGACGCAACCATGGGTATTGCAGCAACTCTTTCGCCGTCGGCCTATCCTCTGGTTTCCACGTAAGGACACGACGAAGGAAAGCAATAAATCCCGAGCTATCTTCAAGTCTCGTCTCAAGCTCTTCCGGTGATCAATTAGTCGGGGAAGGGGTGCCATTGCCGGTAGTGTGTAAGTTTCAGGTATAGACTTAAAAGGTTAAACTCACCTGTCTCATCCCAGAAGTCCTTTATTCGCTCTGGACGCCGTTTCAAAAAGCCCAAGGGAGTTGGGCCAATTGTTGCTATCAGTTCAGCCAAATGGGCTGCGTCGTATATATCACCGTCTTCATCCTTGGCTGTAAAGAGACGCTTCGGTCTGAGAAGGTCCCAAGCCGTAAGCCCAACACTCCATATATCCACCGGATAGCTCTAGACCACACAGATTGTTTTCCCGGGTGCTCGGTATTGGATTGGCATGATGTCGCCTACATGAGGACCTGGACCTGACCTTGCCTCTCCAAAGTCTGATAATAACATCGGACCTGGCTCTGGACGCATGAGATGCGAAAGATAAATGATTGGATCTGCTTTCACTTGCTTTCGGGTAACGGGTGATTTGAACCCCGAGTCCACTAGGTCCTGTAGCTGCGAATCGTCATCTAGACCAAGAGGCTGTTAGGATCGATATCTGTTGGGTGTCAGGCCAACTAACTGTATGAGTATTAAGTTAAATCTTCTTACCTGTGTGTATGAGTTGCGCTTTAGTGTGGATGAGGTCTAGAGCCTTGAGTAGATCCTCAACAGCTCCATTGACAAACAATTTATTGAATCTACCATCCCTTCAGAATATGAGTTTAAGTCACGGAGACTTATTTGCGCAGCTTGCATGACTAACACAACGTGTCGGCCGTATGACCCCTCGACATAAAACAAGTCCAAGAGACGTCTGATGTTATTTCATCCAGGATTCTTGGTTTCGGTAAGTTTGGGGTTTATGCTTTTATATATGGGAAGTTCCCTCTGGAAGCGCGAGGTATAAATAAATATATACCTTGAGATCGATAGGTTTGTAGTTTCTATATAAGAAGGTGAGTAAACGATTAAGCGGTCACCATGAAAGTGGATGTATTTTAAATCTCGGGCCAGCCAAATAATCAAGGAGCTACTAAATCCGAATTTGATTACAGTTCGGTAACGACCCCGAAAGACTTCACCAAGGCGTACTGAGTAGAATCGATTAGCTACATAGTTAGGAATCTCCTCTTCCTTAACCTTTTGATTATGATCTGTTAACCTAAACCCCGACGTTAGAAACTGGCGCGGCCTTTCTAACCACCCCAGCTTTTTGGCAAGCTGACTTGGCAATCTGCTGATTTGAGCCCATGGTGAGGTTTTACGGAATTGAGGAGGTGTTTGACGTAGAGGCAAAAGACTTTTACAAGTAATGAAGAGCTGTTTATTAAATTTTGGAAAATATTTTGCTTTTGACAAGCTATGTAGCGGCATGACGCTGAAATAACCCAAATGGATAGAAAGACGTGACTCGAGCAGTTTGTTGACAATATCCCGATGTGGCGGTTAAGTGAATCTCTTATATCTTTACGGACCTGCCCTATTAGATACTATCGTTTACTTAGCGCGATATGTTTAGTGCTTAGCCCCTCCGCTTGTGCAGCTAGGCATACACGGATACGCAGCCGCCCTGCCCGCCCGAAGCTTATCCTTACATATAATTGCGTTGCAAGAGCGTAATAAATCTATGTTAGGTATTCTAAAGAGTCAGTCATCCTCTATAAATATTGAGGCGAGGGACAAATGCATCAGGCAGACGAATTTGGTAATTAAAAGATTCCTGGACTGACAATCATCACCACACATCTTGTTTCATGAAAGCATTCATGAGTTGGTGTCGGAGTGTTAATAAAACAAGTTCTTGGGAGCTTTGTAGAGGCAGGATGAGAAGCATAGCATATTCCTTGGATTGTGAGGCGTAGATAACATGTATTTGATCCGTGGAGTATCGCTCATACTGACACTGTTCACTGTATTTACGTTCTTGAATGTCTTAACAGGTAATAACAGCAGATTGAGGATGGAGTGAGCACTGTTGGTCGACCAGGGTGTTATCCAGCGCTCTTACGCTGGAACCTTACATGAGTTTAACCACATCTGTATACCTATCACTCCACTCTCTAACACTAGGAAGAACCAATGGCCATCAACGTTTAAACAAGAAGACCAGGACTCGCTGCAGGTTAATAAATTGAAAGGAGAAAAGGGCTGTCCCACGGCCCGGCCTTGGCTGCATCGACGCGCCCTGGCCCCTGCAGATCAGATCATTTCTCGACACTTTTGACACTGTAAATAGATGATAGAGCAATTAGAGGCCGCCAAACCAGCGGACCCTAGCTATGGTGCCTGGAGCACAGCCAGTTACAGGCATTCTGGTACCGCCCAGCTCTTATCCGCCCGCGTTGTCGCCAGAATCTTCAACTCAATGGTGCGGGCAGTTACTCGAGTTATCTTTGTAAGCCTAAATCTCTTCCCGTTGAGAATGAGAAGAATGTTCTGATTTGGGACTTTGCTATTCATCTGAAGTGAAATGATAACGTAGGACTGCTACTCAATGCGTGCTCAGTCACTTAGTAGACAGATAGACTACCAAGCCCAGACATAGCCACGGCTGCGCCGTGCAATTTGAGACATTCATGCACGAAGATGCAGGCAGGCTTCTCTTGGCACCCATGAAGAAACATGACGTGTGCGTGTTGGTTATGACCTTGCAGAGGAAATAAGTAGCACGGCACAGGCTGTTGGTTCTGTTAATTCTCATTCCAATTTTATCTCTAATCTGTATTTTTTCTAACGACACGATCGCCTACTGCCCTACCGCCAACCCATGACATCGAACGAGACCCAATTCGTTGGCTGGACACCATCACCGGACGGAAGAGGCACTTACGACATAATATTTACATGCCTAGTCACAACATTTTTGTGCTGTTGGACTTCGGTTTACCCCAACATTCCCGCGCCGGGAGATGGTTTTTGGACTTCGCTTAGGGATAAGCTTGGACTTGCATGCCTAGGATTACTTGGTCCTGAATTTATTATAGTGTTGGCTATTGGACAAAAGTCTTCGGCACGGAGATCAGTCGCCGTATGTTATGTTCTCTTGACAGACTATTGTTAACGACCTAGCAACTAATCTTTCATAGAAGTTTCACCAAGCAGGATACACACAATGGACCATCACGCATGGTTTCTTCGCCGATATGGGTGGATTTGTACTTACAGCTGTCGATCTCCAACAACCAATACCCCTCAACGCTGAACAGCTATTTTACCTAGTGAAAAACTCATACGTCGAGTACCCTGGCATCACTGCTGGAGACCTCAAAGATAGGGATAAGTCAGATGGGCTAGCAAGGTCAGTGCATCAGTTTAGAACAAACAGTAACTTGACTTACTAATACCTCCAGGCTTGTAACCATTTGGCAAGGGACTTGGTTCGTCATAACCTTTGTCGCGCGGTTAATCCAAGGACTCCATGTGACGACAATGGAGCTCACAGCAGTTTCATTTGTAGTCATTCTCTTTGGAACTGCATGGTGCTGGAAAGAAAAGCCATCTGATATAGGCACGACCATTACTGTTCACAGTGTGACGAGTATGGAAAATATAATCACTCGCGTAAACAATGAATCGCTTGAATAAATTCAGAAGCTAGACTGACGTAGATTCAGGAAGGACGTCAACCAAATCAGCCATATTATCAAACCCCTTTGGACTTCATCAGCAGAGACGAAATTGCGTTGAACCTCGCTTGGCAGTATTACAACGAACTGTCGCGCAAGATCCTCTTCTCTCCCTTCTCACGCCGTGTCACAAAGATACCATGGGACAGGAACCCAGGCGACATATTCCTCCGAATGGACTTTGATCTAGAACTAGTGGGTGTCGCATTCATCCTCGCCTTCAGTGCCGTCTTCCTATCTGCATGGAACTTCTCATTTCCCAGCACGGTAGAAAGAGACTTTTGGCGCGTGGCTAGTGTTTACATGCTAGCCTACGGCTTTCTTGGGGCGCTTTGGATGGAATTGTGCATGTGGATCTTTGTACCGCAGAACCGTCTTGCCGAGGGTCTCGAACTGAGCCTTGTCGAGCAAGAACTAGACCAAAGGCCTCATCCTGTCCGAAACTGGCACTATAGGTTCCAACGCTGGCGAAGGAGTCGAAAGAGCAAGATGCGAGGTAGCAGACATCTTGATAGAGATTGTCTGGTACCGCAACAGCCGAAGAAGGGCGCTTTTGCCTTCCTTAGCCGATCACACAATATATCGCAAGGCAAAGATCCTTATATGGGCGTTCAGGTCGGATTTCTGATCGTCACGTCTGTGTTGTGCGCCTCCTACTGTGTGTTTCGGGTGTATATCTTTGTGGAAGATTTTATTGGACTAAGAGCGTTACCACCAAGTGCGTACGAGACGGTGGAATGGACAAAGTTCATCCCACATATATAGACTCTATCAAGATATAAACAGGATAACTGCTTATATGATATTTCTACACTCTAGTTTATAGATAGCGAGCGATTAGGAAGGTTGCTATAATCGCAGTCTATAGATTAATGTATGAACAGAAGATATATCATTTGGCATGGCAACTAATCCGAGTGAATTCAGCTCTGACATGTGCTGGACGCAGATTGGGTACTGATTAGTTTTTCTGAAACTGAAAGTCTTTGTCTATTCGAAACTCTCTCTGCGTATTTGAAACTATTCTCTAGACACAATAGTCTCCATTTCCGAGCAGCATTTTAGATCGGCATATATTTGAAATGCCTGATTTGGTAGATCATTATCCCGGCTTGATTGGCCAACAAATCCCCCTTTTGCCCGTCATCTTACACTTTGTCAGCTTGACACCCAGAACTCTCCCCTTCTTCTGAGCAGTCCTACGAGATCACTCATAGTCACCTGTAATACCCACAGTGTTAGCTACCAGACTAGTGTTTGCCCAATTATGTTACCAGAAGTTAACCAGGCAAGGAGACCCCGTGTAGTTTCCTTAGGGAATCCTGAGTTTGTTGACGACGAATACATCAAAAACTTTCAACAAGACTTGGATTATGATGTTAGTCTATAAAATTCTCATTATTTGCTACAGCCCATACGAGAGCTAAGGTATCACAGCTCCCAGTATGCTAATTAAACCTACATAGGTCCTCGGCGCCAAGAATCACCAAGAAGCTATAGAAAAGCCACCATTCATATCAAAAAAAAAAACATGGCTTAATAGATGCTTTTATCGCTTAAACAGGCAGACTTCCTTATTGGCCGTTCAATAGGATCTAGTAATTTCTTACCCTGTACTGTAAGATTGTTGCCTCAGGAGCAGCAAGCTATAATAATTTTAATATACATTATATCTAAATAACCTTAAATATATAAAAGACGTGTCTTTCCTCTATAAACTAGATATTGATTGATAGGTCTTTTTAGAGTTAAATAGAAATAGGCTATTACTAATAGAGCTAGAGCGTAAAGTCAGTTACCAAGTCTTATCTCTTTTTAAACTTAATCTTTACTTAAGGAATATTAAGATCTTTATTTAACTCCTAATACCTACTATGACTATTATGAGTATCTAAGACCATTCAGGCTTGAAGTGACCACACGCACACGATGCCATGTCATCATACATGATCCGCCACCTGATATCATTGGCTCTTACCAGACGAGCTGAAAGACCTTTGAGACACACCAAACGCTGGAAAGATTGTGAATGGCCCTCCAAGGATGGCGGAGTAGTGGCTGGTGCTACTAGTTCTTTAAATACTTAATATTCCTGGTGGACGTTTTCGCACACGTTCCGTATCCCTCATCCTGCTGTCTATCTTACTAATTATGAGGTTCATCCCTCCAGTTACTTCACCACTGCGACAATGGATTTTCGAGATCGCAGCTATGGCTATGGCCGTCGCTGTCCTGACAGCTATGGTAATAGTTCTGCTGCAATTCGATGGTAAACCGGTCTTTGACGGCCCCATCCTCACGCTCAACGCCATCGTCTCGACACTATCCACCACAAGTCGGGTCTGCCTCCTGACGACATTGGCAAGCGCTATCAGTCAATGGAATTGGCTGTTATTCTCTGTGCCAAACGTCCCTCGCCGGCTGATTGACTTTGAGTACTTTGCTTCAGCAAGTCGCGGCCCTTTGGGGAGCTTAAAAGTTCTCTTGAACTTTCATATATTGGGCGGGTAAGATTCGTTGCAAGAGAGGCATATGAGTTTCGAGACGAAACGACCATTGCTAATGTTTTCATTCCTATTATAAGCGTTATAGTGCGTGTTGGAGCATTCATTACTATTCTGACCATCGCCCTCGATCCGTTTGCACAGCAGTTGGTGCAGCTGAAGCAAGAGATGGAACCCCTTCCCAACGCCCAAGCCTCACTCGCGTCTGCAGATCGCTACTCTCTAGGCTCAGTGAGAACGACGTGGCCAGAAGACATAACGTGTAGGTAGCTACTTCCATTCTGTGACAGAAACGAAGAATCCTTATGGAAACTTATAAATCCGGGGATTAGTTCAAGATGGACAAGTCAATGGATCTCAGGCAGCATGGGCCGAACCCGACTACGGTATGGAGATGGCAGTTGTCCTCAACTTTGCCGACCCGAGGGCAGGCATCATTCAACAACCCAACTTCAATTGCACTTCAACCAGATGCGAGTTCAAACCGTTCGAGTCACTTGGTATCTGTAGCCAGTGCAGGAACGTAACTTCTTTCTTAAAACGGCGCGTTCGCAAGGGTCGCTCCCTCGTCTCTATTCTAGACCCGGGGTTGTCTACAGATCGAAGTACACAACAGAACACTGAGTATTACCTACCAAATGGCCTCTATCTACACAATGTCAACAGAGGAAAACAACCCGAGGGCAGATACATGGGCTATGACACTGTTTACATGACAATGTTCGGCACCGGAAACCCTAGTAGAACAGTTGCTATGAAGGGCATCGATACCCTGTTATTGGCCCAGAGCTTTATAAAGCTTGATGCAGAGGAGATAAGACAAAACTCAGCAGGCTTGCCCTGGCCTGGTCCGAAGGTCTCCGCACAAGAGTGTGCGCTCTATTATTGCGTGAAGCAATACACCGCATCTATCGAAAATGGAACGCTATACGAGACACCCACGATACTCGATAGTCATAAGCGTATACCGACTTCTTGGAATATTTCGCACTCGGATATGATAAAGGAGTTTAACCCTCCAGATTGGACCAAGGATTACCTCGCTTTCGACCCAATCCTGTCCTCTTTCCCTCGTTCAGAGCTTCAACTAGGGCACAACAGGTCATCTCCAGGACGGCATTGGGCCATTGGTAGTGTCGCTGTATTTGGTAATAGTATTTTGATGAAAAACCTCTTCACAACATGTATTTCAGGACGCGATAACTGTACAGACGAAAATCAAGACTGGTCATGGGATCCGCCAAATGGATACTTTCTTGAGAGTTTTGGGACTGAAGCCTATCAACCAAAATTCGCATCTCAACTTTGGCAGGAAGCTGATCTAACGAGTAAATTTGACAAGATTGCTTTTGGAATGACAAACGCCATCCGAAATGGCGCAGAACCAACAATCGACGAAGAAAGCGATGGAACGTTGACAATCACTCCAATGGTCGCCAAAAGGACGGCACTGATACCGGTCACGACTTATACTGTCACTTGGCCGTGGATTACTTTACATTGCATGTCGATACTTGGAGGCCTCGTCTTTCTAATGTTGACTATCTGGCATAACTCCAAGGCAGAATTGCGTGCCTGGAAGTCCACCGAACTGGCTGTACTGTCACATGCGGTTGGAACAAGTATATTTGCAGGTAACGAAACATGTGAAGAACTGGAGAAGAGAGCGAGGAGAGTCTCGGTTATCCTAGTTGGCAAGAAAAAGACGCATGAAGTGGCAGTGGAAGAGGAAGGGGTTATGTTGGCAGAGAGGTTGCCTTCTCTAGAAGCATTGCCTAGTGACAGGTAAAGAGAGGCCTGGGATCTGGGTTGGTTGGGCTTTCAAGGAACCTACTGCACAATATACCATGGCGGTTAACTGGCTATCTCGGTCTTTGGCCATCACTAGTTTGATAAGCTCACCACCCTAACCAGGAGGCCAAGGGGTTACGTGGCTGACTCACTGGGTCTTGGCGTTGCAATGAATGATGGACGGTTATTTAGATTGCTACCTAAATGACCAATTTGTAAGTGATAAGATAAAGATCCCTTTCCATTCACCAAACAATCTTGGGAGAACCCGGTAGGAAAACCAATATCAAGGGACAAAAGAGTGACAGACCCTTGCAGGGTGAAGTCATGGAAGCTTATAATCTGCTAGGTCGGGCAGGACCCGAATTCATTAATGCAAAAGCTCTGGGGGTTGCCGGAGCCTTGGGAGCACGCGTTTTCCGCGACTGCACCTGGCTAAGCGCACATCCATCAAGCCGGATGACGAGATACTCGTTATAGCGGGACTGTTCGAATTAAACATGAGATAATCCCTACCATTTGATGCGGAGCGGCGTATAGCGACGTTCTTGACGAGATATAACGGGGAGGGGGGAGGGGGCCAGGCGCCGTCCGACATATTGTTCCTAGATGGCCCCAAGTCGACCATCCCCAACTTCTGTTGGGCGTCAGCATCCTTAATGCAAAGACGTACGGGGGTTGAGCTTGGGGGATCTGCGGAGCGGTCATGGAGTATCGTTACACCCGATGGACCGGGAGTAACGAATTATCACTATCTGGGATGCAAAAGGCATGGCAGGGTGATACGGCAAATGACGGATTTTGAGAGCCAACAGTCATTCAGAATCAGATGCTAGTCAATGACTGACTGGTATTGAGTAGTATCCTACCCATGAGTTTGAGCATCCCCTAACGTAAAGCCATCGTCCGATGGTTCTAAAAACATAAATCATGACTGCTGAGATCGCCGAATGAAGCAGGTTGTTTACGCGCGCGCTTAGATGCCAAGGCTGCCTGGCGGCAAAGGGTAGCAGTATTACCTTGTACGGCTCGTTGGGGGCCAGAAACCAACAGATTTGAACCAGGTGAAACACAAGGAGTATCACACCCTGCAAAGGAATCCATGCCCGGCCAATCTCGGCCCGAGATTTGCTCACGCGGAGACTGGTGAGGAGGCGTTGAGAGGAATATTAAAAATAAGGCTTGCCGTCGCAGGCTACTAAAACGACCTTTCACGGAACCATCATATCTTACGGGCTAGTGGTAAATAATCCACTAAGAGGAGCCGTTGAGCCCCATAAGAGACCCCAGCAAACGTCTATTCCTATTCATCGGTCAGCCGAAATGACGTCTATACCCTCTGATTGGCATAAAGGCCCGCACAGGCTTCACGTCGGACCCTTTGAGCTTGTTGCGTCCTGGGCCTGGGATGTTCTTCTGACGCTCGTCCCAGCCTGCTTTTTTGGTAAGGTTGTTTCAAACTTCACTGGCTCTTTCTCTCAAACTAACCTCTTGCTAGCTCTTGCCATTGAATGCATTCGTCTTCACAATCAACCGATATCTTCATATGGCCACAGCGTTGTCAACTTGACCCTTCTGAGCCCGAGTATATATCCAATTGTTTTCGCTGCGGTGGCCAGCCGCTTCTTCAAGAATCTTGCTCGCTGGCGCCTGGAGAAACGTCGAGGGATTGGACTAGCGACACTCGAGCAAATCTTTGGTAGCCAAAACCTTGCTGGCGCTGTGGAAAGACTTTTGTTCGTGCGCACACAGCTGCTGGTTGGTATTGCCATTGTTCTCATATGGGGCATGTCCCCTCTTGGTGGCCAAAGTGCCGCAAGACTGCTGAGTGTGGAAGAAGCAACTGCATTTGATACCAGCACTGTTTACTATGTCAACCCAGCATTGCAGACTACGTGGTTCTCAGGCCAATCTGGTATTTATGATAGCCGAGGGGCCGTCAGTGCTCTTTACAAGGCCAGTATGTTGGCCTCTACGACACAGAAAGGATCCGCTGTTGACTTATGGGACTTGCCCAAGGTTCCCCAGTGGCCGTACGACCTCCCGACCGATACAAACCGTACCATAAGACCCCGTACCCTGGCATCGGGTGTTGATTCCTACACCTCCTTGCTTGGAATTCAGATTCAGGGACTCGATATCGATTCTGACATGACGCAATATAGCTTCACGGTTGAAACATCCTACTTTGACGTTGACTGCGAAAAGCCAAAACCTGGACTTCACGTCAAAGAGGCATCGAGATATCTTCCTACGGCCTTTAACCTCTCGAAAGTCTGTGGCATCAATGAGCCAAGGAGGCCACCGTGCTCATCTGCCGCCTATGTGTTACCTCCAAACTTGACAGAAACCCATCCAGGGGTTGAGGCAGATCGGATACCACTGGAAGCTGTCCCACCTGCACAAATGTTTTATGCGTTAAAAGAAGCAACTGAGGCAGATAGGCTGATGTTTTCGCTCTTTAACTGCAGCATCCGTCCTGTCGTTGTTGAGACAGATATTGTCTGCAATTCCTCTTCCATGGCCACATCGTCAAGAGATTGTTGGGCGGCACATCAAAGACGAGTAGATCATCATTATAATTCCCAAAACCATCCCTATAGTCCATCAAATATGGGGATGCTTGGTTTGCTGCTCTCCGAATGGCCATTCGCCGATGGGTTGAGAGACGAGGTCATTATGTCCTCCACTGACAATTACGTGGCTGGCGAGAGATACCCCTTTACTCGTAAATTCGCTATGGACTGGACTGAAGTCCCAATCAGGGACTTCTCAAGACGTCTAACCACAGCATTCAATACCTACTGGGAGGCGACACTCAATCCCTTTAATCACACTGACGTATCATTCGGAAGCCAACCATCAGCAGAGAAGCTTAACTTTTCGAGTATTAACCAAGGCTTCATGAATAGTACAGAGGCGGTTACGTCAACTCGATATGAGGTCTATCGTGTCAGCCACCAGTGGGTAACCGTCTTGATGATCATCACGATATGTCTCGAGGTTTTGGCTATCGCCGGACTTGTTTTGCAATGTCTCATTCGTGGACCGGACATATTAGGATTTGCGAGTTCCTTGACTCGCGAAAACTCATACATGGATCTACCGCCTGGTGGTTCATCGCTGGATGGACCTGCAAGGGCGAGAGCATTGGGAAATGTCAAAGTTCATTTGTCAGATATCAATTCAAGGGATGAGGTGGGATACATCGCTTTCAAGGCTGTTGATTCTACCGAGAAGCCGGTTGGGGATGGGGAAGAGGAAAGTTGGCGAGAGTTGAGCTCCAAGCGACTCTATCTCTAGGTCTGTTACAAGAGACAGCAAGCGTATACGTATAATATGTCACTACTAATACTGAAGATGAACCATTTTCGCAGGCGAACAAATCATTCCGTACAAAGACTCAATGTGCCTTTCCTAACTCCATATTCTGGAACCTCTACAGTAGTGAAAGCGAGGCTGTGTTGTTCTATGTACTGGATGACGCGACTCAATGAGATCGATGAGATTGGCAAGCTAATAGCTTCTATAATTCCACTCCTCGCCCTCTACCACTCTGGCAAAGATTATCTCAACCACGTAGACACAGGGTTTTGCCGCAGGCAAGCAATATCATGACTTTTTTCTGTTTTGTCGAAGCCCAGGTTTAATTTACTCCTCTCGGATCCTCTCTTCCGGACCTTGAGCATTAAAATGAACGGACCCGATGTTTACTGTGCCCTATGCGGTGCACCCGCGACGGTGTAACGAAGATATTATTCCAGAAAAGCGGGGAATGGACGAATCAAGTCGAGGTTCTCGCGCGGATTCCTAAGACGACAATGTAAGCCTCAAAAATATCGCACGAAGAAGGGGATATGTATCACTGATAGGGTCGTTTTGTGGACCGAACTATTCTACTCGGGCAATAACCTATATCAAATTAACTGGTGCCCCGAAGGAGCGGAGATGTTCGACGATGACGATGACGTGTCCGACATACGACTGTAAGGAAATCAACAGATGAAAAGAAATGTACTAACATTATAAAGGTACGATCCGAGGTCGACCAGCAAATCGATTTCTATCCCCTTTTAACGTGGACTCTTATAAAATTCTCGACAAAGTTTCAGCACCGTATAAACTTGATCACTCCCTCTCGAGGCTAACTTTGAGCGTTCACTGTCCCAAGAGACAGTTCGGGGACCATGGTGGCCCTGCATGGGCACTCAATATTAACTATGGAGGCGTGAGATCTCTGCAGGGGAATCATTGGGTTTAGAGGGTAGGCACCGTGTATGCGGTTCTACTACCGGAGATTGAGAATATTGCGTCTCATTTGAGCGATACTGTCAGTGCAAACTGAAAGACATAGATCAACAAAAAACTACTTCCTCTTTGCAAGGTCCTTCAACAAATAACGGTGAAGCAAAGAACACAGACTGAAACATCAGATTCTATTATGAAATGGCCTGGGCAGTCGAATTCTTTCCATCAGCAGAAGAACTGGGTCGTCAAAACACCGACTGGGCCATGCTATACAGGATAATGAAGTGCATAAGGGATGGCCGCATTGATACAGCTCCAGAGCTTAAACGCGCTGAACTAGGACTCCAAAACCGTGCCCAAATCTGGAGGATCTCTTTCAAAAATTTGGAAGACTACTTTTCTGTCCAGAGAAAGTGTGATTAGAGACGCAAAAAGTGCCTCAGAGTAACTACTCCGTAAGGCGACGTAATATCAAGCCTAGACACCAAGCCTGGTCACTAAGCCTGTTATATCGAGTTTTAGGCTGCCGCTTCAGCCGAAATACTTATTGATTATGATGGAGATAAACTTTAAAAAAGATTAAATCTAGAAAGCCTCCAAATTTCCAGTCGAACCCGGAAATTTGTGTCATTCTGTCTGCTTCGGAGTTGTATAAGATACTCAGCTGCTCATGCGCCTCTGGCAAGGGTGGTCTCAGCCACATATCAAGCCAGGTTCGGCCTGACCACCGAGAAATGTATATGCGATGAGACTTAATGACTGTATCTAGTTTGGATAGTTCAAGCCTAAACCTAAATAACACTCTGGCGTTGAAAGTGAGCTGTCATCTAACGCTGAAAAACCAGCATGAAGCCACTCTTACATACATGTTGTTTAAAGATGGTGTCCCCAGATTGAATGGATTAATGATAGATGTGCATGTGTATGTTAGACTGCCGAATAGATTGCCCAAACACCCATCGCGCAAAATGCTCCGCGCCACAGTTTCTCAGAGTTCTAGCCAAAACATCGTCTTCCTGCAATTACTTATAGCCTCTTACCATTTGACTCAATTAGCTAACAGATTCCTCACTCATTTTATCCATTATAAAGAGCTGCTGCACCGCCGATGCGATTGCTCTCATTGTGAGATAATTATTCTTCTGTGGACGCATATCAGCAAGTTCTGACTGTAGGTCTTTAAAGTGTCTTGTTCTCTCCTCCCCATTTACTAACATTCGGAGCTCACGCCACTGATATGTTAATAACGCACATAGGACGTATTGCACGACTCCTATGCCAAATTGGTTACACCACTTCTGACTCCGTTTGCTATAGGAGGCAGAGTCAGTAATACATCCGAATATTGACGGAGGTTTCCACAAGAGGGCTCAAGTCACGCCACAGCTGAGCAGAGGGAGGTTCAGCCCAGCTCAGACTATCAAGGGCCTCGATCGAGCTCGACACTATCCTTTTATGTAAGCTTGTGCTCGAAGCGTGAAGCAACGCAGCAAAATTCAGCTGAGCAAGCCATTGAGAGCAGGTTCAAAGCTTTTATCTCTATAGGATGAGTTGGTTGATGTAATTATTATAAAAGATGTGGGACTATGTTACAATGTCTACGATCAATCTCCCACCATTTATGCGTTATAACTCAATACTCTCATGGTGTAAACGTGGTCACCTTTCAATTTTTCACGCTTTATCTTTAGCATCTAGGTGAATCGATTACGACCATGATTCTTTCACAGCCGCGGCTGGGAAGTTGGAAGCGAGCGCTATCAACACTACTATTGCTATGCGCTGTTTATTTGGCGACTGCTAAAAATCCTAGAGATAACTTTTGTAGAAGATTTGCACATCAGACGACGGTCATCGATGACAAGCTATATATTGACGGGGGATGGGTGAACTTTGATGACTTTCCACAAACGCAGAAAGATTACTCAAGTAAGTCATCTTGTTACTTTCACAAGAAGGACAACTGGTTCTTACAAAGATTTTTTGGAACGACAGACTTGACTAACAAGATTATTAAGATAATTGGCTGGCATATCATGATCTTAACGAGCTTGTGTCTCGAGGCGGCGAACTTTGGCCCGATTTGAATATCAGCTTGAGCAAGAACGACAGGCAAGCCAGACCGCTGCTCTACAATACATTGAGTGGCCCTGTTACTGACTGATGTTGCAGCATTCACTCTGTGAATGGTGGGGTCCTATGGGGCGACAGCATCAATAAGCGATTCTTCGTCTATGGTGGCGAGTGGAATGATGGCTTTGCACTAGAACCATACACTCTTCTGAGCTACGATATCCTGTACGATAAATGGGATGACTTTGGAGAACCTGATCTAAGTCCTCCGCCGCAGATTGCTGCCTACGGTGCTGGAGTTGGCGTATCAGAGACGGGCATGGGCTATTACTTTGGAGGATGGGTTAGCAATGCGTCCATGAGTGGATGGACCAAGCCGCGAACAATGAGCTCCAACTTCTACTCCTACGCCTACGATACCGGCAAATTCACAACCTTGGCTGGCATAGACAAACACCCGAGAGCTGAAGGTGGAATGGTCTGGATCCCAGCTGGCGATGCCCTTGGACTTCTTGTGTATATGGGTGGTGTTGTCAGTCTAAGCGACAATGACACAGAATCTCCTCAATCTTTTGACGAGGTCTTCGTCTTTGATACCAAGGGTAATTCATGGTCGACCCAAAAAACAACAGGAGAGATACCGCAGAATCGGCGCCAATTCTGTATTGACGTGGCGTGGGCGCCTGACAAATCAACCTTTAATATGTAAGTTGGGATTTCGTCCGGAAGAGCATTACTAACAAACTCAACAGCTACCTTTGGGGAGGATTGAGCGTACCGCCGCCGGTAGTTAACACAACCTCCTTCAACGACGTTTATATATTGACTCTTCCCTCATTCATCTGGGTCAAAGCCTTTCCTGACCATCATGGAAACGCGACGCTGCAGGCAGACTACGGCCACTATAGCGCTTCATGCAATATGGTCAAGCATATGTCACAGCTGTTTGTTATCGGCGGCACATATCCAGACAGAGATGGCTGCGATCTCGCGCCCGACCCATGGGCGATGCACAACTTTTGGACGGGGACAAGCCAAAATGCTGGCGATAACAAGACGTACTGGGCATTGTACGATCCCACTATTACCAGTAACGTCGTTCCCATCGACGTATACAACGTCACAGGCGGAGACAAAGATGGCGGTGCAACTCTTGAGGCGCCAAAAGCTGGGTTTGACTCGGGAAACGAGCTCCTCGAGACTCTTCTGGGGCGAAGGCCCTCGATAGCAGAACGATCCCCGACTCGCAAAGTCTCCTTCTCGACCACAACGTCGGAGGCGACGGCAAAACCCGATCCTGGACCTGAGCTGTCTACCGGAGCCATCGTCGGCATTGCTATTGGCGGTGCCGTAGCTCTAGCACTTGTGATAATCACATGGTTCTGTATCGGTAGAAGGATCGTCCGCCGTCGTAACGAGCGACGACTGTCCCAAATGACACAGGTGCAGCCTTTGTCCTTCAACGGCAGTCCCCAAAGTCAGCCAAGCATGGTCAGTCCACAGACTTCCGTGGGATACTGGGGATCCAGTCCCACAAGCCCGCAAGTAGTGGCGCCCCATCAGACGAGTCCAGGACCACCATCTGAGCTTCCAACAGAGACTTATGGCATCAGACATTCAGTCTGTGAGCTTCCCGACCAGGGTAGTGAGAATAAAGTGACTTAGTCTCCTGAGAATATACTGTCTTGAGGCTTTTCTTTAGTGTAGTATTTAGTACTAGCTCAAGTGTATAACACTGATAATATTTAATTGGGGGGGTTAAAAAACACGATAATCACCTACACTAAAAATCCGTCGATCTCCCACCTGTTCCATTCTCGTGGTTTTTATCCTCCCCAGGGGTAGGCTATAGTTTACTGAAAGGTTAAATGCTTAACTTGAGAAAATTTTACTAAGTACTAAAGTAGTCTGCTTAGCTCTTCAGTTAGTACTGTGAATTTTCTATCCCTCCCTATAGGTAGTTAGGGTATTTCTAGTAGAAGTGCCTAATTTCATAGAGTCTTTATTTGTCATAGGCCTCTGCTTATGGGAGAAGAAACCAGGTAGCTATATCCGGATAGGCAGTATAAGCCAGATAGAATCTTACACCGATAGGTATCAATACCTAGAATGTAATTTTCATCATAGAAATACAAATGCACAAACAAATAAGGTTTTATAAGATAAGAGTTAAAAGGTTAATTATTCCAGCTAGCTAAAGACCGATTCCGGTACTTAAAGTGCTGGATCTATCTCGTAAGCTACCTATTGGTACTATCCTTCAAGGGGTATGTAACATTGTTAATACTTTTTCTTGCTCTATTTTATGGTTCTCTACCAATTAGTTATATAGCTCTAGGTATAATTAATCTTGAGTATTATTACCTAGGAAAAATTCATTCTTGTTCTAGACCTTACTGGTAGGCAACTATGGGACTGTAATTTCGTCTAGTGGGGTGTCGATAAATCTCGAAACACCAACATTTTAGCAATATTTTCCTTCTTCCACTTCACTTTACTATCAACAATGGACCAACATGACGTCCATTGTGGCCTCTGTGGTGCACCTGCAAAGTCTCTAGATATAGAATATGATCCTGGTTACACTTATGATTTAAATCAGATTGGAAGCCTGGAGTGGTTAAACGATGTGGAGATTCTGGTACAAGATCCCAAGTCCAAGAGGTGAGAGTGAAAACATCAAGTCAATCGGACATAAAATGTAATATCAACAGGGTCTTTCTACTGCCCGGCGAAGGATGAAGCGAAGAGAGGAGCGAGTACGTCCTTGACCTCGACTGGGACGGCCCGAAGACTATTTGCAACTACGCACTTCAGAACCGTTGCCGCGTTTGGTGGATATGCCCTGGGGTTATGAAATAGTATATGTCTCGGCAACGGCAAGACGACAACGTGCTCAAGGGACCAGAGCTTCTGCTCCAGGACGCCCAGTCCAGTGTCATGCCTTTCTTGACATTCCCGGAAGAGCCGAGAACTACTTCTACGACTCTAGGCTTTATAAAGTGCTTTGCAGATTTAGTGGGCACTGAACCCATCATCAGGGTTTACTGGACAGCAGGTGGCGAGCTTGCTGGTATTGGGACGAAATATCCTGACACGGACGATATCGAGACAGTTTGGTCAAGCGATATCTTTGCTTCTCATGAGGAGATACAGATACCGAAAGACGACTGGCTTGCCACTGTTGTCGTCAAGATTCAAGAAGACCACGAAAACACGTGTCGTAAGGCTGTGGGATTTAAGTTCCTTTTACTCCGACGAGATTCCATCCAATTAGGCCAGCAGCATGGGGATATTCGAAGTTTTTACCCCAAGGCTGTACATTGTATCGTTACATTTAACGCATCTTGGGCTGCTGAAAAGCTCCTCGAGAGGCTAGCCATCCTCCAGCAACCCATAGCAAAAGTGCCAACAAAAAGCTACGAACAGGTTTCCCATTCGAAAGACTACGAAGAAGGCGAAGACTAAGAGGAGGACGCTGAGGAAGAGGAAGATAAAAAAGATGAAGGAGACAGACACACCGACAAGACCCAGGAGATAGCCACGCATTATCTTTGGGAGGATCAGTTACCTCCGCCCAAAGTTGCTATATGCCCTGCTGAAGCTGGGTCCTTGAACTCCGGCTTCAAGACAGATGCTTCGCCCATGGAGTCTCTTTTCTTTGGCGCTGAAGATCATGATAAGTTATGCTTAACTTCAACTGAGGCAGACTCCCAAATGCGAAGCTTCGAGGCTATTTCCGACGAGGGGACGCGTCGGACTCATCGCAGTATTGGTTCAGGCGGCAACGACATGCAGTATCTTTTCATTTATGGCGGAAACATGGAAGAAACTATTTACTGCTATGTCACGATCCAGCACGTCCTCGTCGGCCTACGCTTCGTCACCAACAATGGACGCGAATTGATCGTCGGAACACCTGGGCCAGATGAGATAAGATTATCTTCTGTTGAAGATGAAGACGAGCCAGACCAGATGCTTGCCCGTATGTACTGTCAATGATCAGGATGCAACACTTCGGAGGCAAAGTTGATTGCTTTTGGGACATTTTCTGGAGAGTACTTTAATTATCCTTACGACATGGAGCAATATGGCTCGGTGTATTAATCGAGTTGAAGTTTGTATTTTGTCTCGAATAAGAATTAGTGTTTAAGATGGATCTATGAGGCAGATAAACTTCCTTTAAGGGGGGCTTGGTATATATTGAGATAAATTTTGTTTTCGAACTAAAAGTATCTTCTGGTAGCCAGTGAATGCCAAGAGCAGGCGGTGGGCAAGATTGAACGACCACAGTTATATATAGTACTTCAGCAAAAACAAATAGGGGGAGTTATAATGTGGCTTGCGTTAGTCATCAGGAAAGGCAATAGTGCGCAAGACTATTGATGTTAGACCCTGTCAACTCCCCCAATAGTGCGCCCAGCTAGCTTCTTCAAATTCAACTAATTTCAGGCACAGATCAGAAGCATGGGCTTATCTTGTTCTTATCGAGAGAATGGGCAATGATAAATTCTATGTAAATACGGGTCCTCCCCCACCCACTCCGTTGTTACGCACGCTTCTTCAATAGTCACTCTTTTTCGTGCCTTGCCTCACTCTTAGTCGCTCTCTACCAGACCATCTTAGTCCCTCGCTATCAAGCCACCTATTGCATTCTCCGTCACCAAACAGCCACAATGGTCCACTACAAGTCCCTCTTCATGGCCATGGCCGCCGTCTCGACCGTCGTCGCTAGCCCTTGCAAGCCAAGCACCACAACAGCCGCAGTTCAAGAGACTACCACCACAGCCATCCAAGAGACCACTACAACCGCCATCGATGAAATCACTACCACTGCTGACCCTACTACCACCATGGAGGCTGATATTACCACCACCACCACCGCTCCAGAGACCACAACCTCTGCCCCCGCTCCCCCCGATGCTATCTGTGGTATCACAGGCTTCTTCCTCCCCGGCCAGGCCCTGAACTTCCTTAACAACGCTGGAACAAAGGCCAGCGCCAAGGAGTGTCTCCAGGGATGTGCTGCCTTTACCGGCTGCGAGGTCATCGCCTTCTACACCAACAGCGGCCGCTGCGAGTATTTTAGTGGCGACCTTGTTACCGATGGCCAATTCACTGTCTATAAGTGGTATGAACTCGGCTGCCTGGCTAGCATGTAAAGACAGAGTCACAGGCTGTTTCGGCCACGAAAACTGGCATACTGACTCAATTACTACTTTGGGCTGAAAACTCTAGACGCTTTTTCGGGCAATTAAATTTGAGAAACCTCAACAATCTCATAGTAACAAGTTCAATACTTTAATGACGTATAATTACATATTTCTAATATTCGTTATGTAAAGCAAAACTGTACAAATCAGTCGTTGTGAAGTGTAACACATTCTATGCATGTTAAACAGTGTCTCGGTTGATACTCGAGCCCACATAACTTCTGTCTGAGGTAGACATGTGCAATCGACATATGTGAGCGCCTCTAAAACTTTGTTCTGCTTTCAACCTCAACGTACATTAGCATCGACAATGTCTGATGGCGATACCTATTATGCCGTCTGCGGTGTACCAGCGCACGACGTCGGTCTTCACTCCTATGATAGAAGTCTAGTCTCGGAGTAAAGCATGGAATGGCTGAAATACGACAAGATTCTCAGCCGAGGTCTCAAACGATCTCAACAGCCTTGCTGAAGGTGCTCTCGGACTATTTATCCTGATCCTGGAAACTTTGTTATTGGATTCCAGGCTGCTTGGGCTACTGGAAAGCCCTTGTCCAAGCTGAGTTTTCTTTTCCAAGCTATGATGCATTAGTCTAGTCACAGTTGGCTTGACTTCACTTGATTTGCCTATGCTCATTACCCAACTCAGCTTTTCTACGTCAGATTCCTCTGTGACCGATACCTCACAGCTCAATATTAGGCGAAAAAGTGCTTGGTGGTGCAACCACACGGAGGGCAGTTGAGAGATGTAGGCTACCTTCAGTCTGCCTTGTCATGGCCCTCAACACCTAGGGATCTCACGATAGCAGCTCTGTTTATTCCAGGCCACCAAATATATCTGCCAGATAAGATAGGAATTGCAAAAAGACGAGTACAACTGGAATCCGAACAAGCCTACGAATTGTCTCCTCTTCTGCTTCCAACGTAGATGGTGCTAGTTCTGCTTTCGTCTCGTCTTGAGCGCCCGTGGTGTTCTTCGAGATCTCTTCCTCCGCCACTGCAGTATTTGGTGTGCTTGGAAATGACTCCTCGTGTGCCTCACGAGCAGTTCGTATTCCCGTTGGTTGTGAGAGATAGTCGATGATTTGTCTAACATTTTCCAACGTCAGTTCAGTAGCGTCGTGCTTGGTCAGCCTCTGTGAGTTGTTGTTGGAAGCCTTTGAACCACTCGGGACCGCGAGAAACGGTGGGTTTGTGACCATACTGACAGGTTCATGTGGTACTCTAGAGTCTTGCTGATTTGTGGCTTGAGTATCAGCAGAACTGTGCAGCTCAGGCAACACGGGCTTTGATGACATTGAAAGAGTGTCAGGGATCTCGACGGGAGTTGCTTCGTGGTTCTCCATCTCCATCGCCCTCGGCAAAGACTTTGCCAATTCATCCAGTGGATTTTTGAACGACTTCAGTTCCCCAAAGTTTATCAAGGTCGTCGTTTGACCTTCTTCTTTGTTCATGCTCGATCCAAACTTGAGTTTCGACTTCATCTTGTCATTCCACTTCTCCAGCTTCCCCTCGATCTCAACCTTCATCAAAAATGGCTGTCCTGAGTGTTCAAAAGTAAAAGCTGTGTGGACACGACTGTTTCGAAACGCTTGACTCTCAAGCTCATTATCCTTGAGACTCCATCGGAGAGTCGTGTATGTCCATGTTCCTTTGCCAGGCAAAAGCTGGCCGTTGAAATTCCACCGCGAAGACCCTTTAAAGGTTTTTTCCGAATCCATGCCCATCCCCCCAACGCTAGCCCCCATTGCATGAACCTCTGGGACCATGTGCATAGTTCGCTTCAACTCATTGCTCCTTTCCTGGCCAACGAGCTGCTTTGGACCATACCAATCCGTCATCTGGACGGGGCAATCAGATTCATTGGGGGAATAGATACTCAGGTCCTTGTAAGGACGTAAGCAATCGTCTTTATCATCCAGTGTCACTGTGACGGTCGCATTCTTAACTCGACAACCCTGCGGCGGGCCGAAGTTGAGATCGAGGTAGATAACGCCAGCAGGAAATCGCTTGTCGCCCAAAACGCCCCATCGAGACTTTTTAAAGAGGAAGCGGCAATCAACTGTCATCTTTCCAATGCATTTGGTTCCTGCGCTGGCGTGACAAGAAGATAGGTGATCAAAGCGGCGAAAAGGCTCATATCGCCCAAACTTGCGCGTTGCACTTGAAAGAGAAGGCTGAGGATCTTGTTCGCTGTTCATCATCAAATGCTGTCAAAGTGGTTTGAACTAGGATGGGATGAGTGGATTTCGGGATTCAAAGAAGGGTCAGAGGCCCTTATCTTATAACCCTAGCCTCAGCTCATGCGGGTGAGACAGGGATCGCTCAGCCTCGACTTGTCTCGCGACCCTCCATTACAAGATAGGACCGCGGCTGATAATTGTCAGTATTACGCCAAGGCCTACTAGTAGGCAGCCTATACGCACCTCAGCCTTCAGCTCTGCTCATGTCCTGTCTACCCAACCAGCCACCATGACTATAGGTACAGTTTGCTGCCCAGTGTTCCCGGAGGGAGCCCATGTCCACCCCTCTCTCTATCCTTCCCATCTTTTTCTACCCACCAATTCTCTCCTCCAACTCTTTTCAGCATCTTTCTACGTCCCAAACTAGCAACTAGCTAATAGATCCTAGAGCCATTGCAAACATGAGCCATTATACTAGACTCAACTCAAATCCCGAAACAACAGGCGGCCCTAGCGCGAGATCAAGTCGAGGCAGGGACAAAAGTGCCTGGGAGAAGTTATTCAACCCATCAAAGTCAGAGAGGAGCAGAGCGCTCGTCGAACGAAGCGATTCTCGTGTAAATCGCGAAGACCATTCCAAGAATGACATTCCCAACACTCAAAGCTCCACGAGTAGAAGACAACCACGTCCGACTATTTCGATCCTCCCACCGAGGTATCGGGGAGGCTCCATATCTCCAGATAACCCATATGATAGATATAGGACTCCCCCATCTCCTGAAGCACCCTTTGACGCTATTTACAGCCCGACTCGACCCAAAGATGTTACGGTTCATCTCGAGTTTGACGTTATTGACGACGTCGAGGACGAGTTGGAGGCTTTTAATCGCCTAGTATGTCTGGGATACTTTGGAAAGGCCGAATCCTTCTTTAATAAATATCTCGACGCGCATATATCCAATCCTTGGGTTTTCATCCAGTATGCCGAGATGCTGCTTATAAAAGGCGATTACAAGTCATTTCACAAGCTGAACCCAGGACCAATCTTCCTATCACAGGAGTCGAATCAGATTTCCAAGACGCTAAGTTTGCTTGAGCAAAATTGGAAGTTACTAAAAGCATCCGCTCTCCGTCACAGCCAATTCTATCTTCAGCCTGTTCTGGATGAACTTGGCAATATAGGCGATATTATACCCATGTCGTCAGAACTTGGATCAACTGAGGTAAGATTGCTATCAAGGTCAATAGTCTCAATTTTTGTATCTTCTGACCGAGACCCAAGATCAAAAACCTCTGTTGTGCCATGTATCTGTTAGACTTGGTGGGTAAAGACAGCTTTGACGGTCGATTACTGAGTAGCTGGAGCGAGTGGGCGATGCTCTATCAAACTCTGCTAACTCAAGGACGTGTTTGGGACTTCTCCAACCTTGTCATATCCTTATGGAATTCCTTTGACCCCGATGATGCAGAAAAGAAGCTTTTTGGGTCCAGGAGCATTCTAGAAGTCCTCACCACTGACTGGTTGACGCCGGAGCCTGACGAGTCAACGCTGCTTGCCTCACTGGAAATTTTAGTATTCATACTACTCAATGCCGAAGCTACTTCAAACCTCTCGCCTTTTCTCGAGCGATGTCTTTCGTTAGCTCGTAGCATTGGGGAGTCCATCATGCAGAATTTCCCTCACCATGTCAAGTGTCGGCCATTCCTTCAATGGATTCTGGTTCAATCTTCCATATCGGCACGAAGGGATGAAGAAAACCTCCACACTTTTAGCCATCTCCAGAAATATCCTGCCTACATGGAACTTCCGCATCATATCGGTCTCCCGAGATATATACCTGCTTACCAACAGAATCCAGGCTGGGAGTCTCCTAACATGGCACCAGAGTCTGTTCGACCTATTGAAATGGTGCTACAAGCTTCTAGAGAGAATCAGGACTACGCTATGGTAGGACTATGTCTAAAAGAGCTGGCTGTGAGGCAAAGTGACCCGACAGACACTTTGGAAGAGCTTTGCCGCCTCGAAAGGGACGTACAACAGAACATGGAAGGCTATCTAGGCACATGCATATCTAGATACCTCGCAGTTAAGGATAGCAACTCAAAGGCGAGACTTGTCAACGATTTGAACAACCCTGGGCCCTGGAAGGATCTCTGGAATCTTATTGACCCGGACCAGGCATGCGCACGGGACATTATACAAAATGCTCTCTCTTCTGCCCCCAAGCAAGGACAAACTATCCTTGACGTTGGCCTCCGATATTACGGCTATTTATCACATCGTTTCCAGCGTTTTATTGACTCCTACGTGGACGACCCAGAGTCCCAGCCTCGAAGATCAAACTCGTATGAAAAGCCGACAACCGTCACTAGGGAGAGATCCCGATCAAACTCACCTACACTTCGTAATGTCGAGGATGGGCGGTTTACTAGAAAAAGACACCCACGCTCTCGAGAACCATCGCCTCCTTTGAGCCGACCTGATTTTCTAAAGTGGAAACGTGAGTATATTAGCAACCCCTTCAAAATGCTGTGACTTGCATTATCTCATGAGGATAAGAGAAGTAATCTAACGCTTTGTTAGCTGATTCGTATAATAATGGTGGCCTTGAACCGCCCCAAGGCGTTGCTGAGCGATATACCGAGCCAACTTCCAGTAATGAAGCGCCGCCTCTTCAGGCTGTTACTTTCATGCCCAGCATAGAGGAAGTAAGTGAAACAAGGGACGATGAGCCTGTCCTTCAAGATAGCTCAAAGAATACTGGCCTTTATGATGAAGGCTGAAAACAATTCATTCACAGTGTTGACTAAGAAACTTGGGCTGAATTATAAAACCTTGAATACAACGGTATATCTGCTGTTTTAGTCGTGCTTATTATTTTTTGCACATTTTATTTTCGACTTTCGACCCCGTAGACAGGTTTAAGTTCTTAGTGATGCAACTATCCTGTAGTAAATAGGTATCTATGTTATTTATACACATATCAATAAACTAGTTCGGTCAAATGATTACCAACGCTTCGGAATCCGGGGGCATAATGTTCCCTTAAGCTAACAACAACCAATCTAAAGAGTATCTTAATCTAACTTCTTCTGTGCCTAACAATTCTCAGAGTATACCATAACTTATGCCCGTAGATTTAGGCCACAAGGCACTTTTAACCACATTGCCCGCGATAAACTACAAAGCATCACTCACCCAAGGCTTGTAAAACTCTATCTTCTCCAATAACCGTCCCAAGCCCCCTCGCTCGCCACATTTCTAGTAGGGTAGGATGAAAATGGGACCCTCCAAACTTAATCGCGGTGTCAGCGAAACACCGCGCCTTGCCACTGAACTCAGCACGCCCATCGACCAATCGTCGAAAAGAACAAGCGCGTCTTGAAATCTGTTCCACAACCGCGTCATTATGCAAGCGGCAGCCATGTGGCATAGATGGCTTCCCGTGAGCCAATAAAAGCAATCATATGTCATATGTGTCCCTGGTGTCAGGCACCAGACCAATACCATTGAATGAAAGGGTTTTACTTCAGGTGTGGGCGAGTCAGTTTCCATGGCTATCGTTAGTGGACTCAAAGGCGACGTAATCTCATTGCTTGTAGCTTCGTCGACATGAAGATATAAAAAGGGATCCAACTCCCCTTGCCTTGATCGTGCCAACTCGACACGTTTTGTAGCACCATATACTTGAAGCCTGACTACCATGGCCGATTCTTTTGAATCTTTTATGGAAACCTACTTCTCATCAAAACTTTGGGGTCTTGGGTCGGGCGTTTGCACCGTTATTTGGGTAGGGTTACAAACGGATCCAAATTCCAGGCCCTTAGCCACATGGCTGTATGTCAGCCCTGCCCGCCGATCACTTGAAACAGACTCCCCTTATATCTGTTGGCTGACTACTTGAATAATCCAGTATCTTCATTTCATGGGCCGTCAGCTACTTAATCTACTTCTACCAGCCAATCTCCTCCCTACAACCTCCACGCGCTCAAATGTGAGCTTTAACACTTATGTTTTCTTCAGTGATAAGAGCGCCAAGAAAGACCATTACGTTCTAACTACTAACAGCTTCCTATTGTCCGTCTTGATTACCGTCGTTGTCTCGATTGGACTCATCGCAATGGTGTGGAGAATGGAAGCTCACCACGTATTTACACTTGTGCCCCCAAGTCTCGGCCTTTCAACCTTTGGGCTGTCTTTCGTTTTTAGATTAGACACTCCTCCCTTCAGGATGACGGTTGATCAAGAGAGTGGCGCAGCCGGTATTGCTCCTCCCGCCAGAGTGGTGCTTGATCAGGAGAGTGGCTCAGCCAATTTTACTGCGTAAGCGATAACAACGACTGGGACTTATCATGAACTGGTTTCTTTTGTCCTCGTGGTGTGAATTCAGTTCTTTCTCTTTGTTGAACATCAAGAAAGGGTTTTGGACAGAGTTTCTCTTATTTGGCGTGACTGTTGTGTATGTCTCGTAGGTTGTATTTAGATTGGAAAAATGTAAGGTAGATGGGGCAATTCTTGAATAAATAGAATGGCAGCAACAATTTCGAGTCAGCCAGTCTCACACCATTTTATGTCTCTGGTCAATGATAATCGACTCTTATCTTTTACCTCCGTGTCCTGACGGAGCGTGATAACCTCCTGACCCCGGAAAGTCGGTGGGGTCGCCGGAAGCTCAAGTGTGCTTTTCCGGAAGTGGGGCCGCCGCGGATACGCTCATGGCATCCGATGTCCAGGCCCGATCCAGCGCGGCAACGGCACAGAAGCTTGACAGACAATCAAATAGCCTAACTGGAAACTCTTGGTGAAACTTGTGGAGATGTATGGTGTAAATTCTCAAGGCGCAGCTGATGGTCGACCTTGTTTAATTATCCCTGAAGCGGCTTGGCGCTCCGTACAGACTACGTAAGTTTTGGAATTGTTCTACAAGCTTTTCATGTGTACTAGTTCAGGAAGCAACATCGTTTTACGATCATTAGCAGTCGTCAGCAGCGAATCGTAGAATTAATGTAACATTTTGTGCAAGGACAAAGTCTAATTATAGGCTAAAGATCTTGATCGGACATGCTCCGATGAGATTGAACATCAAGCGCCAAGCTCAGACTCAACCCGAACATGAAGAACACGTACTCAATCCGCTCACTAGTCCTTGATCAACACAACGTATATTCTAAAGCGATTAGCAATATAAAATTCTCTAACCCCCATTCTCCGATCTCGGTGATTTTCCCGAAACCTTTTCTAACAATGGCGTCAACATCCGAAGCAACCCCACTTAGTCGCGGCTAGATCCGCAGCCATTGGATATGATCTTATCAGATGCCCAAAACCGCTTTGTCATGCCATGTCACACGGCCAAGTCATACAACCAGGGGGTGAGAGGAGGCTGTGGGCAATCAGATGACCCAGAGCTCTTCTATATTTTCACTCCTCCAGGGTATCTCGTCAATATCTGAACCCTTCACCCACAAACCGAGACACAGACTCATAATGTCTTCACCAGAGACGGCCCCCCTGCTGGGCGCAGCTCCAGGCCCTAGCAGTGGAGATGGAGATGAGACATCAAGTCCCTCACAGCCAAAGAGACTATCAGCCGGTGTCGCTCGTATGGCTGTCGTATCCCGCCACCTCACCAACGCCCACCGCATCTGGCTCTTCACAGGCATCTTCCTCGTTGGCTATGCCTACGGTCTCGAGAGCCAGGTCCGCATGGCATACCAGCCCTACGCCACATCAAGCTTCAATCTACACTCTTACCTCTCCACCATCAACGTGCTGCGCAATGTCATCGCCGTGGCCGTTCAGCCCACTGCTGCAAAGGTAGCTGATGTCCTCGGCCGGTTCGAGGTGATTGCCATCTCCACCATTTTGTACACGCTCGGTATCGCTATTGAAGCGAGTGCAACGTCAGTTGAGGTATTTTGCACGGGGTCCATGATTTACCAAGCTGGATATACCTGCATCGTGCTCCTTTTAGAAGTCCTCATCGCCGACTTTTCATCCATGCGAGCAAGAGTCTTTTTCAGCTACATCCCAGCGATTCCTTTTTTGATCAATACCTGGATCAGCGGAAATATTACTTCTGCCGTTTTGAGCGCGACGACTTGGCGATGGGGCATTGGAATGTGGGCTATTATTTATCCCGTTGCTTCGCTTCCTCTACTCTCATGCCTCTACTTCCTCGAGCGTCGAACATGGGAAGCTGAAGATGGCAAAGAAAACGAACAGGCCGTATTAATTTCTCTCAAAACTCCAAAGGGCAGATCTGATCTTTTCCATCAACTCGACATTGTTGGTCTCGTCGCTCTCATTGCCGCATTCTCACTCGTTTTAGCACCCCTGACTGTTGCTGGCGGTACAGCCAGTCACTGGCGCAGCTGGTATATCATCCTCCCTCTAACCCTGGGAATCTGCTCAGTAGTCGCATTCGTCATTTGGGAACAGCGAGGAGCAAGACATCCACTTATTCCCTTCCATCTCCTCCGTGATAGAGGCGTATGGTCTGCATTGGCAGTTCGAAGTTTGCTCAACCTAGCATGGTGCACACAGGGCAACTACCTCTACACAGTTCTCATCGTTGCTTTTGACTTTTCTGTTGAGAACGCTACTCGCATCATATCCTTCTTTTCCTTCTTCGGCGTCATCACTGGCGTCTTGGCAGGACTTGTGATTTTCAAGGTCCGCCGACTTAAATTTATTATTGTTGGGGGTACTTTGCTCTTCATGGTTGCATTCGGAGTTTTGATCGCATATCCAGGCGGAGCTTCAACGTCATCAAAGAACGGAATCATCGCGGCGCAGATTCTCCTGGGAGTTGCTGGAGGATTCTTTGCATATCCTACCCAAGCGTCCATTCAAGCCTCTGCATCTCGCGAGCACGTGGCTATCCTTACTGGTCTCTATCTCTCATTTTACAACGTCGGAAGTGCCTTTGGTACTTGTCTCTCAGGAGCTATCTGGACACAGACTCTGTACGGCACTCTTAAACACAACCTTGCTTTCCAACCAAACGAAACCCTAGCTGAGGCCATTTACAACTCGCCATTCTCAATAGTCCCAGACTATCCCGTCGGAACAGAAATCCGCGACGCCATCATTGACAGCTACAGTTCCGTGCAGAGACTGCTCTGCATTGCTGGAATGTGCGTCTGTATACCCATGATTATCTTTGCGTTGGCTTTGAGAAACCCACGCTTGTCTGAGCAGCAGGTTCAAACGGAGGATGAGAACAATCACGAAGGCTGATAAAGTAGAGAACTCACGTTTGATATACGGTATATGGCATAACGGCATTCACAAGACTTGCATAGCATAGAGCACATGATAGAAAACATTTAGATGCATTTGGCTGCATAGCCTAGTAAAAAATCAATCCCAACGCCTTAACCTTCCTTAAACCTTCTGTCCCGCCCAACGCGTCTGTAACCGACCAAGCATCATCTTGACGTACTCTACATCCGTAACATCAGGCACATTCCTCAACGTAACACTATCCTCCCTCGACTTGTTCGTCAAATACTCCAAAGGACCCTTCTCGGCAGACGAAGCAGCCTTGTTGCCGTACTTGCCCTCGAACCAATCCAGCAGTTTGATGGGAGGGTTCTTGGCAGGGTCACGGTCAGACGTCCTCAGTCTCTGCATCCACTCACTCGTGGGCAGGGTTTCGAACTTGAGGCCTGCGCTGGCCATGGAGGGGAGCATGTCTCTTGACCAGTGGAAGCGGGTTGGGTTGAGGATGTGGTAGACTAGATCTGGATCGGATGTTCTGTCGCTTGGTTCCTTGCCGCTGAGGTTGGCGAGGTCTAGAATTGTTGAAGCGGCGAGATCAACTGGTAGCCAAGTCATTTCCTATCTCTGTTAGCACAAGTCTTGAAAACATCCAAAAGAAACCTTACCTCGTTAAGAGCAGGTAAAGCACCCAGCGTAACAGCAGTCTGAATCATTAAAGGAATACCCTCAGTAGTATTCCACTCGCCCACCTTGGTATCACCAACCAATTGTCCCAATCTCAGCACTCTCGCCTGCGCACCCGCATTCTTGCGAGCGTTGCCAGTGATATGCTCAGCAACATACTTCGACCTTGCGTATCCAGTATGCTGAGCATGCGCAGGCGACGGCACTTGCGCTTCAAGAACCTGACCCGGTCGAGGTGATCCTCCAGCAGACGAAACAGAAGAACAGAAGAAGAAACGAGCTGGCTGGGGAGTCTTGACATCAAGACTCAACTGAATCAGGTTATGAACAGCCTTGATATGCTGATCCTCAAAGCTCTGAACAGAGATGTTGAAGTTGACAGCCCACGCGCTGTGAATGATAGTGGTGAGTTTCGTCTTGAGCTCTTCGATGCGGGACTCGCTAAGCCCAAGATCTGGACGGCTGAGATCGCATGGCAGAGCGAGGACCTTACTTCGTTGTTCTTCGTTGAGAGATAGACCACGAAGTTCAAGCGAGCTGTATAGTCTTTCGGAAGCGGCAGTGTCGCTGGCTGCTCGGATCAAAGCCCATACAGCCCCAACATTCGGCTGGGCAGTGAGTTGAGCAAGGGCGTGTGCACCCAAAGCACCGGTTACACCAGTGAGTAGCTGAACACATTAGCTTCAAATCTATCACTCCCAAGAGAGAAAACTTACCACGAGCTCTTTCTCAGGCTGATTCGCGGATCCAGCAACATGAGGCTTAAACGAGGAGTACTTGTCAACCAAGCTCTCCATAACCTGCAACTGATCCTGCTCCTCATCGCCCTCGCCACTCCTCAGTCTCTCAAGCTGTCTAGCAAGCAACTTGACGTTACCCGTCTCGTAGAGAACATTCTGTCCCAGCTCTGATTGTCTACCGCCGAGATCAATCGTCCTCTTGATAAGACTCCACATCTGGATACACTGCAGACTATCCACTCCCGACGCAAAGAAATCATCTTCTGGCGAGGCGAGTTCAACTCCACACTTGGTCTTGAGCTGCTCGAGAAGATAATCTTCAAGCTCTTTGCCAGATAGGGAGAGAGTATCTTGCTGATCGCCCAGGCCTTCGTAGGTGTTGTACGCAGCTTCGATCTCCTTCTCGAACTGACGATACGTAGGAACACGAATGAAAGTTCCCTTATCTGTTCGCGGATACGACACATCAGCTGGAAGAACGATGACCAGTTCCTTTGGAATGCGCGAGAACGACTCAGCACGGGAATTCGCGTCCTCGACGGACGGCCAGATCGCATCAAGAAATTCGTCATCAGACATATTCGCCGCACGATCAGCCCTGACGATCAAAATACCAGGATACGTCTTCCCGTCTCCAAAGACAATAGCCTCCTTGACAATTTCCTCCTGACGAATACGACCCTCGATAGGAATCGGAAGGACCTTTTCGCCGTTGATGAGGGTGAAACGGTCGTCGAGACGGCAGGCAAATTTCCAGAGCGTTGGCCTTGTGGGGTGTTGTGTGAAGAGATCTCGAGTACGGAATGATCCGGGTGGGTTGTCAGAGTTTGTAGTGCTCTTCGATGGCAGGCCAGCGAGGGCAACACACTCGAAGAGTCCAGGGGCGACTTCGTCAAAGAGAGTGTAGGGCTCAGCTGGGGGTAGAACACGGATGTAGTTCCACGCCTTGTCGCCCTCTGGACGCGCAGAAGTTGCGAGTCTACCGGTTTCGGTTCTACCAAAGTCAGCAAGGTCCCATACCACTTGACGATTCCACTCACGCTCCATAGTTTCCACACAGGTTAACGCCCCTCTCAACCAACCGATCTCCAAGATCATCAGGACATCCACTTCCGGCATACAGCACTTGCTTCATATCCGCCAGAATCTGAATACCCTCCTCGCTCTCGGCAAGCAACTTGATAACATAAGGCACACAGTGGAAGATTTCCGGCTTAACAGCCTTGAGCTGCTGAACAACCGACTCTCGCGTCAGAGGCAGACCGTAGTTGGTGTAGTAAATAGGCTTGCCGGAGTAAATCGACCGAAATGTCTCGTAGAAACCATGGCTGTGGAAGAGAGGCGAAGTGAGAAAAGCACGCATGTTCATGTGCACTGCGAACGCGCCGATACAACTGCTGTTTGTGAGATAGATAGGCTTTGGAAGGCCTGTTGATCCGGAGGAGTGGATGATGACAGCAATCTTCCGCGACTCTGTCTCTGGGTTATAGTCGCGAGCGAATCTCGGTGCATCCTTGTTGTAAAGGTCTGAGTTTTGTAACAGAGGTAGAATCTCTAGTTCGCGGTTCTGCTGGACTTCCTTCAGAACAGGATGGAAGTTTGGTGTTGTGAGGATAACGTTGCAGCCAGCTAGAGCGAGAAGCTGGGTGATTGCAGGACATGCAAGTCGTGTTGAGATGAGGAATGAAGCATATCCCAGACGATTTAAGGCGATGATTTGAATGACCACGTGAAGACCAGATTGGCCCAGGATTCCTACCACGGGCGGTCTCTCGAGTGTTGGATCCTTGATCTGTCAGCATAGTCATATATTTTGGACAAGATGAATACATACCACTGACTTGAGACCCAACTCCTGAAGTCTTGCAACAGCCGCATCAGCATATCTATCGATTGCAACAGCGCTATGCTCCTTGAAATCATCAACACCCGTCTCGGGCGCCCCAATCAAGATAGCATCTCCCAGCTCCGCAGCACGTCTCTTGATCATCTCATCAAGGGTAAACATCTTTGCTTGCGAGTTTACCACGGCAGCGGGCTTAGGCGCCTCGACGCCGCTAGAATCGTGTCTGATAGTCATGATGCCTTGTTGAGTTAACAAAGTCAAGAACAGAATAGTTTCTCCAACTTCGAATACAGCGCTATATTATATTCTCGGTTGCTAAGCTAGTCGGATATCCACGACCCCACCCCCGCAAACACGTAACGGAAAAGTAGGGTCCCCCTCATTCGACGGATAAACACTCGACCAATGTTGTGGCTTCGGAAATGAGGGGTTGCCACTGCGGAGAGCTGTGCGAGACGCGAATGCCAAGATATCCGACCTGATTTCCGTAGAGACGGACGGGGTGGGATTTGAGGCTTGGATGGATAGCTCGGCAAGTGAAACGGCTATAGATGATTGCCGGGAGATGCAAGACATATTCATGGGGAATTAGATTGGCGATCAGAGGGGGTTAGGGTCGATGGATAAGTGTTCCGTCTATCCGTAGAAGCCGCCCTGGCGACCACAATTTGCCGCCGTTGGGACTTGTTTTAACTATGCAGGAGAACTGGTTATCATAGTCATGAAATCATATCCTTAATACAGTATCTTTCCTAATAGCAAAGCGAATGTCCGGATTTAGTCGTAGATACACAAGTAGGCTATAGTTGGGTGCCTACGCCCAAGTCCAAAGCCAATAACCTGTAAGTTACAGTAGTTAGCAATATAAATTCTGGTGTGGTGATGACAAGTTATATCACTCACATGCTCAAGTTGTAAATGCTTCAGTCATCAACACCCAACCATATTCTCCAAGTAAGTGGTGACCAACCTACTTTCATTCCAAGTATAGCATTGTCCCTACCTCCAGTACAGTTGTGTTCCAAGTTTACTCGCCTCCTTCTCTTCAGCTATCTAGTCCCAGTCAAACTCACGTTTCGCTTCTATTCCAAGATACGACAAAATAAAAAGTCATAAAAACTTCGGGCTCCTGTTATCCCCTGCATATCCCTCGATTACTACGGCTTCCTCGACCTTCTAGCAACCCAAAACTGCGCATTATACGCACTCCTCGTCAACGCCCTATCATCAAACCCATACGCAGCCTCCATACTCCTAACCTTCCTCCCCGGGAACGTCAACGGCCCACACCCCTCGTCCGTATCAAGGTACTCAAACCCCATAGCCTCTGTGACCACCAGAATCTCCTCCAACGGCAACTGCACAAACGGCCCTGTCCCATAGAGCAACGGCCCAAGATTAACCCAGTGGCCACCTGGCTTGAGAACCTTCTTAATCGTGTCCAGATACGTCATGAGGTTCCGTGCCGTGTCGATGAAAAAGTATGTGACTACCACGTCAAACGCGCCTGTTTTGTCGGAAAAGGCGGTTGTGAAGTCTCCCTCGACCATGATGACGGAACTGGCGTTGAGTGTAACGTCGGGAAAGATGAGCTCTCGGGTCATGTCGGCTTCCGTTGCGTGGTGAGACCACCCGTCGATAAAGGGGTGAAAGGAATGCGAGTTGCGGGCTCGGTTGGTTTCGATGTAGCGGTAGGCGATATTCATATACATGGACCATTCGTTCATGGTTACATCAAAGCCTACGTCGTTAGTTGAGGGTTACACTCGATGATATGAGACTTACCACCAAGCTTTGCAATGTCATGACCAAGTCTACCCAGTCCAGCACCAGGCACCAGAACCTTGGCAGGCGCCGCACCATTTCTCTGGGGGAACAACCCCTCAAGAGTCTTGACAAGACACGAAAACGTATCCTTTCGCTCAGCCTCTCCCGTCTCAGTCCAATCACGAACGTAGTGCTTCACCGCCTGAGAAACAGAAATTTTGTCCGCCATCTTCCCAGAGCTCTGTAGAGTCTTGACATGTTGATTCAACTCGTCTTGACCGATGTTGTAAAAGTCCATGGCGTTTTGAACGATACCATCACAGAGCTCTTGATTCTTTTTCAAAAGATTGTCTATACGAGAGAACTTTTTCGAGTACTGAACTTGATGTTCAAGCAGCTTGATGCTTGTCAAAATATGAAGATTTGGTCATTGGGTGGTAGCAAGACTTACAGACTTTTGGGCTTTTGAAACATGTTTATAAAGCCCTTCCACACGATCAAGTTCGGTCTTTTGACGCTCGTAATACTTGCTGAATCCATACAAAGCGTCTAGCAGTCGATGCCTAGGATGATGAGCATTCCAAGTGCCCGAATCCCTCGCCATGTTCTGAGCCAACTTTTTGTTGGCCTCGACATGGCGAGAAGTATTTGGTTCACCAGAGACCTGCTCCAGCGTGACGACCACGTCGTTGATCTTGTCAATTGACCCAGGCTGTAGTGAGAAAAAGGTCAGCTGAGACTGTTCGACCGCTATTTGCATAATATCCATGGCAGTTTGTATGAAAGAACAATAGGTGACAAACCAAAATATCAGAAATAGATGCGAAATCAGGACCCTTTTGATCCGCAGCGGTATCAACCTTGATGTTTCCGGCGTCTGCGGTTGCGCAAGGCCCGAATAGGAGAGCAACGGCGGCTGAAATGTGCAAGAATTGTAGCTTCATGATGAAGCGAGGGTTGAGAAAATTTATTTCTCCAGCTTTTGAGCTGAGACGAGGCGGGTAATATCTGTGATAACACCTTGTGATGAAATAAAAGAGGGTCTAGAATTACAGGCTGTGAGGGTAGATAACAAGTCGTGAGTGGTCAGATAGCAAAAGATGCAGAGTGACAACTGAACAAGGCCATTACAGAGAATTTCTCTATTCAGGATAAGTCATTCAACGTCTTTTATTGACTCACCAATTGAAAAATAAGTTAACGTTGTGATTCGCTTCATCTCTTTTGTGCATCTCCCCCAGCTCAGGCGAGTGGAGCCTCAATTTGAGTCCACTTTTTAAGGTGAGGACCTTGATGGACATGCCAAGACGCTGCCAAGGTCAAGCCTCACGATGGAGAACGACGGTTTATTCTTTGGCCTTTTTTCCAAGGGCGTGGACTTTGATCAGAGTATCTCAGGTTGTGTAATGGCATTCAGTGCCTTGGATGAATTGGAGAGCAAATGGTTCGACAGCCAGTGACTGTGAGCTGAATAGACCTCTTCCTAGATATATAACCACTTAGACACTCCTACATGAATCAGAGCCTAGACTTAAGCTTATCTGAAAGACTCAGTCAACGTAAACAATCTCTTCTACACCCCCAGTGTCTCTCCCCAAAGTCCCCCCACTCACCACCATTGTTCCTCCTCGATTGTCCCTTTGTTCACCAGCCTACTCCCTGCTAGCCTCCTCCCTTCTGCCCTGCTATAATCCTCGCATGTGGATTGGCAGCTGTGAATCACTCTACCAATACTCACACACCCTGTTGGTCAAGTGGCGCCGCCCGTTATAAAAATTCCGCTTCCAGTCCCGCTCCCTGTTCCTGCATCTTCACCACAACCTTCTTCCTCCTCCTCACTCACTCACTCACTCACTTGTAACTCACTCGTTCAACGCACGAGACGACAAGATGAAGACCGCTGCTTTCGCCATCACCCTTCTGGGCCTCTTCCCCGCCATCATGGCCCAGGACGCCGGTCCTTCGCCCACCGAGTCCGTCGGCTGCGAGCCTCACGGTGACCACTGTGAGTACCACCTCATCCTCACCACGAACACTCAAACTCACACTCACAGGGCACTGCGAAGCTGCTCGCACCGCTGATGTCTCAGTCACCAGCACCCACGTTACTGGCGCTACCGAGTCTCGCGGTCCTTCTCCCACCGCTTCTGTCGGCTGTGAACCTCACGGCGATCACTGTATGTCCTTCCACGCGTTCACTTCGAGAGTTAAACTGATTTGTCCAGGGCACTGCGAGGGTCCTCGAACTAGTCAGGCTGGAGCCATCGCTACTGACGAGGCTGAGCATGACCACGATGAGGAGGACCACGAGCATGACCACGACGATGCCTCTGGAACTGGCTCCATCGGTCCCTCTCCTACCGAGTCTGTCGGCTGTGAACCTCACGGCGACCACTGTATGTGTGTCTTCACTTGGTCTTAACTTTATCTAACTTCCCAGGGCACTGCGAGGCTGCTCGCACCGGCTCCGAAGCCGCTGCAACCACTGAGACTGACCACGACGAGGATCACAACGACGAGACCGGAACCGGTTCTCTGGGTCCTTCTCCCACCGAGTCCGTCGGCTGCGAACCCCACGGCGACCACTGTACGTTCTCCCCATCACTCACTTCTCCAAGACCATTGACTGACGATCTCACAGGGCACTGCGAGGCTGCCGCGACCGAGTCCGGAGCCGCTGCTACCGCCGAGGCTGACAGTGAGACTGCCACCTCCAGCGGCGAGGCAGCTGGTGTCACAGACAGCGCTGCGGGCATTGAGATTGTGCCTCTTGTCGGCATGGTTGCCGCGGCTGTTCTGGCTCTGTAAATGATTTGAGGAATAGTCTGGGGAGGTTTGTGTCGGACCCTGGATTAATTTGCAGTGGAGGATAGAAAGGCACTGGATGCGATGAGATGATGATACTTTACGGAAATAGAGAGGCAGGTCAATGACGCCTGTTGCCCCATCTTGTGTCTTTTGTGAGGTTCTCGGAGAAGTATGCGTTCGTATGTATTTGTAGTTCAATTAAGACCTTTTGACACAAAGTTTGTAGTTGAGCCTCATGAAACATAAACATCTACGGTTGACACATGCCATACTCACGTCTCCAATTACCATGTCATACTTGTACACCGTCACGCTCACACCCATCCCCATTCCCATCTTTTAAGCTTGATCCGCCACCGACAACAACAAAATACGACCGAATACTAGAAAGAAGCATCCAAAAATGTCTCATGCTGCCTGCAAAACCCTGTCCGGGTCTGACCACTCACTGCCCATCAAGGTTCTCAACTGTCCACCCGCGCAAGGATGGACAAGTTTTGCAGTGGAGAGAAGGATTCAGAAAGGGAAATAAAGATACTCCAAAATGATTTATATCGTGACAAGCCGTGGCTCTAACATATCTAGTACCAACCTTGAATCAAGCTTACATGCATCTTTTGCTCTACAACAAATCGGAACCTTTGCTTTCTGACTTACACACATCATGTACAACCTTGTTCGTAATACTCCTCCGCTAAGATCCATCTTCTACTCGCGCCAATACCGTTAAAGATGCCATTGTCCGGCTTGGCCGATGAAGCATCTCCAAGAACAGACAGTAGGGTCTGTCCTTGCCACTCAACACAGCCACTGTAGACCGTTACACACTTTCAACGGTGAAAAAGGTTCTCTCTTAGACATCCAGGTCATGTTATGCCCCACGGGTTGCGCCTGCCAAGGCCCCGACGACAGTTGCGAGGACCTTGATGTGCACCCGACCCGACTACTCGGCCGGTTCAAGCCCCCCACGCACAAAGAAACATGTCTACTCCGAGCCTTTATATCAAGCATTGACTTCTCTTTGTTTCTTTTCCTTCCTCATTGACAGATCCTCAGCGCTGCATGTCAACTCGTCGTCAAGTGTCCAACATCATGGCCCGTACCAAGACCCTCTTCGAGAGCCGTCCAGCCACGATGCTCGCTGGAGCGCTTCTCTTCATCGTCGCTGTCTCTGCGACTGCCAATCCTGGGGCTGTCAAGAGGCAAGCTACTGCGACGTCAACGGACATGGACTTTGAGTCTCTGACGGCATGTCATATGCATGGTCCTACTCAGTAAGCATTTCACTCATCCTCATCGGAACACACTAACAAAAAGCAGATTCTGTATGGACGGTTCAGACGAGTATGAGATCGTCCTCCCTGCTACGGCCACTCAAGATCCTCCGTCGTCATACACAGACTGCCACAGCCACGGCTCAGATACGTACGTCTTACTCACAACCATCACCTCACTGTCACTAATCGCTCTTAGATACTGTATGAACCCCAACGGCGGCGAAGTCCAAGTCCTCGTTGAAGACGCCGCCTCTCCTTCACAAACCGCCCAAGAAACCGACGCCTCAGCTACCGCTGCACCCGACGAAGAACACTGCCACTTCCACGCAGGAGTAGAGTACATCTCCCCATCCATAACCCGCCTTCTCTTCTAACTCTCAACAGACACTGCGTCGGAGCTGGAGAGACCGAAGAAGAAGCCACTAATGAAGAACCCGAAGGGGAACACTGTCATTTTCACGCTGGAGTAGAGTATGTCTGTCTATATCCCAGCGAGTGTTCTCACTAACATCAACCTTAGGCACTGTGTCGGCGGCGGTCAGTCCGAGGGAGGAGATAGTTCTGAAGCAACTGATGGCTCTGGCTCAGGCCGTTGCGGCCGTCGAGACAGAGAGTACAAGATCCCCATCCGAATCGGCATGCTCTTTGTCGTCCTTGTCGCCAGTTCCATTGGCGTCTTTGGTCCCATTCTCATGTCAACCTTCATTCCCCTGCGCTCCAACATCGTCCTCACGGTCCTCAAGCAATTCGGCACGGGAGTTATCATCTCAACCGCTTTTGTCCACGTACGTCCCCCTCTCATTAATGGCTCACAAACACTAACTCTTCGCAGCTCTTCACCCATGCAACAATGATGTTTGGCAACCCCTGTGTAGGCGAGCTTCTCTACGAGGCTACCACCGCTGCCATCGTCATGGCCGGCCTGTTCATCTCATTCCTTATTGAGTTCTGTGTTCATCGTGCCATGCGCTGGCAAGCTTCCAAGAAGGCCGAGACAGACTCAACGTTCCTCTCTCCCAAAGCCGTGGAAAAGGCAGAGATGGCTAACATCAGCATCATGGAAGCTGGTATCATTTTTCACTCCCTTCGTACGTCTTCTTACCCCTGATATACACATCCGCTAACATTTCTAGTCATCGGTATCACCCTGGTCGTAGCAGGCGACTCCTTCTTCATCACCCTCGCCATCGTCATTATCTTCCACCAACTCTTCGAAGGCATCGCCCTCGGCACTCGCATCGCCTCCCTGGGCTACGGCCAAACACCCCTCACGCTCTCCCACTCACACCTACACTCTCACTCTCCCACAACCTCCGTCGACCGAACCGGCCCGTCAACCGTCCCGCTGTGGAAGAAGCTCGTCTTGGCCTCTGGCTTCGCCATCGTCACTCCCATCGGCATGGCCATTGGTATCGGCGTTCTCAACGTCTTCAACGGAAATGATGCCTCTACTCTCATCGCTATCGGCACTCTGGATGCGTTCTCGGCGGGTATTCTCGTCTGGGTTGGCCTCGTCGAGATGTGGGCTCAGGACTGGATGCTAGGAGGTGAACTCACAGATGCCGGTGCTCTGACTACGAGTCTGGCCATGTTTGGACTTATCTGTGGTATGGTTTTGATGAGTTTGCTCGGAAAGTGGGCTTGAAAGGAATGTCATTCTTAAAGCGATTCGCAGTAAATAGCTTTCTACGATGCGATGCCGGTGACATCCATCGCAGATGCGTATACCACTCGTTACATAGAGCAATAGACCTACAGTCATTCCTTCCACCTCAATCCTTCTTAGCCCTCGCCGCCTGAATTCTCCTCGACATACTACCAATGCCAAAGAAAATGCCAATGATCCCCTCACTCATCCACCGGGGCAAACACGACAAAATCCACACCTTGGTCGCCATCCCACCAGCATAATACCAATCCGGCGTCCCTCCAACCAAACCCCCAAAGTATCCCTCTCCCTTGAGCGCCTGCCCAACAACCTTTCTCGCATACACCTCGGTCGGCACCGTCGCCGTGCGCTGACTAAACGTCAACCTCCTCTCAAAAACATCCTGCACGGGCTTATACAGCGAATTCTCCGGCAGAGCTCTATGCGTGCGACTAGCAATGTTTGACCGCACTGTTCCGGTGACAGCGTTCATGACGCGCACGTTGAATGGCTTGAGCTCAAGGCGCAGCGCGCGAGACCACACATTCAGAGCACCCTTGGTAGAGGAGTAGATGGCGCCAAAGAGGTAGGGCACTAGAGCGGAGGTGCTCGAGATGTTGAGAATCAATCCGCGTGCTTCGATGAGAAGAGGTGCAAAGTACTGGGCCATGGACATGGGGCCGAAGACGTTGACTTCGTATGTTGCGCGAACGTCGTCGAGCTCCATGTCAAGAGCGGGGATGGTGTGAGTTCGGCCGCTGGGGAGGGTTAGTTTGTGAAAAGCGTCAATTGAAGAGTGTCTTACGCATTGTTGACAAGAATGTCGAGACGGCCGCCTGTGAGCTCGGAGACTTTGTCTCTGCACTCTGCGATACTCTTGGGGTCTGTAACTTCGAGAGGGAGGACGCTGATGCCAGGTGCTTCAAGGTCTTTGATCAAGTCTGTGTTTCGCACAGTTGCAATGACATGGCAGCCTTTGTATGTTAGACAATCCTTCAATTGGTCTGAGTGAGGACTTACCTCGACGATGGAACTCAAGAGCTAGGGCATGACCAATGCCTCCAGGCGAGCAGCTATCATGGTGTCAGCACCTCAACAGATTTGCGTTGAATGTGTTCTTACCCTGTAATAAGCACGTATTTCTTTCTCTCGGCCATTTCTCCCTTGACTGAGCTGTGATCTGATTGTAATTGATGAGCCAGAGAATAGAAGCTGTTCTGCTACGTAGTAGAGTTCCTAATTTGAAGCTTCAGATGAAGAAGCATGTGAAATCTGAAGAGCTGTGTCCCCACCTTCACCGTGGAGCTTGGCCGAGGTCGACGCCACAGCTAAGCCATCCCGAATCCACTTCTCATCAAATATATATATATATATATATTGTTTACACGATAGAACTTGGAGCAGGAATTACGAGATTCCCCGGAATTCTAATCATGACATTAACTACTCATAAGATTCTATATCCACTATTGGAGAAAACATTCTTCTTTTCGTTATATGCTAGCATGGGTAGGTAACATAGGAACCAGCGTCAAGACCAATCAAACTGCGCCACACTCTCGTTAAAACACCATCACCACCTCAACCATGAACTCTCCCTCAGACAAGACGAATAGTCTTCTGCTCAGCTTTTAGCGCAGTGTCTCCCAGCTCACCCTCCTACAATGGGGCCGTCGTCAATTTCTCTTTCGTATACTTAACAAGTTTTGACTTGAACTCGACACTTGAATGAGCCTCCGCATCAACATCCCCAGTAGAGGCCTACTCCACGATGGCGTTGTAAATCCCTCTCCGCAGCTCATCATCAGCCCTACCTGAAGTGGTTGTGATAAAGGATCCTATCCGCACAAACTCTTCAATTTTGCTGTCATTCTTCTGCTGCCTTTGAACCACTAAGCCGCCTTTCATTTTATCTTTATCGTCAGAGTTCAATGCCCGGCCAACATACGATAAAGCATGTCGAAACAAAGTCGGCGCAGAAGCTAAAAGGCACGCTAATAACTGTTACTCCTTCGTTGTGTACCTTTGACTGAAAGTGTGGAAGTAGAAAGTCCGCCGAGAATAAGTGGCCTTGTTCCTTGTGGGAATACCAGTCGCCCTCCCGCCAACTGTCGTATTCCCTGTACCGCGCCGGGATGACAAGACAGGACAAATCGAGCGTCGCCGACTTAGGCAAGCCGAATTCATCGCTGTCCCAAGGAGCGAGGTTGCTGTCGCTCAGGTACGCCAACGAATTCCACTTATTCCGAATACATGGAAACTCTGACTCCTAGACGGGATGCTCAGACCATGACAGAGGACGTGACACGGCGTACACAAAGCCATGCTGCTCGACGAGACACAAAGTAGTATAGCCGTAGCTGGGTAAGACAAAGAGGAGTATTTACTGAGTATGAATTCATGCTGGATGCGTCCGCAGCTTTAGTAATGTCCAAAGACGGGACATGCAGCTTATGGCAGGGGACCAGCAACAAGCACACTTAATAACGCAAGTCCGCAGAGCCTCGCCGTAGAGAATAAGCAAACATCATCACCATCAGTTAAGTTGAACCTGAGCCAGTTCACAGAAGTGGGGATGAAAGAACAAGTAAAATAGGTATGTACGCTAGAACCGCAGATGATAGTTGGTATACATTCATCATCCATGCCCAATCCCTCATAAAACTCCAGATCATACTCTTCTATCCAACGCCAACCGTGTATCCTCCTAGAACCCTCATGTCCTCGCCTGGTTCTGCGGTCTTGTCTCCTGTCCTGGTCCCTCCACCGGCGTCGACCCCAGCATCTCCACAGCCGCAACCCCCGTCCCATCCATCTCATACACCGGATTCGGCTGCGCAATTCCCTCGGGCGGCAGCTCAGCCGGCATATTCCCATGCTTCTGCGGCACATAGTAACCCGCGTTCGGATCCGGCGAGCCCCATCCCTGGCTCGGATGCGGAGACGGCCACGCGGGCTTTGGCTCGCCCGGCGACGTGCCGTGCTCGTAGTTTGGCAGCATCGGGTGTGACTCGTCCGTCTTCTTCTTGCGGCGTTGTAGGTAGAACCATACGAAGAGGCCGACTATTGCTGCGCCTCCAACTGCGGCGCCGACTGCTACACCGGCTGTTGCGCCTGTCGAAAGGCCTGTGTTGTCTGGGTTGCTCGTGTCGGTGCTGGGAGCTGCAGTATCAGTAGTAGAAGTGCTCGTGGCAGAAGTAGTCGGCGCACTCGAAGTCGTAGTAATCTGTCCGTCGTGCGCCGCGTCGTCAAACTCCTTCTTCGAGACCTTCATAGGCGTTTTTGATTCGTCGCAAGCCGTCTTCATAGTATCGTACGTCTCGTCAACGTCTTTTGGGGACTCGTCGCCAATGCATCGCGCCGAGCCGAGGATAAAGTCATTGTTGTAGTTACCGAGACCGCAGAGGCAATAATTCAGCTCCTTGCTATCGGCGCCGCTGCATTCGGCATCGTTTGCGGCCTTGTAGAGACAGTCTTGGGCACCCTCGGGATAGAAACTGAAATTGCTCTTGAGGTCGGCGAGGGTGGGTGATAAGAGAAGGAGGAGGGTGAACCAACGCGACGCCATGGTGAGCGAGCGTGTCAATTGAGTCGTGGTCAATTGTAGGTTATTAATCGATTAGACGATGTCGCGTAATTCGATGCTGATGGCCCCTTGGCGATGATGTTTGGTGGTTGATCTAAGCTCGCCAGCCACCGCCCAATGATCGAAAACAAAGATTGGCGATTAATCAATCCCGCACCACTAACAAATATCACACTGAAACAAACGAATTAAGAACGAGCGACTCAAATAAAAAAACGAGTGTTAATCTTTCGTCTTTTGTCGTTAAAAGGACAGATAAAGTCATAAATCTTGAGAGAAGAAAAGAAGAGAGAAAGAAGAAGAACAAATACGAGGGAGGGGGCTAGCCTTGAATAAAGCCTCCACTTAGACTAAGCAACAGAAGGATTCACAAAAGCCTAGGGCCATTAATTCCGTCATCAATGCCTCTCTCACTATTTAATTAATTAAAGCAAGCGACGATCCTTCTCGTCAGCACCGACTCCCCAAAGAGAAGTACTTAATTTGCGGCGCAAAGATCAACCCCATTTCGTCGGTGGCTGTCATGGCGCAGCACACGAGGGGACACATGATTGGATGGACAGGGGCTATTTTAAGCTACCCCTGCCGATTTCCGATGTTTATTGGTAGTGGGGACGTGGCTTGGTTCAAACCTCCAGGGTAAGATAATCAGCAGAAACAACATACTCAACAATGTTGAATGGTTTATATTAAAGGGTTCATGTCACTTGCGATGATCCTTTAACTTACAACCCAGCCTTGCAAGGCTGACGTAAACGGAAACGTTACTTCCGTTGTTGATCATTTCTCTTGTCAATGGTGCTAGCCATCAAATCCACATAGACAGACTTCACCAGGATAATGCTTCAGGACGAACAACATCATGCCATGTTCACAACCAGGGTATCATTTTCTACACATGCTTACATTTCTAGATCCATCAATCCCCACATTTTACCTTCCTTCATTTTCAAGCGAAAATCCTCCTGTCCTGTCAGCCTCCCATTATAACCGCCTAAACACCTTTCCAAAAATCTCACGCGCCTTCAGAAGATTCAAAAGACACATCCTCTCATTGTCCAAATGCGCTGAATCGCTCGACTGTCCGCACGGCAAATGAGCAGCCGGCGCCCCAAACTCCTTCTCCAGGAATCGAATCGCTGGGATCGATCCACCCTCGCGGATGTACAGCGGTTTGCGAGGTTTGCCCAGCTTGGTCTTGACCGAGAGCACCTCTTCCTCCTTGGGCTTCTCCGCTATGTCATCGACAATTTCTTCTGGTGTGGCTTCTCCGGATGAGGTTGATGTCTCAAAGCAGTCCTCCCACGTTTCCACGATGGCCTTTTCCAAAGTCTGGAAGATGGCATTGGTGGGATCGCCGAGCCATGGTTCAGCTCGGTTGTCCACGTTGATGGTCAGCTTGTTTTGCGACTCGAGCTGTGAGAACTCGTTTTGTAGGAATGTTGTGAGGGCTTCAATCACGGTGTCCACTTCTTGTCCAGGCACCACACGTAGACTAATGTGAGAGCTGGCGTGACTACTGACCAGACTACCATCAGGACCAGAAACCTTGTATCGGTGAAGTGTCAAGTTGGGTTCTCGCCATCGCGCCATGAGCGATTGCTTGAGTCTCTCCTCAGGACCCTTCTCGGGGTTGCTGCGGATCAGGATCCGAGCAATATCGTCATATCGAGCTTCCTCTTCAGGCGTTACCGGCAGGATACCATCATAAAACCCAGGAATCTGTACCCGGTTGCCAGGTCCCTTGAGTTTTCCAAGGATCTGAGTCAAGTCGGACAAAGGCTCATTCATCATGTATGAGCCATCAACGCCTGAGTGAATGTCGGGACGAGGTGCATCAACGCAGACGGTTGTGTGCAAAACACCACGGAGACCATACGTCAAGCATGGCACCTCATCATCCAACCAGTAACTGTTGGCAAGCAGGATATAATCCACTTCACCAATCAGCTCCTTGTTCTTCTTGACAGCCTCCTCAAACCCGAGCGACCCAAACTCTTCCTCGCCTTCAATCAGAAAGATGACATCGTTTTCCAGCTGCTGATTCTCCATCAAATCTGTCACTGCATATAGGGCGGCAATGATGGGGCCTTTGTTGTCGCTGACGCCACGACCATAGAGGTAGCCGTTGGTTCCTTGCATGGTGAATGGATCTGTTTCCCATTTCCCCTTGCGACTGTCGGCAGCAACAACATCGTAGTGACCGTAAAAGAGAATTCGCTTTCGCCTTTCAGCGGCTTCCTTCTTGGCTGAGAAATGGGCGTAAACAACAGGGTTGTGATGCTTCTCAGTACTGAGGAACTCGACATGCCCCCCCAGACGCTTGAACAGTGCACCGAGATAGGTCGCTCCTTTGCGACAGTCTTCGGCGAATTCAGGACGAGAAGAGACGGTCTTGTACGATACGAAGTCTCGCAGTGATGACAGCAGCAGATTATCTGAAGCCTGTGAAACCTCCTTGTCCTTGTGGTGGCACTTATCGTAGTCAATCGACCAGATGGAAATGTTGTCATCGTTGGCACCGGTGATGAAATACTGCTTATTCTTGTAGTTGGTCACAGCTGAAGCGAGGACCTTACCCTGGTGAGCCTCCCATCGCAGGAGACACTGGTACTTTTGGGGAACAGCTCCAGACTCAGCATGCTGGTATTTGCCGTAGTGAGTGGTGCTGTATTTCTGCAAAGAGTTAGCAAGGCATTACATTCATGGAAGAGGGAGAACTCACGCTCGCCCAACCATTAGTTGCAGCAGTCCACAAATACCCCCAGCCCATCTGAATCGACATGATATCGCAGTCGTGCGCCTTGATGACCCTCAATCGCTGGGCAGTATCAAGATCCCATAGCTCAACGATACCGTCAAGTTTACCAGCGTACAAGAACGAACTGTCGAGCGCCAAAGACAATACAGATTCACCGTCATCCACGCCCAGTGTCATGATCTCCTTGATACCACCACCATGCTCCTCGTCCTCATCAGCCTCATGTCCCAAACTCCAAAGTTTGATGGTTCCGTCACCAGCGCCAGAGATCAAGACATCATCATCAGTACCAACATCCACAGTCGGACCCTTGGCCATGAGCATGCAGTAAACGTAGCCGTAATGCGCAAAGTTCCTGACACACCCCGAATGCATCTCGAGAACAGTATGTGCCTTGGGAATCAATCCCCACCGATCATCATTGCGTCGGGGAGTACTTGTACCGCCGACAGCCTTGGAGTCGAAGAAGCGATGGTTTCGTCGGTCGGGATGCTGCTGCGACTCCGGAGAGACACGAGCCGTAACGTCGTTGAGGCCAACCCATTGGATGGTAGCATTCTGGGCACCAATGTAGAGCGTCTCATACTGGGGGCTATACGCGGTACAAAAGATATCTCCGACGTCGTAGGAGCCGTAAATCTCGTAAAGGCGTGTCAAAGTGCTAGGATCCCAGACATTGATGATGGGATCTCCGGCGCTGGAGAACAAAAGGGAGGCATCGGGCGATAGCGAGAGAGACAGGACACTGCGTTTATGTGCCTGGACACGGTGAACCTGACGAAAGGTATCGAGAGACCATGCTACAATCTCGCCATCTTGCGTACCGGCGTAGATGGTCTCGTGCTGCGGACTGACGGCGAGGGCGAGGACGGTGCTCGTGTGGGAGAGGGAGTGGACGAGGTCGGGGCGGTTAGGGTCTTCGGCGACTTCGAGGGGAGAAAGGATCGGAGACGAGGGACCGGGTGACATTGTCGGCGAAGCCGTCCGCGAAGGCATCGTGAGAGTCTCTATGGGCGATTGTTAGTTTGGTGGTGGAATGTGGAGCGGAGGAGTAGAAGCAGGGATGGAAAAGGGAGGGAAACGAAGTTCCAGCAGTAAATAGCATTCTCGTTGGAGTACTGCAAGGCTTTGCGATGAAGAAACATACATATTTAGAATATCACCAACCGTGATATAAGGATGTGGTGTTGTGGTCAAGATAAGATAATGTGGCAGAAGAGTCAGTGGTAGCAGTGACAGCGCCGAGACCGCTACCGCTCCCTCAGCATTCAGCTCCAGTATGACGCGATTGCGCAATGCCAGGGTCTCTCCCTTTTCCTCGTAAACCTCAAGAAACTGGGGAAAGCCCAGAACAAGCACAGACACAACCCGGCTCGACTGAATTATGCCACTTTTGGTTGAGCACTCGCCATCAGCGACGAACCATGTCGTCTTCCACTTCTTGAAGACGTCTTGATTCCGGGGATTGGAATGAGCCACAGCTTGAATTGAGCTGTCGTGATTGGGCGGTGAAGCAACTGAGCCACACTGAGCTAGCCTTGCAGACCTACTAGCCACACTTCGACATGGATCGGCGCTAGCCGTTCGGGGAATTGTTGAACTGTAAGTCAACATCTTGATACAGAACAAAGGGGCTGAGAGTTGAGATGTTGAGGAGTCGAAAGAACAAGAGCTAGAGAGTGTAAGATAGGAAGAGAATGTTCTTGGGACTGTCATATAGCCACTTGGCTATGTCATGCTCAATCGACAACAGGGCAGTCTTGGAAGATGCAACAACGACAAGGGACAGTCGCAATAAAAAGGGATATGGAACTGATCCGCAGTGAGAAAGACCTAAGAAAGTGTAATACGCTTACTGTCATCGTCTGTGGTATTGTCATCGACCTGTCGTTTCTCACTCTCCTGTATTTTTGCACATCCCTTACAACCACCACTGCTCGGTAACGAAGAGTCAGAAGACATAGTCAACACAATCATGAAGAGATCGCTTCAAGAGTAGATGTAAGAGTAGAAAGTTGTATACAGACGAAAAAAAAAAAAGGAGTAAGGCAAGATAAATTCAGCCCCCAGCATGGTATTCCATGTGCTAAGCTGGCATCCACATCCTCCCCTATTTGACCATGCACACAAGCCAGCCTAAACACAGCGTGACACATGTACAACCCAACATGAGATGCGCACACGAAACACAGATGCGGAAATGAGACACGCGCCTCACCGATATTTTAGCCACCCTAGTCTGCGAGCCCCCCGATAGGCGCCCCGCTCAGCCGGCCCCGACAAGGGTCCATGTCCGGCCCGGCCGGCGAGGTCGGGGCCGTCGGGACGGGAGCCTGGGAGGGAATATCATGCTTGGATCAGAAGGGTTTGAGGATCCTTTGTTTTGCATGTCACGGCTACAGATTGCGAGATTGGGAGTATTTTAATCTCTTTTCTTATTGACTAACACTATACCCGTCTGCCTGTCAATCCAGATGTGTCCACCAGAGACACTACAAGACTCAAAATCCTCTATCTTCTCCAAGTGCTATTCTGCGATTCAATTATTTCACATTACTCTGCTGTTTGCTGTTCTTGCCAGGATACGTCGTACAGCGTTTAGCGACCAGCCATTTCCCGTAACACGGTAACTCATGCATGTGTCTTCATCCAGTGTTTCCTTGTTGTTTAGTGTATGAAAGGGCGTGTTGTGCGAGTTGTGTTGTCCCTTATTGTCGAAATGTAGAAGCAAATCGACTGCTATGTTGCCTTTGTACATGCTAAAAATAGGGCTCGGCTCTCACCATCTTTATGAAACAAGTATCGATGTTATCTCCTTTAGATAGAGGTACCTCAACTGACCCAAGTCGATGTCGCTGGAAACGAAGGACGGGACAGGTTTGACTCTGCGGTAAGGCGTTATTAGACTGTGGATGTATAAGGTAACCAGGCTTCCACCTCGCTCAGCACGGGAGGATGGGTTACTGGGTTGCTGAAGTCAGTTGGGGACGATATCCCGTCAGTGAGGGTCGCCATGGGCAGACCTATTCTCATCTAGCCCACATCGACACCAGACCCTACGCAGAGTTGGAATTCTCCGATTCTACTTGTCCCTTGATAATCCCTATCGACGTCCTGCCATGGAAGAGTGGCAGAATATGGGTGGTAGGGGTATTTTGCCTCCGGGTGTTCTTTTCATACCCTAAGTACTTCCAAAGTCGTATATCTTGGTCTACCTTGGACGTTATTAGAAGCTACTCTTTGGCGTATTGGTTGCACTAAAACCATACGCGATTCTTGACATCTCTTGGGAGAACACGAATGGCCGGCTCATATGTAGCCATAATCCGATCTTCCTAACCAAGAGTCGCGCAGTCTAGTCCACAGCGTAATCCACGACAAAAAAGACCATACTGAGCCCACATATATTGCGTCCGAAGTATAGCTTCGTTTTAGTTCTCATTGTGTGTCAGATGTAAAAGTTTTGGAGAATGGGCATAATCACTTGGGAACCTAGCATTACAACCCATTGCAGGTCTTTGGCTGCAGCCTTGAGAAGATCAGGGAATAGCAGCCAAGGTCGCATCCTCTTTCAAGAGTTCAGATAGATCTGCTTCATCTGAACAGGTGCATCGTGTAACTGTGTCCAGCGCATGAGTGTCATTGTCTTCGGTAGTCTGTGTCTGCTCAGCTCTCCCTATTACTCGCCTTTTGTTCATTCTTTGACAGGTATATCAGGAGCAAGCAGCCGAAAACCAGGACTCTTACATCCATGACAGCAGTCGAGGTTCCCAAGAACATCCTGGACTTGTGTCCGCTTAGGAGAATGATCGCGCAGTCTGGGCAGAGTACGGCTCGAGGGCTGTCCTATGGAGTTGTATAGCATAGAAGAGAAGAAAATGTTTGGGAGCGGGTCACAGGACCCGGCGACCAAGCAAGACTATATAGGATCGTCCTGGCACACAAGCATCCTTTGCCCGTGATAGCTTTTCGTGCCCAGATACGCCTTCACCTGCTCGTTCGGTGGGTGATGATGCCCAAATCCGGGTTCCAAGTAAGTATTTGGTATCCTGCTATCACTTGAGGCCTCGTTTTGTTAACTCCTTTGAGGTATAATTAGGATAATAGCATAGTCGATCTGACGACCTTTATGATCAGGCATGTGACGATAGACCTTTTGCTCGTGTTCCTCAACAATGCTGATAAAGAAGTCCAGCTATTGGGAGGTCCAAGTAACGCTCAAAATCGTGTCGCTGAGCATCTGACATCTCTGATTGGCCGGCAAGGCCCGGTTGAGCCTTTCATAGTTGCGATAGGTGCTATTCCTCTGCTGAGATCATTCGGTCATGCTCCACCAAATGATCTCGACCATCGCTACCAATGCCGCCTTGGTGTTTGTAGCACTGTCGATATATATGTACTGCACTTGGTCTTGACAGGACTTGGGGCTGACATCCTGATCAGACTTCTATTGAATAACTTGGTTCCGGTGCGAATAGTGTCAAGTTTACAGACGAGACTTGATTGATGTCTGCTAGAAGGCGAGTGATATCAAGGCTGATCGGGTGGAATTCGCTTAGCTTGGTCCTGCTTGTAATCTTAAGATAATATTCAGTCGGAGCAGGGTGTTCAATATATAGTATAACTGAATTAGAAAGAGTTGATGGTGCTGCATCTTCCGTGTCGTATCATTGTTTTCGGTTTTCGCGTAAATGAACACGGGGGAGAGGAGTGTCACCATTATTATCCATGTGTAGTGTCCGAGTCAATTATATATAACTTGCATCGCCTGAAACGAGATTCATACAAGGACAATACCCATCTCGCAGAAACAAAGCTTGCATGGACTGATCCATTTTCGGAGTGGACATTCGTTCTTGGACTCGCTCGTGATGTCTTGCTCCATCCGAGTTCGTCCATGATTCAGCCAAACATCTTTCTGAGATGTTCGTGCAGTAGTTTTTTCAATTATGGAAACTTCCCATAGCAGTCGGGTGGCGATCAAGAATTCGGTATCCAGAACCACAACAAGCGGACCGGGTTTTGCGTGCCTCGTATACTTTCGATGATTTGAAGTATTCGGTGATCATAAACTGAGGTATATACCCATGGTTCCGGATCAATGGATATATATATAGGCGCATATGCCTTCTTTGACAGTGTCGGGAGACATGGTCGTTTCATCCACTTCTTGATTCTGGGTTCTCTCATTCGCATGACCTTGGAGACCAGCTCCCTCCCAGAAAAATAGGAAGGATTTCCTGTCGGATCTTCCCTTAGTAGGGTATCTGGAGGCGTCGTAGTATACTGTTATTGTTAAGCAGAGTCTCAATGATTTTGGTGACATCGGTTTCTGTTACCTCCATCTATTGGCGCTCCTTCCACTTCAAAAGAATGCCAACTGAAGACAACATCGAAGGGCATAGTATATGTAAAACCCAAAGTCGGCAAGAGCTCACCCAAGGCCGAATAATATATATATGCGAGTCAAATATCAGATTGTGATGGATACTGGGCGAAGGGGGAATTGGTGGCTGTATATATAAGGGTGTCGTCAATCGGGTTGCCCCTCTGGCAATGACGCGAAAACAGCAAGTAGTGAATGGATAATATAATTCTCAAATCCCCTAGCTCTCTGTGGGACGATATAAACGTCCGCAAGGGAAAGTTCTTGTCATATTCTACACACCATAGCCTCTCAAGGAAAACAATACCATGAGAGTAGAGGGAGTGTTCATTCTCTTCCTCGTCCCTAAAGGTCAATAATATATAAGGAAGAAAAGGTCGTATAGTATGGTTCGACACGCTGTGGAATGTGCAAGTATATAGGCGTCCTGCATCGGGGCAGGGTCTTCAACCCTCATCATTGCGTCGAGACTCCAAGATTATATATACTGGACAAAAAGGTCCTTCGACACGCCACTCATCGGGTGCGTTATAGAAGATAGACCCCAGGGGTAGGATGTCTCTTGATAAGAGTAGATATATATTATCCTGTAACTGATCCGTCCATTAGTAAGAAGACTTTTCTTTCTAGTGAACAAAAGAGCCTTACCTTCTCCAAGTCTTGTATACATCTACTTGTCCGACTGGTCATTGCGACGCGGAACAAGGTTGAGAGAGGATGTTTAATCAAGAGCGCTGTGGTACTTGTCGTCACAGGTGTTGATACCCTCCATTTCTTGTAATGGTTCTTCCATGTTCAAAACTTCAGTCTCCAAGAGTGGCAGTGATTGTGGATGGTCGTTGAATTTCCCATCGATTGGAAGACTCGAAAGAGATTCAGGCAGACTAGCGTACTCGACATCAGTGCCCATCTCTTTGTGGGAATGCCACTGGAGTATGTGCGGGCTGACCACTTGATGGCCATCATGTGAGCGTAAGAGTTAAAGTCCAAGATAGATGAAGTTGTTGATTTGGGTCTTTTGAGCCAGAAATATCCTCTTTTGAGTTTTCTTCTGGCTCGAAGTTCGCTTGAGCTGTGCGTGTTGCGCAAATCTCAGTCCGAAGTATTGGCCTGGGCTTGCCAGAGCAAATGTCACAAATAGAATTCCAGTATATTAAATCCTCCGAAAGAATATCTCATCGATGTTCTCGCCAAAGTTCGAGACTAACCAGTACGGAGCGACAGGGTCAGCAGTACGGTCCGGTGTCTTTAGAATGGAGATCTACGTCGGGTGGAAGACTAGGGACCTCTTACATAGTTGAGCAGGGAATAGCACGCAGGTAACCGTGTTATATATGAAGAACAAAGAGTAAAAAGAAGAAGATAAGAAGTAAAGAAGCAAGATGGGTATCAGGTCAGTTTCCGAACCTCTGCGAAGCGCAGTCGTGTGGAAAGTATAATAACCACTGCCATGTTGACATTTGGACAAGAGGGTAGCAATTTATCACCACATCTTGGAGGTGAGTGGCTCTGTTCTGGTTTCAATACTTTCATCGCTTTGCTTCGATGCTGGGAGCTTCCGCCCCAGTGACGGCATGGCAGCCGAATATATCTCAACAAAGCTCGAGAGGTTCATGTATTTCTTCAGTTGTTTCAGAACAGTGTTGCGGAGATGTGTCCAGACTGACGGGAGAGTGTCAAGGATTCGGGTCATTGGGGGTTCATTGAGAATCAACCGTCCGGGCCATGTCTATATATACTTCGACTTGACACCTGAAAATGAGCTCTGCGGCCGGGTACGTGGTGCCGAGGCCTCTGGGTAATTTCACAGGCGTTCTCATGGTCTTGCGGATGCGTAGTGCACGCAGGATTGGCCTTACAACCAACGACGCCATTGTTGTGCCCTATTTCAGCTCCATCGTGGTCTGTCAGCGATAGAGTCTAATCACTCAAAACGGTCATATGAAGGGCCAGCCTCTGCCACAATAGCTCTCGGAGATGGTCACGGAGCCACATCGGCATTGCCATCATGGACTTCCCAGCGGTTGTGGGGGAGTCATGACGAGAACACGTTTGCCAGCTCGGCGAACATATAATATAAAGTATCACTATCTCGAAAAGTCAGTCCGATATTCGGATGAGTGTATCAATACAAAACTGACCTTCAGATTTACTTGCCTTGGTCTTGTGGACACTTGCAGTAAAGCTCTCAGCCACACAGGTTTATAGTTTCACTCTCCCCCCTAACCTTAATCGCACACGTGGCAAGCCCATCGCGGAGATGGGTAAGTTGAGCTCCCTCCAAGCCTTCTGGATACTGACAAGCGCATCGTGAATGGCTGGCTCAGCCTGAATTTTATCTTCCTTGCTCCCATCCCTGATCTTCTTCAGGAAATCCGCGTGGAAAATGCCAGCCGTCTCTTCTCCACCCATCCATGTGTTCATCTTTACCTCGGGGTCATAATCCTTACGATATAGACCCGGGAGAAAGTTCACCAGCTTGGACTCTAACAAAGTCTGGCAAGATAACAACGGCAGCGAGTGTTGTGTCAAAAGGCATCGGGTCCCTTGAATCGCAGGAAATTAAATGCGCCTGTCTCGACAAGTCAGTCCAGTACTTAGATCAGTGTGTCAACACACAAAACCAACCTTCAGATCTTGAATCTGAGTAGTGTTAAGTTCTCGGAATAGTTGTATATAGTATACTAGGAAACCGCCGTTGTAAAGGGCAACAGCAGCATTTTTCAGGGCGTTCTTGGCTCGTCGTGTCATGCCAGAGTCGGATTTGGTGGTCTGCCGGCTGATTCGCACGGAATTCTCGATGGAAGCGAAATGCTCCTCGATCTTCGTTTCCAGCTGCTGGTACAATTCGAACTACGGGTGACGAGGACTGACAACACAGTTGCTGGTGTTTCTTCAGTATCGCAGCACGGATCCTTGCATCATTGCCTCCTCCCAGCTCTGTCTCCTCCTTGTAAGGGCATTCTTGATGTATATATAAAGATGTTATATAAACGTAAAGAGAAAATGAAGAGGATGAAGAAGGAAGATCGACACTTGGTGAGAGAAGAGGAGGGTATTTATACCCCAGCGCCATCGCTGCCATTCACCCATCACACAGGCAGCACCCTTTGACCTCATCAACCAACCTCAATCACCATATTTACCAAGAAACATAAAGACCAACACTCCCAAGCAAGTCGCAATCATCAGACCTCGCGGAAGAATACCATAGATGGAAAGTATAGACGAGCTTGTCGACAACATCGCGACAACATGGCCAAACCTACATCATTGCACACAGGAAAACATCAAGCAGAGTTATCTAAAACACTGCGACGACCCGACATCGAACTGACTTCACAAAGTTGATACGACAAAGATCACACAGGTTACCAACAAATATGACGGTAAAAGGGAAAGCTGCAGCTCCCCATGCATGTATCCATTGATTGTACATACACCGATCAAATGATAGAGATAACTAAAGAAATCCCCATATCCCAATGCAAACAGCTCCGTCATCTGTCTTGCCGTGCGTCATGCAGTAGATCAAAGAAACCCGAAACAAAAAAGGAAACAAAATGCCGCTCGGCGTGTGCCAGAGCCCTCTCGTAGAACCGTAAAAGTAATCGCTTGTGGGATGGGACCTCTTGTTCGCCCCATCCATGATCTGATCTGTAAAACATCAAGTCTTTGTCTCATCTACCGTAGTGATGCAGTCATGTCATGCACTCATCCACCGGTCTTTATGCGCCCATGTAGTATGCGAAAGAAAAAAAAACACAAAACACAAAACAAACTCTGCGTCGTCATCGCTTAAGCCATGACGAGTGACCGTTCCTTCTTCTCCTTGTTCTTGAAGAGCGCCTTGAGCATATTGCTGCCGTTGCGATTGGATTTAGGTCGAAGAGGGACCTGGACGTCACTTCGACTTCGGCTGTCGATGGATCTTGTATCAGACTTCTCGGATCGCTTGCTCTTTGATGAACGGTGGCTGCGCTCGCTGCGCTCGCTGCTAGCGACACTCACACCATCATCATCACGTCGGCTCCTGTGACTGCGATGACTATGCTCGCTCTTGTGACTCTTGTGACTTCGGTGGCTGTCGTGGGTCCTGCTTGTTCTTGTGCTTCGGCGCGACTTTGTGTCGAAATCGTCTCCGTAGCGACTTCTTGTCTCCTTGTCGGCCAGAGGTGTGATGAGCTCCAAATCAGCCTTGTCGTCCTCACCATACGGCGTAATACCTCTCATCCAGGTCTCGATGGAGCTCAGGTCATCATCTATGATGAGAGCCTCATCCATGCCCGCACCGTATTCGCTCTGAGTTCGCAGGGGCGCAGGTCGGTCCATGGGGACTCCCTCATACGCCAAAGCCTCCCTCGCTGCTTGAGCCTCCTTGATCCTCTGGAAGATCTTCCACCCTCCGAAGCAAATCACTGTGACACCAGCAGCGAGACTCGTGCCAATGAGGAATTGTGGGGATGAGAGCAGGGAAAAGACGGCGGGCGATCCACTCTTGAGAAGACCCAGAAAAGCGGGAGATGTTTTCTTGACGATTTTCGATAACTCCGCTAGCGTGAGCGCAACAGCCGCAGCGTGATCAGGGTTCTTTTGAAGCTCAGCCATGGTGACCGTGGCAGAGTGGTGGAGACACTTGGCTTCGGTAAGGAGATTCTCGACACGATGAACAAGGTCCGTGGCCTGCCTCTCATCGACGTATTGCGGGTCCAGATCGGTGCGGTCCTTCAGATCGGGAGGGATACTGCCATAGGCGAGGTCCATGTCGATTTCCTTGCGCGGCTTCATCTTGACCAAGTCACCGGTCGATCGTCGGGGCACCATCTGGCCACTGCCGTAGGTGGAGGGTGCTCGTGGGAGTGCAACGTCCATGGGAATAGGCTCGGCGTAGGTTTTGTAGACGGGCGCTTTGCTAGGAGTCATGCCAGACACCTCGCTGTGCGTCTTGAGGTTGTCCAGAGTCAGAGGTCGGCGGGTCTGTGATTGAGACCGACGACTGCGTACGGAGCCAGCTTCGCTGCGTTGGTCGCCGGCTCGAGGAGGGTAATAGCGGGAATGGTCATCGATGTATTTGGCTTCGCGGGGAGGTAATTGACTTTGAACATCGAAGGACTGGGAGCGCTGGAGGGCCTGGTCGGCTTTTATCTGGGCCTTTTTGTCTTTGTATGTTCCCTGCGCCTCTTTAAAGATGGTATAAAGCTGTTTGCCCTGGAGGAAAGTCAGTAGATGTTAACGAGCGTGTGAGAGGGGTACGGACGGTCGATATGATCTTGCCGGAGTTGTTGACAATGGTGATTGTCTGTTCGAGAGCCATGATGGGCGACGGTATATAGTGTCGCTCTACGTCACAAGGAGACACTCTTGAAGCAAATCAAGAGAAGAGCGAACGGAAAATGTCTTGTAAACGATGAAAGGAGGAGACCAGCTCTCTCTATATTGTCAGTTGGTCGACAAGACAAGGGAGCTAGCAGGGTGTGAGTTGTCAATGCAAATCACAGCAGAGCACAACAGAAGAGCAGTCCTATCTTGAAACGATCAAGACGAGGATCCCTTTTACAAGCGAAAGGGAAAGAGAATAAATGATTCACACTCGGTCCCGCCTGGGATGAGGTGAGTTTGCAGTCTGAGATCCGCAGTGGAGAGTAGAAGAGGCGGAAGAAGAAGAATGGAAACCGATCAAAGAGGGGCAGGGGGGGTAGGAAAAAAAGGAAGAGGTCGGGTCGGTCAGGTTCCTTGTATAATGCAGAGCTCTTCAGTGGTCTAACTGCCCTGTGTTACAGCGGCCTCCAGCGCGCAGCAGGGGACCTGGAACGCTGCGGCTCAGAAGTGACGGAAGCTCGTTTGGCGGTGGCGCCGGGGAAGAGATCCAAGGTCCACCTTAGAAATCAGCGACTGACTCTATTGTTGGAGGCAGCTCGTGGGGAGTAAGCTCGGAGGCGGTGGATTTGTCGGTGAGGAAAAAAACCGGAGATGGGAAGCCGGAGGAGATGAGCAGGGAATCCCAGAGTTTGACAAGAAAGAAAAAAAAGAGAGAGAAAAAGGGGGATTGATAAAGATAATTACTCAGTCTGTAAATAGACAGTCTATCAATTCCCCAAGGCGGCAAAGGTGTTTGGGTATGGATGGTTGGATGACATGTATTGGATGGTTGATAACGAGAGATTCTCAGGCACAATAGCTATAAGCGAATAGTGACAGACTATTATTTCACCTGCACGATGATGAAGGTCGTGTTACAGTTGTTGCAGCTTGCATTTGGATCCCGCATTGCATCAGTATCAAGACACTTTTGGGTCTCAATGACTGGCCTCTTGACCTCTACTCTGACCTTGACCTCGACCTCTATTCTCTAACCTCTCTGACCGTATAACTGACCATGGATATTCCATGTCCTGATACTTGTACAGCCATCGAGATTACAGTTCTCTCGTAGACGCCGTTCTCTCGTCTCCCCCGATCAAAACCCTCACTCAGCTCGTCTCATCTCACCCCTCAACATGATCACCCTCTCACATGGAGCCGCAGCCGATTGGTCCCCTCCGTTCCGTCAGGCGCCTGTGCATAACAGGTCGACAAGGCCCCATCCCTGCTTTTTCACCAAGAGGCCTGCCAAGCCCAAGCGCCAACACCTTTGGGAGCGCGACATGTGGTGTGCTTGGAACCCTATCAAACAATGACGGGGCGAGGCGAGTTCGCGTTCAAGGTACCGATAGCCAGGGACAAGAACAAGAACAGCAAGAGATGGCTGGGGAACTGTAAACGAACGATGCGATGTTTATGCCGTCGATCCTCGACTTGCAGGCTTCTGCCAGGATCTTCCCTTCTTGTGAGTGACCATCTCCCGAGTAGACGCCCAACTGCTGAGCCACAGTCGGAACGATATCAATGTGGCTGATGTTTCCCCTCTTTCAGCTGGCCTTGTCACCTCCCACGGTCTCGACTCGATAATCCAACGAATAACCTCAATTGATGTGATGACGGTTAATTATCCGTCTTCTAGGCCTCGTAGACCAGTCGATCGTGAGACATACCATCTGCAATGCTCAGAATATGCCTCTCCCATCAGCAACGATGCCCAAACACATGGTACATTCGCTCGTAATGCAACCACTTGTAGTAATCGTCCCGGGTTGAAGCAGACGATGCCATGTGGCAGTCTGTCAGGCTAGTTTCTGTCTAACTGATCCGATCCAAAAGCAATCATTCCGTTAGCTTACCCGTTCCATTGGCAGATCAGATCTTGTCATCAGCGGGCTTAGTCCACCCTAGACCACGGAACGAGTTGAAGGCCTCAAACCTTAGCCTAGGGCTCAATGTCTTGCTTTGCTGTGTCTTACTGACGTCTTTGTTAATTCATGCATTTGATTACTGACTTGTTCTATTAGAACATCCCGTGACTTGCTAACCCCAAGTTGTTCCCCTCCATTGGTTCATGCGTTGTCCGATGATCGGTGACCCCAAGATTCACCCCGCGACTTGGCAAACAACTGACTCATGAGAGATTCATCGTTATTGAGACAAGTCCCTCAACGAGTCCTCACATGCGCATATTATTGCCGAGTTGATGTTCACAGTACGTTGAATCTCTTTAGAGGCGGTGATATTACAGCAACAGTCTCATTCATGAATATCTTGTTTCGTATCTCACCCAATCTAGGCGCAGGTCTTGAGCCCAGTTCCAATCTCAAGCGAAGACCATCTCAATCAGAACATGAACTCATATCATATCATATCATATCACGTAGTGACAATTAACTCTTCTAAGACCAATTTCAATGTCTTTTCAACATACAGTCGTTGAAACACAGAAACTTACAACTCCGAATTCTCCGTAGTGTCTCCACCGAATTACCTCCGCAAACCATCTTACTCTACACCATCCGTAAAACATGCCCATCCAAGAGCTGTAATTCCCATCAGTAGAGCCTCAACCAAGATTGAGACATCCCAAAATGTCCTCCCTATCCTCCCTCTCAGCCTCCCTACAAACCTCCACCGCCCACGCCGTTGAAGGCCTCCGCGGGTTAGTAACCCTCTACCCCTCGGCGCGTCTCGACCTGGCCACTCTATCGCGTGAGCTCGCCGAGCTGCAGATGGTCGCGAGGCTGCTCCACCACAACGCCCAATCCCTCGACGCTACCTTTACGACCCTCCCTGCGAGGCTCGACGCTGCTCTCCAGGGTGTCATCGGCGAGGCTGGTGAGTTGCTCGAGGACGCTGATGATGCTCTGGATGCGGCGAGGAATCAAAACGAGACGACGCGGTCGGCATTGGAGCACGCGGCTGAGAGATTGTCTCCTTTTGCAAAGTTGCTAGAGAACTTGAGAAGTGCCATGAGTTTGGGATTGGACTGTTTATTATTGTAAGATATCTTTTCCCACTCGTAGACTATTCACTGACATTCACCAGAGTCATTAATTCTCAGCCCAATGAGGGCCATCAAGAACTTCCCGGCTACAGCAGCTCTCAGATTCTTCAAGAGGCAATGACTCTACGCTCACAACTGCGTCAGGACTCTGAAAGCGAAGACCACCGCGTTGAGGGCCAACGAGCCATCCTCGATGAATTCATCGAGGCTACTCAAGAATTCATCTTAGAAAACTCTACAGCTGCACCTCCGCCTCCAATTGATGAAGGAGAAAGCCTGACCCAAGCCGAGTAAGTCACTCACACATCACCCTCTCACATATATACTCACACACACATTAGAACCGCCTCGTCTTTTCACTCAGAGGCAATCCCAGACTACAACGCCATTGGTATAACCAACCCAACCCCCCTCCGCATCTCAGTCCGCCACCTCGCCAAAAAGGAGCTCTCCAACCACGAAGTCGTCGAAATAGCCATGTTCACCCGCAATGGCGTCCCAACCATCGCCGTCGCAACCCTCGAGCCCCCGACGCGCTTCTACGACCTCAACGCCAGCCAAATCCCCGCGCCGCAGAACATGCACGGCCTGAACATGATATTCTCCCCCAACAACCGCCAGTGGGCGTACCTCGCCGAGGACGACAGCAAGGGTCTCAGCGCTGCGACTCACGATGGCGTCAACTTCAAGAAGCCGGGTATTTACCTGGCTGATCATGTCAACGGGCGCAAGATGCGCGTGACGAAGTGGTTTGGCGCAAAGCCCATGGCTTTCTCGAATGATGGACACTGGCTTGCTGTGGGAAACACGCGTGGTCGTGTTGGTCTCATAGACTCCAGTTATAATCCTAACAAGACATCCTTTGTGATTCCCTGCCATCTCGACGAGGTAACCCACGCCGTCTTTACACCAGACAGCCAACTTCTAGTTACCCAATCTCGCGACGGAACAATTCGTCTCACAAGCGTGGTAACCCGCGAATCCATCGCAAAACTCGAAACCGATACGTGGAAAAAGCCTCTCTTCCTAGGGACGTCTCCCGACGGCGAGATCATCGTGTCTGTCTGGGGCGACACCGTCTTCCACTGGAACCACCGGACCGCGGCGCTCGAGTCCTTTAGTCTCAGCGGGCGGAGGACGCGCGAGGGCTGGCCCATCGCTGTATCGCCTGACTGTCGGTTTCTATGCTGCCGGACGGACCAGGGCGTTGATGTGAGCGATCTCTACTCGGGACGGGTATTGTATACGATAAATTTCCAGAGCGGGTTTGTCACGGCGGCGTCGTTTAGTTGGGATAGCAAGTATTTGGTACTGGGAAAGGCGGCGTCTGGTATGGGGTTGAAGCAGGCTATGTCGTCTTTGGATGTGTGGGAATTGGTGTTTTAGGCGTTCAAAAGACTTATTCAGTCATTGGTATTGTATTGTATAGATAATCCCTTTATATATCATTCAACATACCCAGCAAACCAGCCTGACCTGTTTCTGTACGCTTCCATTAACAGTCTCATACAATTTAAGGCTCTAAGCAGCACGCACATAGTCAAGGTTGAAGTTGCAAAGACATACCCCGTTCTGTACAGCACTCTTATTCCTTATGGACCATTATGACCTCTCTACAGCTTTGACGATAACCTCAAAGCACACCGTATAGATGCCCCAGCCAGAGGATCACGCTTCAGCCGATTCCTTGTCTTTTACCACACAGGCATCATCAAGACTGATTTCATTCACCTTTGGAGCGGCAGTTTTACGCGCCCAGACAAAACTCGACCAAGGCGCAGGTCGGGTGTTACGTACCACAGTTGGCCCCTGCGACTTGTTCTCTGCAGTCTCTGCAGTAGTTCTCTCCTCCATGAAATGACGAGTTGGCTAGTACTGCCAGACTCAGCAGCTTTAGGGAAGAATGCCTCTTCCATATCTGCCTTCCCGGGCAATTTCGTGGCCAATCCATGACATATGAGTTGGACCTCAATCTCAGCAGATCCAACCCGCGTCCTGTATTCCTCGAAAACCTTCAGAGTCCGATCTAGACTGATGGGTGTGTTTGTCCTTCAAGCTAGGGCAGTAGGGATCAGTGATGGGATATGTCGATAGAGCTGTTGAGACTTGGACGAGAAGACGGAGGTTATTGAGACTCACGTGACTGAGACTGTTCATCCTCAACAGCGTTGTTACCATGAAGAATGTTGAAAATCGAATTGTAACCCAAACCTGTTCGTCTCTTCATCTCCCAGACAAACTTGACCATCGAAATGTTTCAATCTCAAAAAGACAAGACCTTTAGCATGATGCTGAACCGTCCACCGCAGGATATTACCACACGCGCAATTAAATCTCCCATCTTCAACCATCAAATCATGTCATAATCAGGTAGAACAAATTCATTCACTCCTAATTGCAATGCTTCTGAGCCCAAAACATGGCTTTTGTCCTTCTCCCTTGGCCCATCACAGGGCACATCACAAGGGAATCTCTCTGCCTGCCCAAGCCTTGTTGACATGTACCAATAACCTCTGAATAAAAACAATAGGTATATGCTCCCATCCCCCAAGTGCAAAATAACGCCGATCCTCCCTGTTCATGCAGGTACTTCGTAAGTATGTGTGTTGTTTATGCATAAATATGCGACACCCTCAACGCCAGTGGCCTTCGTTAGTCGTCCATGTACAGTACAAGGCAACCAATCGCGTATAAGCCATATTGCTGATATTTCTAGTCCATCGTCCGTTTCGTCAATAATGCGATATATCCTACGGCTCTTCCTCGATCATCGCCCGCACCTCGGGCTCGTTGAGCAAGATTCGCTTGCCCAGCTCCTCCGGTGGCTTGCCATCTCGGACAGCACCAAAGTCAAGAATCTGCATCATGTTAGTCAGTCTTCCCGCTGAATTGTGCTGTGTCAACATACCTCGACATAGGTCAGCGAATCTCGCTGGACGGCTGCTACGCATCGTCGCTCGTCAAACTTGACTTGCCAGACACCGCTGAGGTCACTCAACAGGTCTTGCACGCATTCACCCGTCCGTACATCCCACATCTTGACCGTCTTCTCGCTACCGCTGATAACCTTGCGGCCGTCGTGTTGGAAGCAGGTGATAGCCCCAGTATGCGCCATAAGCGTGTTGCGACATTTACCATTTTCCGGATCCCAGATACGAAGGGTCGAGTCAGCTGCTGCCGAAACAAGGCGCTCATCCCGAAGGTCCAACAAACCGACAAGCAGACTATGCCCTTCAAGAGTGTACAGACAAGCACCTGTAGTAAGATCCCAAATCTTGACCAAGGAGTCCATCGAACCCGAGATGCAGCGGTTGCGCTCGTGGTCGAGAACGACCGAGTACACTTTCTGAGAATGGCCGTGAAGCACATGGAGAGCTTCACCAGTGCTGATGCGCCACACACGGACAGTGCTGTCATAAGATCCGCTAACCAGCGTATCGCCATGGGCCGAGATGGCGCGAACAGAATGTGTGTGCCCGGCCAAGACTCTGATAAAGTAGGGGCAGTCCGATTCATGAGCCGGAGGACCAGTCTGGATATATCGACGGGAGCCCACCTCGGGAAGTCGCCAGACTCGAAGCTGACTGTCTCTGGATCCAGTGATGATGAGGGGCTTCTCGGGCTGCATGATGGCGTGCCCGCTTGAATCTCTACCCGTCTCTGTGGGCATCAGGATTTGCAGGCAGCGAACAGTACTAGTATGTCCATAAAAAACCTGCTGGCAAAGCCCACGCTCGATATCCCAAACACGAACAGATCTGTCCGTCGAGCCAGAAACTAGCATGTTGCCTTCGTACTGTAACGCCCAGACACCGCCCTCATGTCCCTCGAGCTTCTTACGAAGCTTGCCCGTCTTTGTGTCGTAGATATGAATCAGAGTATCGTCGCTGCCTGTAATGATCTTGTCCTCGTCAAACTGGAGACACGTAATAACGTGACGAGGGTGAGCAGCAAACGCAACATGGCCAGGTTTAACCTCACCACTGGTCCAACTCTTACGGATCATATGGTGACGGCGGTAGAGTGACTTGTACAGATGGAGCTCACGGAGACTGGGCAGTCCAAGCTGGGGGTCGGGAACTGCAGTAGCCGCGGCATTAGCAGCAGATAGTGGTCCTTCCGACTTATGCTGCTTGGCCTCTGGCTGTACCTTGTTTTCCTCGCGAGTCACGGCCTCCTGGGCGCTGGCACGTCGCTTCGATCGCTCGGCAGCCGAATAAGTGTTGAGCGCTCGCTTGCGCTTGGACGCCCGGGACTTGGAAGCAGTCTCCTGTCGAAGAGTTCGTGTAAGTTCGTGTTCGGTCGAGGTCAGTCGGTTTCGCATGCTCAAATCCTTCTCGTAACCAGAAGCTCCAACAGGATCTTGCCATCCCCAGCCCTGAATAATGGCTTTCTGCAGCTCCCCGGGAGGGAGGGTGTAGCCATCACGGTCAAACAACTCCTTCCACCCAGTCTCGTTGCGGTCAACGATGTTACGCCAGTGCTTGGAAACTTGGGCAGCTCGACAAAGATCGCGATGGTCAAGGTGGGACAGGACCGAGTATCCTAGTTCAAGAGGCAACTGGCGCAGAAAGTCACACTTCAGGGCAGGATTGACGGCATTGGCAACGACGCGGAGCGTAGGTCGAGGGCATCGGCGGAGAAACTGGTACATCATGAATGTCTTCATTTCGGTTTTCATGGAATCAAACGCCTCTAATAGTGTTTGCGTGTCGACGACATGAGGCTGACCAGAGGCATCAGTACGGGCAAGAGCGTAGTCATCCTGAGAATGGCCAGCGCGCACCAGTGCTGATGAAGGGTCGTCTTCTGTCAATTGTGATTCATCAACCCATCGAGACTGATCCGAATTTGTCGTTTGAAAGCTAGACTGGCCCTCATCGTCATGGTCAGCAGTATGTAGCTGAGCAGCTGCCAAGGTAGGGGACAGTCTGGGACTAGGGAGACTGGCATCCTGAGCGGCAACGACATCGATGCTGGGCCGAGGGTTGAAAGGGCGAAGAGGTTGTTGCAGGGACCCATCAATATCGGCAAAAGGTTCTGCGTCGGCATCTGTGATTGGTGGAGTAGCCACATTGCTACTGAAGACGGTGTGGGCATCACTTTCTACAGGACTGGCGGCGTCATAACGAGGGCTGACTGCGGATGAGGATGGTTCGGGTGAGTGATGTCGTTCAAGGTGCAACGAGCGTCGGCGAGCGGATCGGTCAGTCGCACCAACGACTTCTGAAGTATCGGGGGTAGCGAGGAAGCCTGAGGGGCCTCTGGACGATCTCTCTCCTGTATCCCGACGGTTTGCGCCGTGAGCAATGGAGCGTCGAAGCTTATCTGACACAGCGTTGAGTGGGATAGATCGAGCAGGTCGTCGAGGATTTGACGTAGGGGCCGAATCGGGTGAATCTGTAGGGCTGGCTCGGGACGTCCGAGAGCGGCGAGGATAACCTTCTGAGGGAGATTGTGATCGGTGCTTAGGTATCCGGATTAGAGTGGATGATTCTTGAGGGGATTCGGCTTTGACGTGGCTGGGGGTAGATCGGTCGTTGCTATATCGCTTCATCTAGATATGTTAGTGACATTTTCGATGCTGCTGTTGGACAAGCAACGGACAACACGTAACGAGTGCATGAGGCTTACCTGGTTACCTGTTGAGGGCTCCTCCTCGCCATCTTCTTCTTCAGTGTCGAGGGCACCCGGTAGGTTATAAGAGAACTGTATCAGTTCTGGGGGAGTAGGCTTCATAGCGAGAGGATATTCCTTGGTGTCGAGGTTCTCGAGGGGTACGGGATCTCGAACAAAGACGTGGGGGAACTTGCGCGTGAGACGAGTGGTGGTGGTAACAGTCTTTGTCTCGACACACTCGCTCACCTCGAGCTGGAAGCGGCGAGAGCGGTTCTGAGATCCCTCGGATATGTTGACGGATACTGTTTGGGATGGTTTGGGATGACGAGGCTCGAGAGCCTGACTAGTCGCGGGTGACGGTGTCATGGCTCAATATGGTTGTGTTTGTGTGAAGATTGTGCTGGTGCCTGTAGCGAGCACTAGGCCGGTGAGGAGACGGTTTGTGCAAAGAAGATTCGAGGAAGTCCGTTTGAATCGTCGATGTTATCGATAATATGTGCCAAATTCCACGAAAGGTAATATCATGAGAAGCGTATCTACAGAATCGACCAACCGGAGGAGATGGAGTAAACGAACGCGAGGGTTTCACGAAGAATCACGCATGTATCCTCGAACGATGGGTATATAAGATCGATATCAAAGTCGTCAAAGTCGTCGAAGAGAGCCCAGGGTACGCGAATAGACAGAGTCGGTCTGGAGTATCGATAGGCAGATATGGACAAGGACGCGGAAGGCGACCAAGGCTTTCGAGGAGAGGCGAGCCTCGTGCCCGAGACGGACAGGGACAAGTTTCCAAACACGGGATATCGAAGCCGATGGAGACGTTGTATCGAGGGCGACAGAGAGGAGACTATTCGGCGGCACGCACGCGTGCGTGAAGGTGAAAGGCTGGGGAGGCAAGGGGAATGTACAAGGGAGTGTAACGGATGGCGAAAAAAAAGAGACAAGGGGAAAACTGAATTAAAAAAGAGAGAACTACAAGGGACCAGTGCAGTCAAACAAAAAAAAACAATCACCCCAAGTTCTGTTCTGTCTCTGGCCCGTTTCTTCTGGTTGGAAAGGGCTCGTGTGCTGACAGACGAGGCTTTGGTGAGAGAGAAGATGTAGTGGTGTAGGCTGATGTGACGGAGGAGTTGGAGTTGGCTCTCGCTCGGGCCAAAGTGGATTCACTTTTTCACTGCTAGGCTACTTTGGGCATGGACCATCAAGACACTGGTTGGTCCGGTGCAGCCCAGGGTACTTTCCAACAAGAATATAATTGGTTTAAAATCTGGTATTTTAGAGAAGGGAACATGACACAGGCGATTACAAGTACCTCTCCGCACTTTTCCGCCAGGTTTTGTATGAATTGCGGGAAATGGGTACCTATATGCATGCTGCAACCCCATCACCTGGGTCCAGGGCAGTCTGGGCTTTTTCAAGGCAAAGACGGCCAACTTCTACCCTGACTGCCGAACTGAGAATGCATGACTGTTGACTGTTGGTGATGATAGCATTTTTGTGCATATATGTCTTTTATTCCCAGTCTCCAAGGCGGCTACGACGACGCCATACACTGAGTCAGCTCTACCTAGTCCGAGCGCTGCGCCTGTCGATTCCCCAACCGGATTTCCACGATCCAAATCGAAGCATGTCTTTAGTGTCAAAAGTTGGCATCGACAAACGCCATCCTTGGAAGAGTTGTCGATGAAAACAAGGCAGGTTTGAACTTTCAGGTCTCAGCGCTGTAACCTCCTCATCTTCACGCGAGACCCCCTCTGGAGACAGCGAGTCTGGATCTGGGGCCTTTGGCAATGAAACTGGAACATTGCGGCTTTGAGTGGGGAGATGGGAATAAGATATGTGGACGTGCAATCGTTAATTAGGTATGCATGTACCTAGTTGCTGAGGTAGGGACATAACACGGCCTGGGGGTTGAACGAAAATTGGCTGGTTTCAATATGTCTAAATATTACAACTATGTATAGATATCTACCCTATTCTAAATATTAAGCTATAGAGGAATAAATAGAATAGGCTAGATTATAATATCAATGACCGACTCTTGTTCGACCTGGGCACACCATACCTTGTTGCTTTGTCTCTTCTTGAAGGGAGATATGGGGAGTTCGAAGGATCAATGGATCGGAACAATAATCCAATAAGTCAAGAATAGACCAGAAACTTGTATCATGTGGTGTCAATCATTTATTATAAGTCATCAACGGCCAGCCGTTAATCTCTCCTCTTGTCTAGCTATTCAGTTGATCTATCCATCAACTAAACCCTTCTCTCGACACATCTCTTACCCTAAATCCTCCCACCATCCTACCCAACCCCTTTACAATCTAACATCCCTCTCTTCAAAACCCTTCTCTTTCCCTTTCGCCTCCGCCAAAACCATCATCCATCTCGCCGCAAACTAATGACCACGGAAATAGCCCGGCCCAGACCATCACCGTCTTCGGCCGCAGCCGACCCGACCTCGCCACATGGCGGCGCCGACAAAACAGCAAAAAACTTCTTTCGCCTTTCGACTCGACTCACGTGCCAGCCCGATTCCCAAGCACCGGGTTGAGTTCGTGTTTAGTCAGCTTTTGGTGAAAGGGGTATGCCGTCGGCTGGTTCGGATCTCGATGCGGGGGTTGGACCAGTGGGTGGGAGGTGAGGTGAGGAATATGATGTGTTGCAGATTGTGCATAGCTAGATTGTCCAAATGTGCTTTCAGGGGCATGATCATAACATTTTCAGACATCGTGAGACTGTGTTTCAAGTAAAAACCATCCCCAGCACGCCTTTCTATCTAACATCAAAGACTACATAAGTCGTTATGGTATCTAAACTCTCAAATCATGCCCAAATGCCAACTGTTCAAGGGCACATCCATCCACCAATATGCAATCCTCCAGTATTCAATGCAAGCTCACGATATGTAAACCGGCATACGACTCCCTAGCAACTCACTCTTACTCAATTGCACATCCAGCTTGCTGAAATCATGCAGCATCAACCAGCAAATCATGCGGAATATCAGTGTACACCACGCATCATCATGCGACACCTCCTGCTCGTACAGAGCACCCTCGATCCTCGGCCTCGTCGGCTCACTCGCCAACGACACAGTCTCGCTCACAGCGCTCCCCGGCCTGCTGGAGATTGAGTAGCGTCCGTTGGCCAAGGGTGCTAGAGGGATGTTCTCAACACTGGTCTGTAAGCGCGGGACTGGTGGTGATGGAGAGTGGGCTCGTTCGGTTCCTCGCACGCTGCTTGCTTGGGTGCGGCCAGTGCCTGCTCTTCGGAAACCGTGTCCTGCTGGAGCTCCGACAAGACTGGTTCGACGATCTGTTGACCGCGCTGCACGAGGTATTACCTTTTCGCGAATAACGTGAAAGTAAACTTCCATAAACTTGTGCTGTCGCTCATCGGGGCTTGCCTCGTGCATATCCTCGAAACCGATGGGCGTAACCCTGGGCTGCACATCGTGTCGTGTGTGTGCTGTCGCTGGACTCCATTCAGCGTGCAGAGACTGAGTATCAGACGAACGATCTTCTCCATCGTTGAGGAGGCGCAACACTTCTTGAATGTGCGATCGCAAAACATCCTGGACCATCTCTCGTCGTTTCTTCTGGACCTCTGTCTCTTGAACCTTTACCCCCATTCGCTCTGCAAAAGGTGTAATGGTACCGCTTGGTTCTTTGGCTGTCAGAATCTGATCGCAGTCGTCAATGGCTTCGTGCAGCGCCTTGAGCAAGCACATCTTTTCAGCCACGCTCTCGTCCTTGTTGTAAGTCAAAATCTGATCAACATGCTTCTTGATCTTGTCGATAATGACAGGATTTCGGCGAGCCCCGGAAAGTGTAATGGGAACGAGATCCTCGTAAGCTTCCATGACTTTGACTAGAGACACTGATTGCTTATCCCAACGGTCTGGTGTCGGGTTAGGAACATGTGTAAACATGCTGTTCTTGATGTGAAAGGTGCGACTCAGCATGCCGAGGATTTCGAATGAGACTAGATTCGGTCAGAAGGGCAACCTTTTGTCAGCAGACTCAACATACCAGGAAACAAATGCGACGTATGCTTGCCAGGATCTTGGAAAGCACGAACGGCATTGGTATTACATCCAATCCGTATCAGGGTCTGCGAAATCTCGCTGCGAGTTGCTAGCTGAAGAAAGGCCAAATTCTCAGGGTCATCCTCAGGAAACCGAAGACGTCGCTGGTCCAATGTCACACTATAAATGGTCGACACATAACCAAAGCAAAGCTCTTTAACCTGATCGACAGGAATTACACGGTTGGCTTCGAAACGACTCCGACCATAGATGCTAAAGGTAAACATCAAACCGAGATCGGCCACCTTTTCGCCCAGCACCAAAAAGCCGTTTCCCTCGGCGCGATAGCGGTCACGCCTACGGTCAAACTCTTTCCAATAGATGCCCAGGGCAGCCAGCATCTCGACAAGGTGGCACATGGTTGTAGTAGCATAGGGTCGGACGACTGTTGAAGGCATTGTATCCCAACTTTTGCGCTTACGCTGAAGAGCCACCGTCAGGGTGTGAGCCTCGTATAAGCCAGGAGGGTCCGAAGGGAGGTCATGCTGTTGTGCCTGTATGTTAGGAGGTCCAACTTGTTTATGCATATTCTCGTACTGGCTCCTCTGCCACTTGTCCGACTCATGTTCCATGCGCTGCACAGCACTAAGAAGCAATGTCCAGGATGCGCGTTCGTTATCGGCAGTATGTACGCGTTCTCGTTTTGTCATATTGGCGTATTCGTCTCTCGGGTTGATATCCAGTTCCGACCAAGTATTCTCTAGACTCTGTGCGCTACCATCGAGGAAATAGATCTCGGCTTCACGAATGGGACCATTCTTATTGTCTGGGGGCGATACGAATATGACTGGAGCTTCAAACTCAACCTCGAAACGAAGCTCGTCCCAGGAAAAGCGACGAGTTTTTGTGCTTGCCCATTTCCCCATAACTTTCTCGTTGCACTGGGAATATCCTGCTGCAGAGGCATAGTATTGTTGCATAACCTGCATAAAGGTAGCTGCCAGGGCGACCAAGGAGACGAGGAGAGCCACGATGGCTACCACGACCTCGGGATCTGCGTCGCTCATGGTAGTAGTTTATTCTCCAGTAGTATCGTTCGTCTTGTGTCTTGGGCGCTGGACGTTAGACGCCACGTAGACTATCGGGGTGAAACAAGGCTTTCGAGGAGCTGAATAGCAAGACACGGTTTAGACAATCGATAATCGACAGCTCGGTCTAGGTCGTCGGCAGCTGGAGGTGGTCAGGGCGACATTGAAGAGTAGTCGTTTCTTTGCAGCACTCATGGGCAAAGATGCGCGTGCTGCGTGTATTAAGGTAGCGCCATTGTCGTCAGAGAAGAGAGACAAGAGGAAGAGGACTCCAGAGAGAAAGAACTGGCAAGCGCAGAGCCTCGTTTGAGCTTGCGCAAAAGCACATATTAGGGACAGGGGATGGCGCACAAGGCTCTAGAGTCCGGGGTTCCATTGGACCAGCTCCTCATTGAGGTGGGTTCATGGCTGAGCATGGTCGCAGCCAAGCGGAACATTTGGGGGCCGACCGCTCAAGTCGTTGCAGGCCTCAATTGAAGAGATGCAGTTGAAAGACGAGAACTTTGAATAGGGGAGTTGGAGGTTGCATATCTGGAGTGTAGTAATATGTTGCGTGTGTAGTTCTTCTTGGACAGGGGAAGAAGAAGACGACGGGAGGAACCTGCCCGGCCATTATCCGCATTCGGATGACGTCGCAGCGAGATCGAGCTCCTAAAGTTTAGCGGACGTGGCCCTGGAAACGGCGTCCGGGCCTGGTGGATGCGGGTCCGGGCACTAAAGCCATCCCGTTCCGTCCCATCGCCGTTAAGGATCCATCGACTTAGGATATTTGGACGAATGAAGATGTTAGAGAATGCTCAAACCAGGCGGTCGATCTGATTGTCTATTGGGGCCAATGATGTTTACAGTTATCTAGAGTACATATGAGTAGTTGTAGTTGATGATCTGGGCCTGGACTCTGTTCAAATTCAACAAAAGCGTTGGCGTATGAACGAGTGCATGTGGATTCAGGTCAATGTTGATAAATTCAATTATGTGATATTTACTCATAGAAAACCTTCACGATCTCTTATTATATATCGGGAGGTATGAACATACCATCAAGCCAGCGGAGGGTGAGTCTTATGCGCTTGAGGTTTGTATCCTCATGTCAAACCACTCTACAGCTTCGGCTCACGCCCCCAATTCCTTTCCCCATCTACAGCCAGCGCAACATGGTTACTCAAAGCAACGATATCACCCATTCTATCAAACATGATAATCTCAACATCATATCTCCCTTTCTTGAATATCTTTGTCGCTAGTCGAATCCGGAGCCACTCCTCTCCGTCCTCCCGCAAACGCTTCTTGATGTCGAGACTTAACGACACGGTCGGAAACCAGAAGATCTTGTCAAATGCGATTTTATCCTCTGGAACAGGGGCATCTTCATCCGTAGATCGATAACCCTCGGCGATAAGCGCAGGTGTAGCATCGGCGAGGTAGCCAAGAGACCATGGCGTGAAGCGCTCGCCGTTGGACATACGGATCCAGATATCCCACACTGCAGGAACTGGTTTCTCGCGCTTGGGTGTGTAGAACTCAAAGGTATGCATGATAGGTGCCGCATCCATGATAACCAGATACAGACGTTCCCAATGGGAATCATCATTGTCTGCGAGTTTCGTCAGGTCTGCTGGAGGCGGGGGCGCAGAGATCTCAAAGCCTGTGGGTAGAGTAAGGCCTTGCTCAGCCTCAAGTAACGTGTTGGTGATGTATGCAGCAACTTTCTTCTTAGACTTTTCGGATATCCATGGATGTTGAGGAGTGAGGTCACCTTGATAGAGTGTGATGTGGATGACTGACAAGGCGCGGCCTCGTCGGACTTCTTCTACGATGAGGACAGCCGGGCCGACGTGTGTTGCGTTGAGGAACTGCCAATATGCTGCAAACGTGTCGGGATGGTTCCTCGATGCAAGGTAAGTGCTTGCAGCGCGTAAGAATATGGTCGAGATGTATCCTCCATTAGGAACTAATTTTCGCTGTGAGCAAGCTGAGATTGTAAAGGGCATGCTTGCTCACCAGTTCCAACACAGAACGACTCGGTGAGATTGGCTGTGAAGGTGGTTGCATCCTGCTGAGTGACTCGCGAGTCCAATTCAAGGGATGGTAGTTCTTCCATAGTAGCTATCCAGTTGTAAAAAGGATCCGGTTTCTGGCTGATGGCGAAGTTTGAAGCGATGAAGGAGGGAGGCTTGACGCATCGATAGTTCTTTGATTCATAAGTGGCTCTGACGTGAGCACGCATGGACCGAGTCAAAGATGCTCTGTCATTTAGGTAAGCAAAAAATGTTTCACCTTGAATCGAATTTTGTATTCGCATCTAATGACTTGAGCTATATAACTATAACTGCTGTAGGATCATGTTGAGCGAGAGGCTCATAGCAAACTTGACCTTATGGTAGGTCCTCTGGCCTTTTGTCCGCCTTACTCATGATTGCACCTCAATGATAACGAGCAGATCAGGAAGGAGAGTAGAACTTGGGCAATTTAATCATTTGGCAAAGTACTAGTGATTTCTATGATATCCATGAAAGAGTCCTCGGATCGTCCTGTGAATGGTCTCGGCCATAAACCCAGTACACCAAGGAAAGATCGCAAAGATAGTAAGAAAGACATAGAAGAGGCCTATATACCCACACACTCACTCATTCTCGAGCTCCTAGAAGAACAGAAGTATTGATGACGGTTGCAGAAATCTGTCTAGGCCTCCAATGTAGGTCGTGTACTCCAGAGTATGAAGGTCAGTCTCCAGAGATTCCATTCATATGATGAGGTTTGCTTGGGTGCTCTGGACCCCTAAACTTAGGGGGCGCAGCGCTAAAACTTAGCGAGCGCTATCTGCCTTGTGGCACAGCAGACATTCTGAACTTGAACCTTCCATCTCGGGTCGACTCTCGGCCAACAGAGGGTACCGATCGAGTCACAACACACCAAGGCAGGCTCCTTCCTGCGGTTACGAAAATGAAGGCACAACCAACATCAACAGATGGCTATAAGGCCTTGTTCTTCTACTTCTTGGAGAAGTCAAATCCTTTCTCTCCTCTCCATCATCATCCTCTTAGCTGATTTTGGTTGATCAACGTTATCAACATGGCTAAAACACAAGGACCTCACGATCTTTTGATTGTTCCCGATGTCATAGCGTCCATGTTAGAATTCATCGCAGCCCTCAACAAGTCATTGCCAGAAATCATCAGTCTTGCAGCCCTTACCGGATGCTTTCAACGGATCGGTGTCGTCGCTTATCGCGACTATAGCTGCGTGGAACTCACGAGATGGTCAGGATGGTGTTCTCCTTCCGGTGCCGTTACCAACAACATCGTGAGCCAAGAGACTGTACTCGACATGACTCGACGCATTCGTACCGAAGGTAACACCGACTGGCCCGAGGCAGCCAAGACGGGCTTGGTGAGAGCGTACTAGGAGATGAGAGAGGATGCAACAACTGTCATTCTCTTTTACGCCGATGCTTCTCCTCACTTCGTTGAGGATGGAGGCCAGAACTACACCAAAGAAAAGGCCGCTCTCAGCAAAATGGGTAGTTACGGCAGAACTGGACCTTTTTTTGAGGATTGGACATGCGCTGCTCAAGCACTCAAAACAGGGCCAAGAAAGGCTGTTGTCTTTTCCGTCGTATGTCAAGGGAAACTGTATGACTGGACCACTTACCTATATCTGTCAACCATGACAGGTGGTGCGCTTTTCTCAGTAAAAGACATCAGTGCTGATATTATTTCTCAACTCACCTTGGGGCTGCTTCTATCGTGGATGGGCGCCGGGACAGCAGCCGAAGGAGACTCGACCTTAATCGGCAGCATGAAGGAATACCTCTACACACATGATATCAACGATCCATTAACCGAGACTGACGCCCTATTCGAAAAATACTGTGCAAGAGGTCATACGGTCTCTCTCAACGACTACAGGGTCCAAGAGACCTCTGTCAGCCAAGAGTCCATGCACCGTCTTTCTCAAGGCTCGAGGTCCTAGTGTGAGCAACTTTGCCACGCGCTACGTTACTGATAATGAATACAAGAAGCTTGCGGTGGACCAGCTTCGTCGCATTATTTCTTTCAAAGTCTCGATCATCTCCTTCAACCCCGTTTTTACTACGCTTTGGCGCACTATTTGCAACGATCGAACCAACGAGGCGCGCGACAGCCTTATCGCCCTGTTCGGTTTCGAGGTTGATCGCATCACCAATCCCAAAGAAAAGGCACGTATGAAGACCTGGTTGGACGAATCTTACAACTAAGCCACTGAGATCCAGAACATGATCTCGACTGTCCCCGACCAAGAACGCTTCCCAGTTGTGTTTCTTGACCCAACAGAGGAGTTTGCGGTAGTCTTTAACGATGAAGACGAAAACAACCACCCATTGAATGAATTCACCCGAGTCGAACTCTTGGAGATTGGACGGTCATGCAACTATCGTATTCTATGCCGTTTGGGCAAGATTCTGACACGGCTTAACTACGTGGAGAAGAAGGAGGATATGCTTGCACACATCAAGGCGGCCGATGCCGACACGGCTCCCCAGATCCCTTTGGCGTTGGCAAATGCTAAACATAACCGCAAGCTTTGGAAGATATTAATTCACACCGTTCTTCCTGGCACCATGATTACCGCACGACCATCTGCTCTGCTTGCTGCGCTGGCTCTACGAATGGGAATCGTCTCTCTGCGAGACGTGGCTGACCAGGAACTTGTTGCCTTTCGCGATAAATGGAACATGATTGACATCCCTGAGACGTGGAATACTGGATGTTTGGGTCTCTTGCTCGATGCGGACAGGGATTATGAGAAGAGGGTGACCGGTGGAATCACAAAGCGTGACAATGCTGACGCAAGTGTTCTGAAGGAGGAGGACCGCAAACTGTTCCAGACGTTGGTGGACTACACAATGCTCGAGTTGAACCTCAAGACTACCTTGCAGGCCAAGGTTGGTTGGCGTCCTGAAAAGACCAAGGTTGCATTGGGTCCCATCACCATCTGCAAATCATGCAAGTTCCCTCGCTCAATCACCGCAATGAGCACAGGTGGCAACTGTGGACAGTGTGCCATGAAAAAACTAAAGTGTCGATGCCAGGCATGCTCTTGCTCCGAGGAACACCAGGAACGCCTCAAGAAGAACGTGTCTAAAGATGACAACGAGCAGTCGCTCGGATGCTGGGTCGAGTGCAGCCGTTCCCAGTGTCGAGCCCAGTACGTGGTCTACAATTCCGACGCTCTGCGTGTGCGGGCAAAGTGCTTCTACTGCCGACATGACGAAGGACGATCAAAGGAGGGTCCAGCGCCGGTTATCGAATGTTCCAAGTGTCTTAACCGAGTTATCTGGCCCTTAGAGTACCGCCCTGAAAATCTAAATCTGACAAAGTTCGAGTGTTATGCCTGTGCCTCTGATGTTGTCACGATTGTTAGCCAAGATACGACTCTCCAGGATCTATCTCACGAGAACGGTATGGACTGGGTTCTTCGAGACGATGACAAAGCTATACAGGTTGTTTTCAGCGCCGCTCCCTGTTCTATACAGCATCACACTGTGACCTTGCTCATTTACCCGACAAGGTCGAGGTCATTCCTGCCGGAAACTCGACTCCTCTTACTATCGACGGCAAGCTAGTACGCAGCCAGTCTGAAATCAAGGCATCTCTGCGGCAGTGGGTAGTCTCGCGCCGGACGGAAGCTGGCATCTGCAGTCTCTGCTTCTCCAGCGTGCGCAAGGAAGAGCTGAGACGTGCATGTGGCCGTAAAGGCTGCCATCAACTTGCCTGCGACGGCTGCATGCAGGATTGGTATGGCATTAACAAGCGAGGACAGATCATCAACGTTGCAGCGCTTTCATGTCCACTTTGCCGTCGTCTCCCTGTGCCCAAAACAGCCAACGCATATGGCCTTACTGGCGTCGGGGATCTCAGCAAAGCCGTAAAAGAGGCTGGCTTGTGGATTTATGCATGGTGCACGATTTGCAGCGTCGCGAAGCAATACCTTGAAAGAGCATGTGCAGCGGGTGCTCCTCCTGAGGTTAAGAGCTGGCAATGTAATGAATGCGCCGGAGGCAGCACTAGTCAACAAGTAAGAGGGAGGGAGTGTCCTCGCTGTGGAGTGTTCACGTAGAAGGTCGCGGGTTGCGACCATATCACGTGTCCCTGTGGACAGCATTGGTGTTATACGTGTGGGAAGGGGTTAAGTCTCGACGAGATTTATATTCACATGGCAGCGGAGCATGGTGGACTGTGGGGAGATGAGGGAGAGGAAGGCGATGAGGAGATGGATGGCTGGTATCCGATCCCGTGCTGCTGGGCTAGCGGGGTATCCACAAGTGTTTTTGACAGTATAACAGATTTATATTAATAACAAAAGGATTGAACAATGGATTCAACAGAGACTCTCCAAGACGCGCAGACTTTCTGGACTGCTGACTGTATCCATCCTTTGACTAGGGGCTGAATCCTTCAGCCTGATTAGCAGGCCCTGCAACTAAACCCCGTGGCCATTTCTTAGCCGACAACCCGATTTGAAGCCAGCAATTATCGCAGACAAGCGATCCTCGTTAGGGCTGACGGGCTTGGGAAGTTGAAGGTGTTCGAATGTTTTCGCCCTGGTCTGTAAGCACATCTTGGCGGGGGCCATATGTGTATATATATATAGTCCAAAACTTGTATTGCGGTTCCCATTCTCTTCAACGCATCTCATTATACTACACTTACATAATAGTACTTGATACACCATCACCATGCGCTTCATCTCAGATGATAGGAAAGTCGACCCCAAGGCTGCTCAAATGCAAGTCCTCAGCCTCGGCCTCTCCCGCTGCGCAACATCCTCTCTCCAAGAAGCCCTCGAGTCCGATGTCTTGAACATGGGACCCTGTATGCACATGGCTCACATCGCACCGCACGCTGATCGCGAACAAATTGTTATTGACGCCCTCAACGAACCAGATGCGCAGAAGCGTCAGAAGATGCTGCACAAGATTTTTGATGGATACTCCTCGACGTGCGATTTCCCCGGGTGGGCTTTTTCGACGGATCTCATGGACATGTATCCTGACGCGGTTGTGATTCTGAATAAGCGCAAGACGGGGCAGGTCTGGCTTAAGAGTATCGGCGATACTCTTCGCTTCTTTGGAACAAAGGGCTATCTACTGCCCACGTTTCTGTGGAAGACGGATAGATTGCATTACCAGATTCATCAAACGACGTATTCCTGGGGCCGAAGAATGTTTGGAGAGGTGGATCTTTACTCTGTCGAGTTCTACGACGCTTTCTACCAGTGGGTGCGTGATGAGGCGGACAAGAGGGGCATGAGGGTTCTTGAGTGGCAGGCTGAGGACGGATGGGAGCCGCTGTGTGCGTTTTTGAAGAAGGAGGTGCCGAGGGATGGGAGGGCTTTTCCGAGGAAGAATGAGGCGAGGGATATGAATATCTTGAAGGGCGTTTTGATTGTGCGTGGGTTGGTTGCTTGGGGGGTTTTGGGGGCTTTGGGATGGGCTGGCTGGAGGTTTGGGCCTGGGTTGGTAAGGAGGTTGATGTGAGTTGGGATGAAGCAGATACTGTACTATACGGAGTAAGTTGCTGTGTAACTGTCAGCTTCTGAAACTTGGAGGCCTCGTTATATGAGTGAGTCTATTCGGCTTGAGGTCACTTGGGGTAACTTTGAGGTCAAGACCGGAACTACTTGAACTCATCTTGACGAAACCGATCTGACAGACAATGATCTTATGTTTCATGCGCGTGTCACGTCTTTTCTCCTGCTGTAATAAAGGTACTTCAGTTGACCATTGTCCGTGGCTTCAGCCGAGGAATGTAAGACGATGCTTACTAAGACCATGACGCGGTCTCCTGACAAGGATAATACGATGTCCGTGTTTCAAAGGAGTCAACCTCGTTCTCATCATTCATCTTTCTCTTCTTCCTAACATATCATCAAGTACAGTTAAACTGCATACTGCAATCCATCACTACTTACTCATATCCCACAAAGGCTCCTAACTACAACCATCATGTCTCGATTCTCTCGCTACGATACTGACGAGGAGCGTCTCCCAGAGGGTATGGAACGCGTAGGCTACGACGCCGACACCCAAGTCTACACGTTCCGCGACGCAGACGGCAGCTACTGGGAGAGCGCACCAGGTAACCAATACGGCCACCTCACCAAAGTCGGAGAAGCCCAGCCCGAAGCCCAAGACACGGAGCCCTTCCTCATGTCAGACCAGCAGCAGCGCCGCGCCAACATGTCGTGGCAGACCGAGATGAAGCCCTTTCTCAACTTTCTCATGCTCGTCATCCTGTCTCTTGTTCTCCTGTTCTGGTTTTTGCATCGCGGCCCCAAGACAGATGAGCTGGAGCCTATCCCGGATTGCCCGGAGGGTACCACGGCGTATGCTGTCAAGCAGGGCGATACGTGCTGGGGCATTGCTAGCAAGAATGGGCTGAGCCTGGAGGATCTGCTGGGCAAGAATGAGGGACTCAACTGCGATAAGCTCAGGGTCAATGATCGGGTTTGTGTGCCCGCCAAGGAGAGTGCTGCTGTTTAAGCAGAGTTGTGAGACGTATCATTGGTGGCAGGTATACTCGTACAATTGGGTGACCAACTGTTTAAGACTGTTGTCACAGGGTTGGTGGCTGAAGCAATGATTGCCTGATATTACTAGCATCAGTTTGGCAGACAAGTGCTGTTTAGCTCATGTCCAGACTCCAGTGCTCGGTTGCTCGGTGATTCTCACAGCCAACCAACGTCATCAACAGCCTATCAAATGGATCACCACTCATGTCGTGGCAGACGCATGCCATGCAGCCCAGACCAGACTCTTGGCTCATTGAGTGGAGGTGACATTTTATCCAGGGTCTGTTTAACAATTCAGGCTGCAACACGTGCGAATAGAATCCCATCTATACCCCACCAAAGCGGTCAAGCAACAAGAAGCTTCTATTCGGCGTCATATTAACCCGCCTAGAGAATCATTCATGACCAGAGAAAAGCCCCGCGCGCTTGAACGAGGGGCAACATCAGACCCTTGGCTGGTGTTACAGAGAGCGGGGCATTGGTAATTTTTTTTTCTCTGCTAATTTCCAAAGCGACCCGACCCCAAATAATTTAAATTTTTCTGCCTGGGACGCGTCTTGTCTTTTCCTCTTCTTCATCACCTCCAAACCTTGGGGTTCTTTTCTTCTTTTTTCTTCTTCCCTTTTCCTTTCCTTCTCTGTCGTGTCGTTTCTAAGCTCGACAAAGAAATCATCATGGATAAGGGGAAGCTTGTCCAGCTCCTCGAGGGGAGCCAAGTCCGTAAGTTTTTGTTTACCCATCGTCAACCTTCGCTACACAAACTAACCCCTCGCAGCCAACACTGAGCAGGTCAAGGCCGTTACCGCAGACCTCCAGAAGAACTATTACACAAAGCCCGAGTCTCTGCTCGCCCTTATCGAGATCTCCCTCACACATGGCGACGCCGGTGTTCGACAGCTCGCCTCGGTCCAGGCCCTTCGTCTGATCCCCAAGTTCTGGGAGAAGACCGCCCAGGACCAGCGACAGCTTGCCCGCAACCACCTGCTCGAGGGTGTCCTCAAGGAGTCCTCCGCTGGTGTCCGTCACTCCCTCGCTCGTCTCATCGCCGGCATCGTCAGCGCTGATATGGAGAACGGTGAGGGTGAGGACTTTCTCAAGCAGCTCCTCCCTCTCAGCAACAGCGACAATGTTGTTGCTCGTGAGGTCGGCTCATTCCTCCTCTACGCCATCCTCGAGGAGGACCCTACCCACTTTAGCGACCACACACATCAGCTCCTTCAGCTCTTCCAGGCCCGCATTGAGGACCCTGAGAGCAAGGAGGTTCGCATCAACATCGTCCGCGCTATTGGTGCTATCCTCATGATCATCGAGCCTGAGGAGGACCAGCAGGCTCTCAAGGCCATGCAGGGCTTCGTCCCTAGCCTGGTCAACATCCTCAAGGCAACCGTCGAGGCAGAGGATGAGGAGAGCTACAAGATCGTCTTTGAGGTTTTCCACTCCTTCATCGCTTACGACTCTTCCCTTCTTGCCCTCCACCTTCGAGATCTTCTCTCCTTCATGATTGAGCTTGGTGGCAACGTCAACGCTGAAGAGGATGCCCGATCTCAGGCTCTTGCCTTCCTCATCCAGTGTGTCCGTTACCGACGCATGAAGATCCAGGGCATGAAGGACATGGGTGTTGAGCTCATGGTCAAGGCCATGCACATCATCACTGAGCTCGACTCTGATGACGACGAGGAGGATATGTCTCCTGCCCGTACTGCTATCAGCCTCGTCGACACTCTCGCTAGCGAGCTTCCTCCTCGACAGGTTATCGTCCCTCTGCTTGAGCAGTTCCCTCAGTTCGCCACTAGCCAGAACCCCAAGTACCGCATGTCTGCCATGCTTGCTCTCGGTAATGCCGCAGAGGGCGCTCCCGACTTCATCTCCACCCAGCTCCAGCCTCTTCTCCCTACCATCATCTCTCTTCTCGAGGACTCTGAGACTCAGGTCCGACATGCCTCTCTTGTCGGTCTGATCCACCTTGCTGAGGAGATGGCCGACGAGATGGCTTCTCACCACGAGCAGATTATCTCTTCTGTCCTCAAGAACCTCGAGGCTGCCTCTCAGGGTGCTTCCGACAAGAAGAACGTCAGCATCATCCGCTGCGCTTGCGGTGCCCTTGACACCTTCGGCGATGGTGTCGACACCAAGATCATGGCCCAGTATGGTCCTAACCTGATTGGCCCCATGGTTCGTCTGCTCGACCACGAGGACTTTGGTGTCAAGGCTGCTGCTGCTTCTGCCGTTGGTGCCATTGCTGCTTCCATGGAGAAGTCTTTCGAGCCTTACTTCAAGGATGTCATGAGCTCTCTCGGCAAGTTTGTCTCTATCAAGGACGGCGAGGAGTCTCTCGAGCTCCGAAGCTCAACCTGCGACAGCTTGGGACGTATCGCCATGGCTGTTGGCGCCGAGGCGTTCCAGCCTTACGTCATGGACCTCATGTCCGCTAGCGAGGAGGCTCTTGGCCTTGACAACCCTCGTCTCAAGGAGACCAGCTTCATCCTGTGGTCCAACCTGTCCAAGGTCTACCACGAGCAGTTCGACCACTTCCTCCCCGGTGTCTTCAAGGGTCTCTTCTCTTCTCTTGAGCTTGAGGAGGAGGAGATTGATCTCCCGGGTGTTGATGCTAGCCAGCTTGGCGACGGTGCTATTGTCGTCGGCGGCAAGCGTGTCAAGGTCAAGGTTCCCGAGAGCCAGGACGACCTTACCATCGCCACTGGCGGTGATGAGGACTGGGATGACATTGAGGACCTCGACGACCTTGATGACCTTGGCGCTGTGACCGCTGTTGCTCTTGAGCAGGAGATTGCTCTTGACGTTCTCGGCGATGTCATCTCCAACTCTTGTAACAGCTCCAACCTCGAGACCTATGTCGAGCAGACCATCGAGAAGGTCTCCCCCTTCACCGAGCACACATACGAGGGCTGCCGAAAGACTGCCGTCTCTACCCTCTGGCGCACCTATGCCCGTGTCTTCCAGGTCTGGGAGGAGGGCGCTGGTGTCAAGTGGGAGGCTGGTCTGCCTCCTAAGCACACTCCTCCTACCTCGCTCATCAACATGGGCCAGGCTCTTGAGAAGGCTACCATGACCATCTGGTCTGACGACAGTGAACGGTTAGTTGATCCCCTTTTTATCTTTCTATCTTGCCAAAATGATGAATACCTTGCGTTATACCCAGCTCACTCAGACGCAAAATGCGGTTGCTGAGAACACGTCTAATCTGCTTCTGATTCATGGCACTGTTACTTGATGTTTCTTGCATACTTGGTTGGAACCAGGCTAACAGTTAAATAGTTCTGTCATCACCGACATCAACCGCAACGTTGCTGCCACTCTCAAGGCTTGCGGTCCTGCTCTGCTTGTCTCCAAGGACGGTCTGCTCCAGGAGATCGTGTCGGTCGTTGGCCTTCTCATCACCCGATCTCACCCCTGCCAGCAGGATCTTGGTGACGAGGAGGAGGAGCAAGAGGTTGACCTCGGCTCTTCTGAGTACGACTGGCTTGTCATCGACACTGCCCTCGACGTCGTCGTCGGCCTCGCTGCTGCTCTTGGAACCAGCTTCGGAGAGCTCTGGAAGATCTTTGAGAAGCCTGTCCTCCGACTTGTCAGCTCCAGCGAGGATCTCCACCGATCCACCGCTGTTGGTACCATCGCTGAGATCATCAAGTACACCGGCGAGGCCATCACTCCCTTCACCGAGTCTCTCGGCCAGGCCCTTGTCCGCCGCCTGACAGACCCTGACCCTCTGGCCAAGTCCAACGCTGCCTACGCCATTGGTCTGGTCATCCTCAACTCCTCCGACACCGGCAAGACCTTCCCTATGTACCCTCACCTCTGGGAGAAGCTCGAGCCTCTCCTGACCGTCAACGAGATGCGCATGACCGACAACGTCGCCGGCGCCATCTCCCGCATGATGATCAAGAACCCCAACAACGAATTTGTCGCCCAGGCTCTCCCCGCCGTCATCAACGTCCTCCCTCTCCAGGAGGACTACGAGGAGAACGCCCCCATCTACCAGAACATCTACAACCTCTACCAGCAGTCCAACCCCACCGTCGAGCAGCTCACTCCCCAGCTGATGGGCATCTTCGAAAAGGTCCTCAGCCCCCCCGAGGAGCAGCTCGAGCCCGAGACCAGGGAGATTCTCCAGCGCACCGTCCAGATCCTTTACAAGGCCAAGCCAGACCTCCTGGCCAACAACCCTGGCCTTCTCAAGGTCGCCGGTGTCCAGTAAATGCAATGGCGGTGTCACGCAGCATCACGACTTGAATGAAACTTTTCGGATTGGGAAGGGGAATTATGACGAAACTATATGATTTGATGAAGACAAGACGCGCGATAGAAAAGCAGCGTGTTGAATAGAGTATATAACGTGGAGAGGCTTTTAACGTGTTCTACAAAAAAAGGGGATTTACGGATATGAATGGGATGGCTAGCGCTGGGATTTCTGAACAAGGCTTCCAAGAGAAAAGCTTTGGGCATAGAGGATATTTGATACCTAGGTTTAGAAAAAAAGATACCTTTCCATATGGACTTTTTACTCTCATTTGCGTGAAGAATGAATGGTATGCTCTATTCATTGAAACCGAGACCAACGCCAAACTGATGCTTATATACTTGATTCATGCTATATACATCACCATATCCTCTTTGCAACCATCTCATACCTCGCCACCTTTTCAAAATCATCCTTCTTCGGTGGCTTATCCGTCTTTTCAGTCCTCTTCCCAGGACCCTTTCCGCCCTTGAGCCCCTCGTTTCTATCAGCGTGTATCCACCGCTGTCTCTCCTCTCCGACTTCAACCTGTCCGAAACCGCCGACTCTTCGTCCACCGGGTGTGTCGTATGTTTCGGGAGGGCGGTTCTGATGCTCTGCGCGTTTCATGCGTGCGTAGCGGTTGCGTGCGTACTTGAGGAGGAGCATACCGAGGAGAAGCTTAAGAATAAGGAGGACGAGAAAGGCGATGAAGAAGACGACTACCATTGTCAAAGCGGCGATGACGTCGTCGGATGTCCAGGAGTACCAGGGGCGGGAGTTGAGGGGTGAGCCATATGGGTAGCCGTATGTGGCGCGGCCGAGAGAGTCGCGGATGAGAGAGTCGAAGCGGTTGAGCGCGGCGATCATGGCCGGGGAGGAGGGCGTGGCGGATTCCGAGGTGAGGGATGTTTGGGTCGATTCGGGGATGGGCATGGGCATAGGCAGGTGGGTGGAGAGGAGCATGTGGTAGGTTTGGATGGAGGCGCGGATGAAGAGGCATGAGAGGGGGATGACGGCGAGGCCGAGACGTTTGGTGAGGGAGGGGGTCATGAAGGCCTGGGGAGTGTTAGTGGAGAGATGCAAGAGGAGGAGGGAGGGCTTACGTTGGTGTAGTAGTCTTTGCAGAGGATGTCGAGAATGCGGCTGTAGAAGGAGGGCTTGATGTTGTTGAACTTTGTTACGTAGGCATGTTTGATGGAATCGACAAGCATCTCACTGCCGATGACGATGAGGAAAGGTGAGAGGACTTCGCCGGACATGAGCCATGAGGGAAGTACGGTGAAACTATGCGGAAGAATGGACGGGTTGTGTAGCGGTACTGAGGACTCGTCAAAGGTAGATTCTGAGCCTGCGCCGGGGATACTGAGACCGCCGACCTCGACGACGTTGCGCATTCCGATGATGAGGAGCATGATCCAGAGCTGAAAACGTTCGACAATGTCGGCGCAGGTGAGTTGGAAGAGATTGTCCTTTTCAAAGCGTTTAAAGACGGTACTCTTTATCTCGACGAATTGGTTCGAGAGAAGGAGTGTTAGGAGTGCGTTTGAGTATGAGTTTACAGCGACGTTGAGAGTGATGACTTGGTAGTATAGCGCGATAGAGTGAAGACAGCAGTACACTAAAGCGAGGAGAAACATTCCCAGCGGGAGGAGAACCTTGGATCGACCGGAGGCATTGCGGGAGAGCGTCTCGGTGCTGAAGAGACACTCGAGAATGTCCTGGCCGAGAGCTGAAAGGAGACGATCGCCGACTTCGAGAATGTTGTAGATTACGTAGAGCTTGATGGCTGATTGGGCACGGATGAAGTGGTACATGCGGCTTGCGTCGAGGGTCATGAGGGCCAAGGAACTGCAGATGATGACGAGGCCCTGGAGGATATCGGCTTTGTGGAATGCTGACAGGTTGGAGGGCATTGACTTTGTTCTCCTATGGCGGAAGGCTCCGGATCTGGGCTGAGTTCGTGGTGGTAGAGGTTTGAAGTGTGCGGTGCCGTTTGGTTTATGGTCAGAGGTTCCATTTGCGTCGCCGGAAAGACCTCGAGGACGACTCTCGCTTCGAGGACGGCTTTCACTACGTGTCCTTCCTTCGTCGGGGCCATCATCAGTGGTTCGTGATGTTCGACCTCGCTGCCAAAGCCTCCCTAGACCGTACCAGACGTAGTCGACGAGCCACTTGACCTCCTTAAGAACTAGGTACGCCCACCAACGAACAAGTACACCGATTGCGAAAGTGAACCGCATAGGCAAGATGGTAAAGTTGTAGAGCCAGGCGTCTAAACAGGCCAGGGCTCCAAAGTTGAGTGTGCGCTCGAGGAAAGGCGGAAGAAGAAGCACATTCTTAAGACGCTCGAACTTGACAGCGTTGGATTCATAGGGGATGTCGTAGGCGTGCGATTGATGGATGTATAGAGGACTAGGACGCTGGGCTGCCAATTCGAGCTGCAGATGCGTGGGTAGTGACATGGGAGGCAGAGGAATTATAGGCGGTATCGGTGACGGTGGTCGTAGGCCTGAAGAATCCGTCTGAACTGGAATAGCCGTTGCAGGAGTCGATACTGATCGCGCGCTGGTAACAGGAGACGTTCCACCTACACCGTCAAGATTGAGGTGAAGAGAGGCAGGTCGAGGCGCAGGATTAAATGACGAGTACCTTCGGGGCGACGACGTCCCGCTCGCTGTATCCCCCGCAAGGACACGGCTCGTTGGAGGGGTAGACAAAGTTCGTGCCCCAGGCGACGGCCGTCGTTGCAAGTCACGGTGAATATCTCTCGATGTCCAGAGACCAGCACTTCCCCCTCTCGCTTCGACGGCAACGCTGTTTGGCTGCAGCGAGGGAAACGCCTCGAGAGACTGCTGTACGTATTCGGAGAGGCGCATTGTCGACTGTCGAACGGCCTCGCGCTGGTCGGCGAGTCGAGAGGCTGAGTCCTGGTCTATAGAGCGTCTTTGGGGCGCGGGGGCGACGGGGAGGGACTCAGGAGAGTTTGTGAGGCGCTGCATCTCACTTGCGGACAGACGACGCACATTTGGGTTTGTCGTGTTGCTGATTGTGCTGCTGCGGCTGGCCCTGCCGGAGGGTACAGCTGTGTCGTCCTTCTCTTTGCCTACATCATCCTCGGCCTGCTCGTCTTCTAGATCTGTATCCTCTTCGACCGCTGGTTCCGAGATGGAGGATGAGTTGGAGTCTATGCGGCGCACGCTTCCGCTTCTGTGAGAGCCCTCTTCTGAAGAATGGTCTTCGTCGGAGGGTATCGTAGGGAGTTTCTCATCTGGAGCAGAGTGTTCGTTGGCGCATGTCGGTGGAGGAGGAGTCGATGTCGGGGATAGAAGCGGTGGGAGGTGATGAGAGTTGATGGAATCGACGGAGGCGGCCATCACCAAGGCTGAAGCTCTTGAAGCATGTCTTGTATTCTTAATGCGACTGTGGTAAAGGGCAGATAATCGGCACAGAGAGAGTAGAGGTTGGAACAAGAGACGTTGGAGTGCGGCTGGACGGTCAGCATTTGATCACGAAGGACAACTGGAAGGTGAGTGTAGTGGGTGCGCCACAGTGGAGTCTTTACCCATGTTCCCCTGAAGGTGTTCTGAAGCCACTGAAACTTTGGGGACGGGATAGTGGGGATTAAATCAGCAGGGTTGTGTCAGTGGCTTGGTCTGGATTCCATGGGCAAGGTTTATGTCTTATAACCACTTCGAGAATGTCTTTAAATTCCAGATGTTTATTTACTTTCTACTCTTTCATAGCTCATCTGTTCTATCGTCATAATTTTCATCTACACCAGATACTGGTCAAACCACTGCACAGCTTGGTAAAACGCCTGCTCCTTGGCAAACCGCTTGACCTTGTCGTTGGGATCTCCGCGCACAGCAAAGCCGTGCTCGACGCCAGAGAACAGGTTGATCTGGAATGGTTTGCCTGTCTCGATGAGGATCTCTTCGGAGCGGTGTCGCTTCTCGGCTGGGAAGATGCTGTCTGTCTGGGCGGCTGCGATGGAGAGCGGGCCTGAGATGGCGGCTAGTTCGTCCTCGTCGATGAATGAAGGGTGCGCGACATAGCCGACGTTGATGCCCTCCTTGTAGTTGCGCACAACATACTATTCCTCGTTAACAAACTGCCATTGAATACGGGCGTCGGCTTACCTTTGCGCCAAAGCAGTATCCCACAGCTCCAATCTTAGTCGCACCCTGCTCCTTGAGCGCCTTGATAGCCTCTACGATAATAGGGTCGACATTAGCCGGCTTGTGCGGGTTCTTGCCCTCGGTGCCCTCCATGATCCATCCGACAACGTCGAAACCCTCGGGCATAGGGTCGGGCAGCTTGTCGCCGTTGAAGACGTCGGGGATGATGGTGGTGTAGCCGTTGGCGGCGAATTGGTCGGCCATGAGCTGGCTGTTGTTCCAGATGCCAAAGACGTCGGGGATGTAGACGACGCCTGTGCCCTTGTGCGCCTTGTCATCGGAGGCTGTGGCAATGTAGGCGTCGATGTTGTTGCCGATCTTGATGAACTTGCCTGTGGGTTTGCCTCTGAGATTCTGTTAGAGACGAGACTACGAGAGTGTGGGCTTCTTTCTTACTCGTGGCGTACACCCACGGTGCAGCACTTTCCGGGTTGGTTTGAGGCCATTGTGTGAGATGTTGTATATGCTGTCAAGGTTGAAGGTTGAGTAAATTTTGGCACTACAACTCGAAGGACCCTTTCCCGACTTATATCCTCCCGCAAAGCGGACCCTGTCCTCGGTCAAAAGTGACGCAACCTATCGAAATCCCGAATCTCAAGTCCGACAACAGACTACCGTACTACCCCACAAAGAATGATGCTTCGTTTTGTTCTGCTTAGCAAGCAGATCTAGCAGATTTAGGTGGCGTGCTTTAGTCGAGATTTTTTTGTAAGTTGATGTGCAAAAAAGAATTCGCAAATTATGACGACTTTGAGGCTATCGAAATTAGACTAGATTTCTCCATGGAACACGGAATTATAGGTTGCTCCCAGCATTGTAGCCACTAATTGGATATTCGGCGATGAAGTTGTAATAGTATTAACCTTCATTATTCATGTGGTATCATGGTATGCTCAGACACAAATGTATAGTACATCGCGACAAGAGTCTCATCACTTTTGTCGAATTCCCTTGGGTTTTCTCTTCTTAAACACCACCGTCTGCACTCCCGGCTCAGCTTCCTCTGGCTCCGGCTTTATCGGAGGATCCAGTTCTGGCGCCTCTGCCTTGACGGCTGTTGTTGTCTCCGTTGTGTCCTCGCCTTCTTCTGTCTTGACGTCCTTTGTATCCTCCGTCTTCACATCCTTTGTATCCTCTGCTTCCTCCTCCTTAACCGACCGAGGCGTAAACGTCGACCCGCTCAACAGCGCATCCAACTCCTTATCCTCTTGTTGTGGCATCGCTTTCGAATCTCTTCCCCATCGTCGTGGCTTCTTGAACAACGCGCGCACAGCGTCCTCTTCCTCCTTTTCATCCTCCGTCGCCTCGCGCTTCCGCACACCGTTCGCTCTCGACTCAACCTTGACCTCATCATTCTCATCTTTCGACTCGATAATTCGTGTTTTTGTAACCGTCCATTGTCCAGGCATAGCCATCTCCGGTAAAAAGTCGCTCGGCATTGCCACTCCCATCTCGGCAAGCTGTTCTCTCTGTTTCTTCAGCGACGCTTCTGACGGTGCGCTCGGCTGCGTGCGCGGCGCAGGCCGCGATGGACCTGCTGCTGATGTCGATGATCCTGAGACGACGCCATTTAGTCGTGCGATTTCTTGCTTGGCGCGCTCCTTTTCGCGCTCTTCTCGCTCGTGGCCGCGGTGGAGATCGCGCAGGAAACGCTTGAGGGCGCCTTGGTGTTTACCGGTGGCCTCGTGGTTCTGGCGCTCGAGTTTTGTGTCGCGCACGTAGCATGAGCAGTGCTTGCACCAGTATTTGGGCGTTGATTTCCAGTATTCTGACATTTTGGCTGTTGTTGTGTTGGAGGAAGGTTGCCTGGGCTTGCTTCTAGAATTTGAGATAGGGTGCTTACGTCACTGCGCGAATCTGAGCACGGGCCATGGATGTGGAATGGTCTAGGGTATGCTTCTTTGCATGTTGGATGCAGCATGCAAGATACGACGTGGTTGAACCTTGTGTAAAAGCCATAAAATCATCTCGATATGCCTTTGGTGAGTAGGCAGTCTGTTTTCTTATGTTTTTTCGGGGAAAAGTTGTGTTAGGCGCTCTTTACTTCAGCTTGTATACCGCCAGTATAACTCGAAGTCAGCTCTTCGCAACCAACCAGATGGAATATAACCAGGCCATATGTAGGATGTATGAAAACAAAAAGCAATCGTGTCAATACCAATTTCAGTGTATAGGCGTGATTTGACATCATGTTATTATGTATTCTCGCATAATATTTGCCATGTTCTATTGGTCAATTATTGTCGCGGCGCAAGTTGACAACCTGCTGAGCCTAAAGGCTTGGGGTAGGTAGCTCGTTGAAGGAGGAGGGCACCAACGTAGCTTACACCAGAAGAGGCCATGGCATGAACGTGGCTAAGATTTATCATGCTCGCGGGGCATCTTTTCCAAGTGTGTTTATTCGTTTTGATGTGGCACAGAAAATCCCAAAGACTGAGAGAACAAATGCTGGATTCCTTCGGACAAGTCTGCTCTGACTTACACAGTGAACCTTTAAGTTTGGTCAAGGGGGTAACGTTTTCTTATAGGAAGAATTCAGCGAGTTAATTTTCAAATGAGAGAGCTAGGCAATAGAGAGCTAGGTAATTAAAGAGCGGATCATGAACAAATCGCCATGTTTGAGGGAAGCCACGCAAGTTTTGGACATCAGCATCTTTGAGTACCTAAACCAGGGGGCCCCGTAACGTTGCTCTCTGACTAAAGACACAGCTGCAAGTTCCATAAAGGCATTACCAGGCTGCCGTAAAATACCTCAAGCTTACCGTAACTTTCAATTACAAACGGGGCAGTGGATTCGCAAACCAGGTATTCCATTTGACCATTCAAAAGCCCCGAGTTGAAGAGCATTGCCTAAAACATGCAGATTTCTTTACACGTCTGTATCCACAGTTGCTGCTGACCGAATACGGTGAGATTACCCGCCAGTAAGCGCACCAGAGCGAGACATTGCCTAATCAGGTTTTCTGGACGGCCATGATTCGATAGCAGGCGTTATGATAGCGGTGGCGGACGTAGAATTTTTCTACAGAGGCAATGTTGGTGAGAACTTGGCGTTGTTCTGCCGTTGAGCCTCAAGTTGGATTCCTCGGCACGGAAGGGATCGGGACTGCTACCGATTGTTCTCGGCTCGGGATACCGATTTGGGACCCAATTAAAACGGAAACTCCGCCGTAAGTGAATCCAGTTTTTTTCAGCCGCGCCCGTGGTCATTATCAACAGATTCCACAGTTTCTTTGACAAATCATGCATCAAGGTGCCATGAAAACTCTGCCGTTTCACAGCCGAGTCCACTCTCTGAGGCAACCGACTCATGCCGAAGATCACGTGGGAGGACTAAGAACGCATTTTACATGGGTGCACGTGATTTCAATGAGAACTGAACGGGAGAATTTGGTTTGTTGACGTCATTAGTATCGTTGACTCGGCCGATTGAATTTTGCAGTCTCATCTTGAAAATGCAGACGAACTTCAAGATGCGAATCAAAGCCGTGCTGCATTTGACACATACCCTCGTGGAGAAGCTTAATTAAAAAACTCCCAGGCAACTGTTTCAACCCTCGAGCCACGACCTTGTTTGATGGGTACGATTCTCTAGTGCTCGACAGTTGCTGCTGCTGGTGGAGTCGCAACTCGCCTTCGAACGATATGATATCCACCTTTGACACTCGGACTCTTCGTGATCTCACTCATGTTAGTCCAACTGACCCAGATTAATGACGCGATGCCTGCGATTTTTCCCTTGAGAAGAGGGTTCGTCGACAAGAGAGTCAGGGTTCCTATGACCCACAGACTCTCCACTGAGAGAATGTCTCGACTCTTTGCTTGTCTCGGTGGGCTGGGGTTTGGCTTTGTATGCTGCTGGCTCTCGCTCGGCCCTTCATAAAAGCTTTTACTTCCGCTCTCAGTTTCTTGTTTCTCTCTTTTTCGTCTTCTTCTCTCAGATTCATTCCCACATGCTTTTAACCCCGATCTTTACTTGAGGTTGTGGTCCCGAGCTGTATCAACTTCGTTCGACTAACACCAACTCGGCCGAAACATCTTCGCCATGTCCGACGAAAAGGTCTCCAAGCGGTCCGAGACCCCCCCTCTCGACAACAATGAAGGTGGTAACGCGGATGGTCTTCATCGTCGTCTCAACAACCGTCAAGTTCAACTGCTCGCCATCGGTGGTACTATTGGAACTGGTCTCTTCATCGGTATCGGAGCCGGTCTGGCCAAGGGCGGACCCGGTAGTCTCCTCGTCTGCACAGCTCTTTACTCTATGGTCCTCGGTCTTACCAACAACTCTATCGCTGAGATGAACACTTATATGCCCGTTTCCGGTGGTTTCATCCGCCTCGCTGGTCACTGGGTCGACGACGCTTTGGGATTCATGGTTGGATGGAACTTCTTCTTCTACGAAGCCCTTCTAATCCCCTTCGAGATTGTTGCTCTGAATCTGATTGTATCATTCTGGAGTGACAATATAACTGATGTTGGCCCAACTGCTGGTTTCATCATTGGTGTCATTATCGCATATGGGTAAGGACTGAACCGTGAGCTGCATCCTGATGTCTATCGTCAAAGATGTGCTCTACAGGGTTTCATCTCATTAAATCTGGCTCCCTTCCCCTCCCCTGTCTATGTGTGTCCGCATGCTAAACGTTATGTCCTCTCTCTAGTCTATTGAATGTGCTTGCTGTTGGTGTCTTTGGTGAAGCTGAATTCTGGCTGGCCACTGGCAAAGTACTTCTGATCTTTATCCTTTTCCTCTTTACCTTTGTGACAATGGTCGGGGGTAATCCTCAGGGTGACGCTTATGGCTTCCGCTACTGGTCCAACGTGCATGATGCATTCGCTACCTACCGCACTGAAGGTGATCTTGGTCGTCTCGAGGGCTTCATGGGCGCTTTGGCTGCCGCTGCCTTTTACGTCGTCGGTCCCGACTATATCTCCCTGGTCGCTGCTGAGGCTAAGCACCCTAGCCAATACGTCAAGACTGCCTTCAAGACCGTCTACTTCCGCTTCGGTCTCTTCTTCATCGGCGCTGCCTTGACCTGTGGCATCGTGGTTGACCACAAGAACCCCACGCTTGTCGAGATCCATCTCGGCGGGTCCGGGGGTGGAACGGCTGCTGCTTCGCCGTGGGTCATTGCCATGTCCAACTTGGGAATCGGTGTCCTGCCCCATATCGTGAACGCCCTTCTTTTCACGACCATCTTCTCTGCCGGCAACACTTACACATATTGTGCGACTCGTTCCCTCTTCAGTCTGGCTGTCGAGGGTCGTGCCCCTGCCTTCCTTCGCAAGACTACCAAGAATGGTGTGCCCATCTATTGCTTCGCCGTCACCATGGTCTTTCCGCTACTGGCCTTCCTTCAGCTCGACAGCAGCTCTGCTGAGGCTCTAAGCATCCTTCTCGCACTTATCACTGGTGGTGGAATCGTGAACTACATCACCATGAACATCACCTTCCTCTTTTACTACCGTGCTTGCAAGGTGCAGAACATTGACCGTAAGAGCATGCCCTACTACGGCTACTTCCAGCCCTACTGTGCCTGGATTGCTCTCGTCCTTCACACCGTTGTTGTCTACACCTACGGCTACACCTCTCTCGCTCCCTTCAACGCCAAGAATTTCTTCTCCAACTACACTATGCAGATCATTGCTCCCTTCTTGTATCTTGCCTGGAAGCTCATCAAGCGTAGCAAGATTGTCAAGGCCGAGGAGTGTGATATTATCTGGGAGAGGCCTGCTATTGATGCCTATGAGGAGCGTGCCTTGATCGAAGATCCCCCTACTGGCTTCCGTGAGGAGCTGTTGGCTTTGATTGGCATCAAGAAGAAGAACAAGGCTGCTGAGGTGCATGTCTGAGTCTGCAAGACAATGGTAGAAGTGTGAAGGAAATCCGGCTCGGCGGCATACACGCTGAGTGCTGTCGGACAGGATGTGCCTTGAGCAGCGAGCCAGTCGGCGCAGCGTCGCGACTGAGGACAGTTACGCTTGCCGATTACTATTTTGTTGCAGATGGAAATAGCTGGCAGAACTATGCTGCTTCGCTTGATGGATGCAGGCCATCTGAGAGATACCCAGTGTCGCTCCCCCAATGGGGTTGAGTGACCTAGAGCTTGTGTTAAACTGTATATATAACGATAGACATAAAAATACCCCAAAAGTTTGATGTCACGCCTTTTTCTCCAGTTTATACTTCGCTCTTTGCGCTATTATACTTGGTATTCTTACTTGTGGCCTCGGCGAAGGTGAGTATTATCTGCTAACCACGACTGCAGAACTCGGCTCCCAAGTCTTCGAACATATATATTGAAATGATTCTCGTTATCCTGGCTTCTACTAGTAACAATTTGGCCCTGTATACTTGTTCAACGAGCAGCATCCTTAGGTTTCTCGATCAGCCGATCCACCTTCACGACCCTGTCCTTCATCTTTTTCGAACCTATTGCCGTCTTTTTGCGTATTGTAGGATGCCATCACCAAGCCACATTTTGTCCTCCCATCTCAACGGAACCTCAGCAGTCCATACTCCTGACCAGTTTCCGAACTTTACCACATTATCTGCAGTGCTATTCAGTATTCTGCATTGATCCATATGTCGGCCCACAAACAACCAATATCGAATAACGAAATCGGGGTTTCTCTTGTCGATCTTGGAATCCTTGGGCGCGCAAAGTTCGACAGGCACTTCTGCACCACGCCGTACGAGAAACTTGACTGCATCAAGTTGAGGATTCCAGATCGCAGCGACCAAAGGCGTGCCATGTTCGTCTCCAGTGGTGCTCAAAACTGTGGACTCCTAGCTTGATGAGGTTTTTGATCGCCTGGACTGAGCCCCATCCTGCTGGTCTGCAGAGCAAACTGTGTGTTCCTACCTTAGTCAGGCGACATAACTTGAGCATGCCGACGTTGCTGATGAAAGGTCTAACAAGGCGAAAGTTTCTAGCTATTTCAAGCAATACGCTTATACCGTTTCAAAAGAATTCAGCGGGCCACTCTCTTGTCATCTTTTCAACCTGTAAGAAATGCGGATACCAATTCAACAAGTATTGCAGATAGTCATGGGAAAAGTCGATGAATAGTCAATGAGCAGCCGAAGATCCATAGATGTTTGTCTGATATAGATCGACGCCACTTTCAAGAAAGAGAGAAAAAGTTTCAAAATCAGATTTGATGCATGCGATCATGATGTTGAGTGGATTCCTCCCCCAAATGTCTACTTGCATGATTGGGTGGCCAGCCTTGAGCAGTAGCTTGATCGATTTCTCACATTTTCGATGAAGGCCCTCAAAAGTAGCGTGTCGTTTACCCTATCAGCTACGTCGAGTTGAGCACCGAAACTGAAGAGAAATTCGGCTACTTCGAACGACTTCCACTTAACCGCAACAAACAGGGGTATGCGATTTTTGTCGTTAGGTTTGTCAATGTTCGCTCCATGTTGGAGTAGCACCTTTGTTGCTGCTAGGTCGTTTTTCGAAACCGCGATGTGAAGTGGTGCTTTGTTTTGGTCATTGATATCACCTTGGCTAATGATGGTGCTGAGCTGAGGATGTCAGGTTGCGGTGTTGTGGAACAAGTCTGATGCGCTCTAAAAGCTATTAGCCTCATATTTCGATCAAGTATCTGCCTGGAGACTTACGATGGTCTATATTGGCTCGTATATGTACCTTGAAGTGTTCCCAAAACGATGTCAAACCCTTTTAGGATCGAGTATTGGTGGGCCACGCTCAAGAGACTGCATTTCATGTTTGAAAGATCTCCTTTCTCTTCCAAGAACCTGGCGATCAAGTTAGGTAGAATTGAGTTGCAATCTGTATTCCTCAATGCATACTCAAGCATTGTGCAAGAATCCTTATCTCCAGGAGGTGGGATAAGGGCCGAAACAGCCGCCGCCGCACCTTTTGCAAGCAGCCATCCAGCTGAGTTCATACTTCCTGCCTGCATAGCCAGTGCCAATGGTGTCAGAGCCGTGCCTGCAACTTCAAGATCTATGTCTAGTGGGCACCCAAAATCGTAGAGCCCGACAAGGTCATCGACGTTGTTCTTCTCAATAGCTCGTTGTAATTCATCTGCCATGGCTTGTAGCCTCTGGTGTCTCATTAAATATTCCGAGATCACGGAAATGCTGTCCAAGTCTTCCACTCGGCGCACACTGCAATATTCGCCGAAGATGGTTATCCCCTTTGTAGCATTCATGTGACATACAGCGTGTCGCAAAAAGTTCAACAGTTTCGACTTTGCACCGAGACGCTGCTGCACAAATTGGCGTCTCTTGGTCTGATGATATCATTTTTAGTGCTATATCAGCCTCACCAGACTCGAGCAGAACACTAAGTATTTTTAGCAAATTATACTCTGCTGCGTAATGCCAACTAGTCCTTTGGTCGACGTCGATATCAAGCGTGGAGCCTCCAAACTTTAGCAACATTCGAAGTGCCTCTTCGTCGCCATTGTCAGAATATAGGTGTATTAGGGTCTGACCCGTCTCATCTTTCGCCCGTAAATCTAAGCCAAAGGCCAACAGGGAATTGAGAACCTTGAGGAATCCCTCTTTCACTGCGGTGTAAAGCGCACCTCGACCAGGGGATTCAGGATCGAGCCCATTAGAGCTAACATCCCCGGCACGGCTTGTTTTCAAAATCTTATCCATTGTCGTCATGTTATTAGACATGATAAGATGCTAGATATAGTGACGGAATTCCTTATCACTGTATTGATGTAATAGAGATATGTCTGGTGGTTCATGGTGCTTTAATTAACTCCTTCGTTGCACGAGTTTGTGAGTTTTCTCGTAGAAATGAGCCTCTGGCGAATGTGGTGCATTATCTTCTCCCAGAACTTTCAGAAAGCGCTCGAATTGTTCTAATCCACCCCTACCATCGCTCTCTCGATCAATAATGAAGTCAACGTGTTTATATCATGTTTCGAGTCTGGTCACGTGTCTACGTTTAACAGCAACACCATCCTCGATGAGATCTATAACAGTCTCGAACTCAAACAGAAAATTACCCCTATACCAGAAATAGGAAGGCATGATGTTGCTAGACATGAACGGAGTCACAAAATCAGTCGTAATTCTCGAAGTATTCTTCAGTAGCAGTTGGACTGTGTTGCGCCAAGCCCAAGCCAACTGTCTGGGAGGACCACGTGAGATAATACCGCATGGAACCAAGATACGATGGCCAGCGATGGCGCATTGTAGTGGTGTGCCGAATTGACTGCGGATGCCTGTGTCCATGCCACGTCTCAGCAACATATCACAGATTCCGTGCATACCCAAGCCAGCAGCCATGTGTAAAGGGGTAAAGTCTTTCTCAGCAACAGCATTTAGGATCAGAGTCCTATTGCGTCAGAGCATAGCTGAGCTTGAAATTTACCTTGTGCGTTGGTGGAAGTGGCTTGATATCATTGAGGGTGACTGAGCGAAGGTAAAAAAAAAAAAAAAACCAAGACGTGCAGAGGCTTTCTCGTTAGAGAGGGCGTAATCCTTGAGTTGGGAATTCTCAAGCTGGTAAGAGCGAGTATCGAGAGAGTCTAGATATTCCCGTACAGTGAAATGTGCAAACTCGACACAAGTGTCGCCGAAACGGTCTTTAGTCCGAACAAGGCTGCTACAATATCGCAGGATCTCATCTTCTTCGACAATCTCGTCGTCTTGTAGAGTATCTGAGTCTCCAGAAAGCGAGATGGCCTCACACATAACCTTGAAAGGAAAATCATGAATATCAGAAGAGCCGATTAGCAGCAAAGTACTCCTCACCATTTGCTTGATCGTTTCACCGTAACCTTCAATTCTCATCAAGATGCGGTCGTAGGTCGCAAACAATGAAGGTGGTAGTTTTTCCAGTGCTTGTCGGCGAGCCCTGTCTGTTGGAAGTTCGCACATATCGTCCAACTGACACACCACCCATTGAAACCTATGGCCTGTGTTGAGTACAGTCCTATGGACAATGTATAAATTCAGTGTACCCACATTTCCTCGGCTCCTTCAATCAACTTTGTCAAGATGAGATCCTCTAGACTTGGGTCATGAAGCCTCAATCTTTTGGAATCAATCCTTTCATTCAGCTTGAAAGCCACGTAGAGCTGTATGTCGTGGAGTGTGTGCTTCAATATTGGGAGTCAGGCTTGACTCATGCTGAAGTCTTGAGTTGTGCTTGAGTAGACAATCTGAGAGACAGTAATCAGCTGTGATGTATTCTCGACCTTGAGATTTTGATATAAGCGCCAGTGAAAGAGATATCCTACAAGACGCCATAATTCCATAATAAAAAATCGACGTACGCGCCGAAATTAACTCTAAGGACAAAGTGGTCTGCTAAATCTGTTACTCACTCATCAAAGTATTCCATACCCTCCTCCCGGCGATGTTCCAAACCCTCCTCCCCCTGGTGCCAGTCCTCCTCCATGAGACGTTCCAGACACGCCTCCAAATACACCTCCATTAACGCCTCCATTCGGTCCTCCACTAACACCAGAATAAACACCTCCATTGACACCGCCGTACAGGCCGCCGTGTGGCCCGCCAACTCCTAATGATCCATTTCCAGACCCTGAATATCCAGCGCCATATCCGTGGTTGTCTTGATCTGATGATGACCTTCGGCTGCTGTCGTTTGCAAATTTTGTTCCTTGGAGTCGAGATGTAGCTTCTGGAGTTCTTTTTCCTAGCTTTGCTGGCCGTGGTGGTAGGTCGGGTTGGTCTTCATCTTTGGAAAAGAGGTTGAATAGACACATGATGTCTTGGAACGTGTTCAGATATCTTTGATAGCTCCGCGCACAGATCAAGGAGTGAGCGGATGAGTTGTGTAGTGAGTCTTTTGGAGTTTCAGACTTTTGAAGTTGGTATTACGGCTGAAGAAAATGAACAAGTGCTGTTACGAGGGCAGTATATCACTTTAAAATGTTGGCAACTAATGTTGAAAATAAAGTTTGAATATCTCGCCAAACCTGACACGCGTAAGACCCTGTAAAACTGGGTCTAAGGGGCTGAGATGATCTTCAGGGACCTATGGGAGTCCCCGATGCGTGACTACACAGCCCCATGTCTTGGTCAGTGAGTTTATGCCAAGATATGACGAAAGGGTCGAGGCTCATTTTATTAAATTGTATCCGTTTTCACTTGTATTAAACGTTTTGTGTATGTGCTAAGCCACATCTTGATCATATACCGTGGATATGCCTGTCTATATTTGAAGGATACGGTTGACTACCCATGCTTTTATGTCAGGCGGTACAGATTGGTAAGGCTGAGTATTTAACGCAGCCTGTCGTAAAATCCCTGAATGATAAGCGGAAACACCAGACTATGTAGAGAATTTTGTTATGTAAATTATTTCTTGGCAGGTTGAAGCAGATTTAAGGATTCAAACTTATCCAGCGCCTGAACATTGATTGGTCCGCATTTAAGCTTAAATGAGGGCGGTCCCGCACGCTTCGCCATATATATATATTTTTGACTTGGAGAGCAGACATGAGAAAAGGTGCTCTGCATCAGACTAAATTGAGACTAAAATTTTCTGTAACCCAAACAAGAAGAGCCATATATCATAGCATCAATTCTGAACTATACAAGGTTATAGAAGAATCTTCAATATTCCGGACAAGAATAGTTACATATCATATTTTCAAGTATGATCATAGTACAAGGTTTTAGAAGAGTTAACATTTCTTCTGTATTATAAAAATAATATCTAAATCTAAGCTGAAATTTCTCATAAAATTGTCATACTCGACTAAATTTCGAATAAAAGTCCTAGCATCTACTTGGTAATTCAAGGTATCTCCTGGTGCCGTTCATTGCAGTTCGTGCAGTAATTGGCAGTAACGCGGCAAGTGTTAGATAGGTAATTGGTACCACATTTGTTCACGTCGTTGTTATCCTTGAGATACTGATAGGCATCCTTGATCTGCCTTCCATTCATACCACCCTCAGACCAGTCATCACAGTCATACTCGACCACACAGCCGGCCTGACCAAAGGTAAAAGCGACGATGATACCGCTCTTGATACGCGCGTAGTAAGAAGCGAACTCAGTGTAGATAAAGTCATCCTTGAAATTATCGATAGCGCGGTCACAAGCATTGTCGATGCTGTGGCATTGACTGGAACCCTTGTTGTTGGCATCCGTCTGTTCAGCATCCGCGGGTCGAACCGTCGAGGGCGTGCCCTTTCCATCGGTGTAGGTGTACTTTCCACCAGGGTAGTTGCCTACCCCGATCTCCTGATCTGGGTAAGCCAGGATGGCACCGTTGGCTCTGGTAATGGTGATGGGGGTGGGCTCAGGAGGAGGAGGGGCCTCGGTGGGCTTCAGGGTAACGGGAGAGGGGTACTCAGTGTAGACGTCACAACGGCCGGAGATGTGAGGTGCGCTGGTGACGAACTTTTGGCCGGCGGTGGTGGTAGAGCATTGGCAGTAGGGAGTGGGCACACGAGGGCCGCCAAAGTTGACGCAGGGATAAGGGCCGGTGAAGGTATCTTCAGCCGTAGTCGTATCAGGAGCCGAGGTGGTGGTGATGAAAGAAGTGCGAAGAGTCGTGGGAGGCTTGGTCGTAGTCTCAGTCTCTTCAGAAGTGGTTTCTTCAGTTGTCTGCTGTGCAGTGGTTGTGGTCTCGGTCTCTCGGGGCGTGGTTTCCGCCTTTGTTGTTGTCTCTTCTGACTTGACTGTTGTCTCTTCTAAGCTGCTTGTCGTCTCTTCTGACTTACTCGTAGTCTCCTCGGCCGAGGTTTCTGTTGTTTCCGTAGCTTCGACTGTGGTTGTAGTCTCCGTCGGCTGGCCAGTTGTGGCCGTACCAGTCTCACCGCCACCAATCAAGCACTTCGCATTAGGGTTCTCCTCTTCCTGACGCTTCTGGTTACCGTCGGGAGTGAAGTTAGGGATCCAGAAGTCCTGATACGTAATCAGTTGATCTTCAACCCAAAGTCGCCAACGACCGACAGCGAGACCGATGCTATCTGGAGCATGCCTGCTAACGAGCACAGACTGAAGAGTATCGACTTCGAGGATGGCACGACCGAGGAAGCCAGGCTCTTCGGTTGAGAGTCGGCCGTCGGTACGGGTATAGCCAAGCACGTAACCTTCACCCCCAGAGCCGGGAATGATGCCGGCTATGGCATTGGCCAGCCATCGGGCACGCTCGTCATAGCGGAAATTTGTTGTGATGCCCGTGGGGTCAAACAGTCCCGTGCGAGGCGTAAGAACAAAGACCTTTGGGCTATAAATAGCGTTCAACACGCCGGGCTGGTCGTCTGTGCCAATGAGTTCAATGATGCTTTGCGCCTCGCCGGGTACACCGTCGCGAAGGGCCTCGAAGGAATTTTGACGGAAGTAATCATCGCTTGTTGGGTTCCAGTCGTTGTCGATGAAGACGGGGTTCTCCCAGATGTGCGAGAGATAGACGCCTTTTATGGTTAGCTTTAGTCCAGAGTAAGACCATATAAGCCAGAGTGCAATAAAGAAAAAGCTCAAGTGAAGAAAAGTGAAAGAGAAGATACACAGAAATGATATAAACTGGGGGAAGCCAAGAAATGGATATGTAGAAATAATGCAGAGTTAGGAAAATTAAGATGTACATATGTAGAGGTAATGCAATCTTAGGAAAGGGGAGATATAGATATACAAAGATGATGTAAACTTAGGAAAGTTAAGACATACCCTTTTCAGAAGCGATGATAACAGCAGTGCAGCCATATATACCATTGACACCAGCAAACGAGTGACCAAAAGCATTATAGTTGAAAAACTGCCCTGTAGCCAGTCCATTCTGACTGACCCAAGGAACAGGCCACAAGCTCATGACGTATCCCGGGTTGGGCGATGTGTTATCGTCAGAGAAGGCACGAGGAGACACATCGCGCTTCTCGCTCTCTCCAGATCCGGCATAAGGGGTAGGCTCAGTAACGGAGAATCCACCGAAGTTGCCAGGAGTTGTGGGTAGCTCTCCGTCGATTGTCTTGGTTGAAAGAGAGCCGCAATCGACGGGTCCGGTCTCCTTGGCAGCCATTTGGGCTCCGCTGAGGGGGCCGTTGCCTATGGGACAAGCATCGCCGCCGCCGCAGTTCTCAGGGGAGCAGAAACGGACGGAGCCGGTGGTGGTTGGGGCTTCGGTGGTTGTTGTAGCCTCCTCTGTGGTGGTAGGCGCCTCTGTCGTTGTTGTGGCAGCCTCGGTGCTAGACTCCTTTTCTGTGGTCTCCTCTTGCTTGGTTGATTCCTCTTCACTCTTCTCTTCGGACTTCTCCTCCTCTTCCTCTTCTTGTTGCTCGTCGGTCAACTCATCGTTCTTAGCCTGTACACCAGTGACAGCGCCAGTCACGGCGGGAACATTGCCGGCGATGATGTTACCAGAGATGTTGGTAAGATCCTGAGCCATACAAGCCAGATTGTTGATGATATCACCAATGGAGCCTAGCAGACCTCGCTTTTTCTTGCCTGAGCAGCCTACGTCAGGTTTGCCGCCCAAGACGACAATAGCAGCGATGATCTCGTCGTGGACATCTTCGACCTCTTGGTTGGTCTCATCTTTGAGGTTCTCAGGGTCTTCGGTCCATGAGTTGATGACAGGGATCAAGTCAGCGACACGAGAAGAGACAGAGGAGACGGTGGAGGTAGCGGCAGCGGGAACAGCCGTCGTGAGAACAGGAGGCTCAGTGATTGTGGGCTCAGACTCGCCCTCACCCTCGCTGGTGGGTGGTGCCGGCTCTTCACCCTTAGTGGTTGTGTCGACGGGTTCCTCGGCAGCTGTTGTGGTATCCTGAACAGGAGGTTGCTGAGAAGTGGTCTCTGCAGGAGGGAGGTCGGTGGTTGTCTCAACGACAGGCGGCTGCTGAGTTGTCGTGTCGACAGAAGGAGGCTGCCCAGTGGTTGTATCCTGGGCAGGCTCCTGAGTGGTGGTCTCCTGAACGGAAGGCTGCTCAGTAGTAGTGTCGACTACAGGTGGCTGCTGAGTTGTGGTGTCAACTAAAGGCAGGTCTGTAGTTGTGTCCTGAACAGGAGGTTGTTGGGTCGTAGTCTCGGGCTGAGGAGTGTTGATAACTGCCTCGGTGGTGGTGTCAGGAGCATCAGGGATCCATTGTGATGTTGTGGGTACAACAGCTGCCTCAGAAGTGGTGGTATCCTGGATAGGGGGCTGCTGAGTTGTAGTCTCGGGCTGAGCTTCAATGGGTTGGGAGGTTGTGTCTTGGGGAGGAGGTAGTTGGGATGTAGTATCCTGAACCGGAGGAAGTAGCTCAGTAGTGGTGTCTCGGAATGGAGGAGAGAAATCTACGGAAGTATCCTGAGGCAGCTGAGTGGTTGTCTCTGGTGCATCAGGAATAGCCTCGGAAGTAGACTCAGGAACCACGATAGCAGGCTCAGTAGTAGTGGGCAGCTGCTCAAGAGGGATCTCAGAGGATGTATCAATCGCAGGAGATGGTGCGATAGGAGCTTCAGTGCTGAATGGAATTAGTGAAACCCTAGATACAGTTGGCTTATTACTCACGTTGTGGTAGCAGGAGTAGTAGGAGCAGCTTCAGGGACGATAGGTGCTGGAGGAATGATGGGATCTTGGGCTGTTGCAAAGAACGGCAACGCCGCTAGAGCAAAGAATGTGGTACGCATATTAGCGTAGGATAAACGATAGACTAGTAAAGCGAATGGCTAGACTGAATAGTCCAAGAGAATGAATGACTCTGTAGTAAAGAATGCAAAAGGCCAAAAGCCTATGGTTAATCGTGAAATTGAGATCAGTACATAGCAGCTTTCTATATGTCCATCTCTGTTACACCCAGCATCTTCTAATCTCAGCATAAACATGGATTTTGATCCTTTGAACGCAAATCACTCCTAAGTAGCATAGCTGACCCTGGACGCTTACAGTAATTTGCCGTGTTGGCACTAAAATCTCTCTCCATGTTTCAGAGTGAGATGGCTTCCCGCAGCCTTATGCCGCTCGGCGAGATAAACGCACCGGCTCTTCCGGTTCTGTCGGTTTCAAGGAGAAGTTATTGGTTGTTTTCCAAGAAGCGCCGTCTACTTTGATCTGACTCCAGGCTTACCATCCTGGCTATAATGACTTGCAGATTTTCTACCCCTTATTAGAGCAGATAACAACTGCTACATACTTATTAATAGCTTCTCAGCCCCCATATTGTGCTACCACTCTGTTGACATCGGCACTCAAGATCCGTTGGTTGATCGATCTCATCCATGCAATATCCTTGTTGTTATGGTCCCTAAGGCTGACTGCTGCTTGAAACGAAATTATCATCGCCAATCGTGCATGGCAAGCTCACGCGTTCAGTCGTGAACAGCCCTGCAATTTAATTAACTCCTGACAGCAAAATCAGTCTAGTCTAGTCTAGTCTTGCATACCAAGTACACTCATCATCTCAGTGCTTCCCATCTGTGCCAATCTCCTCGCAATATCCTTCGCACTGCCATACTGTCCCCGTAAATCAGGATCCGCCCCCTGGCTCAACAACCATTTCACCCTCTCAACAGCGCCCGCCATAGCCGCATTCACAATAGGATACTGCGCTGTCATATGGCGCGTCTCCAACTTGTCATTCACGTCAGCGCCATGCTCCACCAGTAGCGCCATAACAGGCACCCTAGCCTCGTCGAACTCCCTGCTTGGTGTGACAAGTCCAGCGTGAGGATTCGCGCCCGGTGGACACGCGCCCGCTGCGTAGTACAACGGCGCTCCATTGCTGGGTTTGGCGCCGGCGTTTAGGAGCTTGCGCACTGCCTCGACGCTGCCTTGCCTCGACGCTGCCTCGAGCACTTGGCAGGAATTTCTGTCGGGGCCGCCGTTGCGGTCGCGGTTGTCTGGCTGGGCGCCAAGATTGGGGTCTGCACCATGCGAAAGAAACCAGTCGAGGAGGGCGTCGTTTGTGACGATGCGGGGGAGTAGTACTGCACCGTAGAATCCGGGCGTGTTGGTCGTCCAGCCGTGTTGTGTGAGAAGCTCAAATAAGGGAATTTTTGTCCCCTCGGGCGCGGAGAGAATATGTGTTGGAGTGTTGCGTGCAATAGGCGCTCCAGCTTCAAGAAGACAACGAGCGACGTCGACTTTGCCATTGGATAATGCGAGGATCAATCCTTGGTGAAGAAAGGCTGGTGTGCGGGTTTGAGAGCTGACGATAGACTCAACGGTAGAGAGATTACCGTCTTGACAGGCTGACAGGAATGAGGCAAACTCGGGCTGTGAATTTGCTTGCCCGCTGAGAATAATGTGGTCGTTGGGCTCCGTGATGGCGATGTCGTCGTGAGCTGTGCCCATGGATAAGCCCATGGGTCTAGGCTGAGCCTGTCCCAGCTGTTGTCCCATTGACTGTCCAAGTTGTTGCTGCATCTGAAGTTGTTGTTGGCGTCTCGCAAAATGAATTTGCGCCTGCTGCTCCAACTGGCGTCGCAATCGTGCACTTTCTTCTTCTGATGACATCTTGACTTGCTTTGTAAGGAATTGAAGGTTGTCGTTCTTCGTTCAAGATGAATTATTGAAGCAGGCCTGTGCTCGTAAGTACCTTTTGGGGGCGATGATCTAGCTGACGTAATATGTTTTTGTTCTGATCAGCCATGGATGGTGACCATTTTATATCCAAGGTCAAATAGAGCAGGAAGAAGCTGAAATGCAGTCATAAATCACATGGGGAATCATGTTGGCATTAGGTACTGGAATATCATTTGAAAATATCTCTTTTTACAAGCTGGCGCCTCATTCATCACTCATGAATTAACAAAAACATACACACTGAAACAAAGCTCATCGCTCGCCAGATAACTTATAGACATGAGCATCATGCTTGAACAGAGCCTCATCTTAGGATTATATCACCAACAGTGCAATCCCAGCTATTGTCAGAGCACCAAGCACACGAACAGTCACTAAACTAGCTCCTGAAGTCGAAGTAGACCCAGCGGCTGTGTCCTCAGTAGTCGTCACCTCAGCGTCTTGCAGCAACTCCAAACCCGCTGTGATGACGAACTCGGCCTTTGTCAAACTGATCCCACCGGGTCGGTCCGTTATATTGGGTGAAGGCCTAGTCTCAACTGAGGTTTCCGTATAGAATGGCATCTCGCCAGATGATACAGTGATGAGCTCCGTGATGTTGCACTCTAGAGGAGTTGCACTCTCAACTAAGCATTCGGCTGTGATATGGCCAGGCCAATTCACTTCAAAACCACTGTGCAACCAATGGAATGTGCCAATTGTTGGTTCACCAGAAGCAATGGTTTCGCTTGCCCACGGCCCGACAACAAATGTGTTATTACAGGGATAAACATCCCCTGTCAAATCACCAGTACAACAGGCTATCTGGTATGTTGTTGATGACGGGTTGGCGCCTACAATCGCGACTGTGCGTCGAGTAGTCGCTGCTGATGCAAAGAGCCAAGTGGTTTTTGACGGGGGCAGGTTGGAAGTGGCGGTCGTCGCAGTCGCTGGGACGAGCTTGTGCTGACCAGCCGTGATGACGATCGGAACCGAGCTGAAAGAGAGCTCCAGCTTCTCTGAGATGGCCTCGAGACCAGTGGCAGTCTCTTTCTGGGCGGTTTCTGTGCTCCCGCCAATATGTGTGGTAGTGCAGTCTTGGACTGTACCACTGCCTACAAGACAGTCGATGCCGGTATAGAAGGAATCTTGACCGGAGTCCCAGTGCAGCACCCAAGAGAGCGTGTCGGTTGCGGGCGCATCTGGGGGAACAGCCTTGCTAGCCCAGGGCCCAATCGTGAGTGAGTTGCCGCACTCGCCGGATTCAACTGTGCAATCGATCACCAAGGTAGTGAAGTTGCGGTCAGCATAATAGATACTAGCTGTTGGTATATTGAGTCTGTAAGGCTCAAATGGTGGCATCAATACCGATGTGGTGAGTGGTGAAAGCGTGCTGGTCGACATGGCTGAGATACGAGTGAGTTGAAAAGGGCGATAGAATGGAATTCATTGGGCGAGAAGGGATTTGAGAGAAACGATAGACCGCAAGCAAACAAAGAAATGTCAGACTATCGACGATTTCCAAGAAGGGAAGCCTGAACATTTATTGGTAGATAAAGAAGCAATTAACAGTCTAACTTAGAATTCGGCTTGTGGTTAAACTCGGCTAATAAGACGGATATATGTGACTAGTAGGAACATCTATCGTTTGATCTAGTTACTATAAACCACCCTCTCTTAATTATCTTTCACATATCCACCTCAAATGGAGAACAACAAGCTATCATGTCTAGGTAATAATATCTAAATACAAATAAAGTACTTCGTTTATCAGTACACATGATTCCAAACATCATTCAACCCATAATCCATCTCATCTTAACATTGAATCGCCATCAACGCAAAGCCAGCCATAGCTATGGCACCAAGCACACGAGCAGCGCTTGAACCAGCCCCAGACTCGGAATCATCAGTCTGTGTTGCTGTAGGTTCAGCAGTAGACTCGGCAGTGGCCTCGGCAAGGAACTGTTGACCAGCTGTGATAACGACGGGGACTTGAGCTAGTTCAAATTCAAGAGATTGGTGCACCTCGCCGGTGACTGTTGTGGCAGCAGTCCAAGTAGTCAACGTGCCGGTATCGTCATTGGCGTAAGATGTCAAGGTGCACTTCAGCGGTGTAGCACTCTCCATTTGACACTCCCACGATGAAAGTTCATTATCTTTCTTATCGGATGAAAGACTTGACATCCAGTGGAATGTGCCAGTTGCAGGAGCATCTGGCGCGACAGTTGTGCTTGCCCATGGCCCGACGACGAATGTGGCGTTGTAGTTATACTCTTCGCATATGAACCGCATCCAAGGGCAGTCCAGGCGGTATGTGGTCGCTGTTGCATCGGCGCCCAAGACCTCGGCTGTCCTCGTCGTGTTCAAGTTCACCTCTCGATGTGCGAGGAGCGTTGTAGTAATTGGTGGACGGGTGTTGGTTGTAGTAGTCTCCTGCTCAGTGATGACCACTGGTACCGAAGTCAAGGATAGCTCGAGCTTCTCGCGAATTTCCTCGACACCGGTGGCACTCGCTGTGGTAGAGTCCTCTCCTGTGCGGAGGATTGTCGTGCACTCTCGTGGGGTCCCGCTGTTGACGAGGCATTCTACTGAGGTGAAAAAAGGTGGTACGTCATCTTCCACATTCGCATCCACCATCCATTGAAATGTGCCGGTTGCAGGCGAGCCTTCTGGAACAGTCTTGCTGGCCCATGGGCCAACGACGAGTGTGTTGGTCCATGGACGAGATTCGTTGTCATATTTGAAGAGCTGGAACTTATACGTCGTGGCTGTGGGATTGGCTTCGAGAACCCTGGCATATGGAGTGAATGAATAGACGCTGGAAGGTAGAAGCAAGGCTGATGAGGTTTCTGAAGCCATGCTGACTGATAACGCCGGAACCAAAGGAGTGACGCGAGTGAGATTGCTAATTGTAGTCAACAAGTGGGATGATGAGAGACTTAAGAATAAACAATAGGTTTAAAAGAAGATTGGTTTCACATCGTCGGCCATTGCCAAAAAGGGAAGGTCAACTTTTAACATCCATTGGTTGATCAGCTTTTAATCTCGGACTTAATTTCAGAAAGCAAACAAGGTTACTGATCCTTCGATAACCTAAGTTACGTAGATAAGCTAGTTCTTATATAAATTTATGTGGACTAGATAGTATTCGTACACATTGCTAATTCAATTTTATACTTCAGCCTTAAGAGTCAAGCTTTGAGTTGTTATATCTCAACATGGCCAAACAAAAGCAAGTCTGTTTTGAAACACAAGATGGGCGTTGTTGGTCAAGTTTGTCTTTAATTAGATATGCGTGGCTAGAAGATATTTGCTCAATTCTCAGACTTTTCTTCCACCCTAACGTAGTTTTCTCTCTTTCTCCTCAGCATGGAGGGCTTGTTACCTCTTCCAACCGAGCTCATATGGACTTCATAGTCACGAATGGCTCACAATGAAGGACGCATTTTTGTTGATGCAGGCAAGCAAAAACCTCTGGTCTTTCACCATCCGTGATTGTGGTGAAGGAGACATGCCTAGAGCATATGAACCACTAGATCCGACTCTTATGTCGAATTCCAGCGAGCCTTTCGAAAGCCTGATAAATTATACGCGAGGCCGTAGAAGCTTCGATACCTACGAGCTTTACAAAACTGGCATAGCCGCCGCCACCGGGTGGTTCAAAACCCTCTGCAGACTTGGTGTCAATGTTCGAGATCCCTACGGCTCTGGAACCCACACGACTTCTGATGACTTGAACAGCGCTCCGTCGATTGTTGAGAGGCTTCCCAAGTCCTTGGAAGTACTCCTTGTCAGCGACAAACATCCGTTGGGCTGAACAGCTGCGGACTTGGACGTAGTAGAGCGGACTCTTATCACTTTGACTCAATCTGGATTCTACCCGGCTTTGAAAGCCATTTACCTTCAAGGCCGTCCTGAATTGGTTAATAGGTCCAAACGGTACATTGGTCTCGATTTTGAAAAGCTGTGTGAAGTCGCCGAGAAGCACAAGATTGACCTACACGATTGGACCAAAATTTACAAGCCGCGGCATCAGTTCGAGTTTCCCAAGGCACCAAAGATGACGATTCCCAATGAGCCACAGGCACAGGATGAGAACGACAGCAAATCATTCGACCCTTTTCGTGGAGAGCGTCTTGTGCCAGAGGTGCTAAAGGAATGGGAGAAATGATTGTGAAGATGCGTGTGGTATGGTCAGAGATGTACTCTAGTATGGTTTGATGAGCTATCAAAAGGTAGTTCAAGAAATAGATAGGGCAGTCAGTCGTTTTGTAACTGAGGATAGGATGAAGAATGAATCGTAGTATTGTTTTGATCATCGGACACCACAATGAAATATACTTTGCTTGAAATTTCCAGGAGAAATAGCAGCCCTAAGACCAACCATCGTCGGTCACCATATTTCTTGAGCAGTGATATCACAAAGTATCGAATCATGAGGCTTTTGATGGTGGTCTCGAAAGAAAAAGCGTGAGATATAGTATATAGCAACAAGTATTGATCACAAAAAAAGCATAACAGCCGAGCTTCTTATCTCTACCACCTGCCTTCTGGCCCCTTGCTTATTGTACAACATCGTCAGGAGTAGACTGGTACTCTCCTACTTTCCGTCTCAAAGCTCTGTCAAAGTCCGAACATGGAAGATCTTCAAGCAACAAGCTACAGTTCAGGTTTCTGTCCGTACACGATTCTCTGTCTGAAATAAGGATGATGCTGGCCTGATCTGATCTCTCGTCGGAGTTGCGCGCAGAGAACTCTGACTTGATCCTCGGTCCAACCCAATAGTTCGCAGGCGAGGAACAGAAGATAACCCTCGTAGTCTCGCTCTAGAGCTGCCTGCATGTAATTGCCCACCTGTTTGAGTCTCTGTTCTGTGTGCCAGCCTCCGACAGGTGCCTGGTAAGATATTAGCCATTCTTTTAATGTCGAAACTGGATAGAGAGTAGCCACGATACCTTTAGGTCCTCAACGTGAATATTCACAAAGCCTGCCTCTTCCATAGACTTCTTCTGCAAGTCTTCCTGGATGATAGCAAAGCTTCTTCCTGCTCTTCTACCACCTTCTTCAAACACCTGCCCCCATCGCTGCATCGAGCTTCCATCAGGAATAGAATCGTCATCACTCTCCATAGTCGACGATACCTCATAGCTCTCGACCCAGCCACCGGGGACACAAGCGGTATAAGCTTCTTTGAAAGTGGCGGTCCAGTCTGTGATGCTTCCAAGCATGAAGCGCATGTGGATAAAGTCAAAAGAATTGGGGCGAAAGGTCCACGAGCCGTTGCAGTCTTCGATTTCGCTGTTGCTGTCGGTTATTGTTGATGTGTCTGGAATGGTGGAACTTACAGTTTTAGATTGGAAGGAACCCAGCTAGGTTGGATGGGACTAATTTCAGTGCCGACTACTTCGGCGTGAGGGTGTTCGTCTGCGAAGTCGCTGTGGCATTGTGAGCTTACTCATTGGCTATCTGTTGACTGCCAACTTACATAGCCCAGATACCTAGAAGAATCTTGTCAATTCGAAAGCTTGCATCAATGCAGGAGGATCTTACCAGTTCCTGTTCCAATATCAAGCACTCTCTGTTGGGATAATCAGTCAGCTTGATAGAAATAGGTCCAGACACAATATTGCTGACTTGGATATTGGGCTTTAGAGGAGCCAGATGAAGCTTGTCCTCGAGTAAGAGCAGGGTAAAGTGATGGCTACACCTTAGCAAGTTACATGTTTGGAGTGGCATTTCAACTCACGCAATGTCAAGCGAGTCACTGGCTTGTTCATCATTCGAAGCCCTTCATATGGTCAGCTGGGGGTTGGTTGAAACGGCAATGGCATTTCATACCAATACTGAGCAGTCCCTCGTTCAGAATGATATGTTCTGCCATGGAGGGTTCGGTACGCAAAGATGCTTGAGCTTAGCGAATACGTAGAATCTGCGAGGTTAGATCCTAGAGCAGAGTCCAGGTCGGAGTCACTGTGGCTATCTTGGTCTGTGTCGATGGATTCATCGTCGTTATCTTGATTCTGAAATAAACATGTCAGCACCGTATTGCAGAGTCAAATCAAAGTATGGGACCTCTTGAGCTTGCTGGAGATTCTGCAAAACCTCCCATGCTGGTGTTGGCGTAGGTGGCAGAGGTAATGCCGATGCTCCAGACGTGGATTCACTGGCCATGATGAACAATCGCAATTTCGGGTATAATCTAACACATTGAAGACGAAGGTCGCGAGAGGGGCTTTATATCAATCCAATGTCGCCGAAATTACGACACACTCCTCGTTATTCCCCTCCTAACATGCACGGGAAGTTCGGCCGTAACGCCAAATATCGACAGACTAGACGCAAATGGACAAGTACTACGACGTGGCGCTCGCCGGGCTTACGGTTGAGCCTATTGTAGACTTGCTCACAAACGTCCCAGACGCTCGGACTCTGATAGTCGGGCTTGGGGGCTGAGAACTGCCAATGACCTCGCGACTTTGTCATTGTTCCATTGACGGATGCATTCCGCGGGCAGCCTTGCGCTGTGCAGCTGTCAGTAAACATTGGATGATTGCTAACTAGGTTTTACTGACGAGAAGCGGGCCAATTATGTGGCTTTGGTACAGTGTATGTAGCTGTGACGTTTTGTTTGAGAAAAGAGACCTGCTAAATCAGGGGTACATGTTGACGGCTTCTTATACCCGGAGTTGTGTCTGTGCTCGCCGACATGTGGAAATGCCGGTTCTGTCCTACCCTAGTATACCACATCACCGTAGCATCCGGTAGATCAACGTGATTACATGAGTTTGGTTAATTTTGACATAAGCAACAGGGTAACGACATCGAGAGAAAGAGTTGACTAAAACAGGTCGATGAACACGGCAGTTGAGCGGCTGAAACAATACAAATAATAGCTACTGAAACATTTACTGCAGATTGTTGCCGTTGTTGGCGATCAAGTTGGGAGATCCCCGAAGGTTTCCCGTAATCTTTTTAGGAGTTGCCGAGTCCTTCAACCACTTTGTAACTTCAGCAACACCTTCAACCTTATCAACTGACATCGCATACAGCACAAGCCCCGACACATGAGGACAAGCCATAGATGTTCCGTCTTGAATAACAGCGGCGGTAGGAGACCTGATACCAGCTGAGCGGATCCCAGTCCCAGGTGCAAGTATGTCAACCGTCTTTCCCCAGTTGGAAAAGTCAGCAACAGCCCAGTTCTCATCGATGGCTCCAACGGTGATGGCACTCAAAGCAGAAGCAGGCGAGCTTTTGGCTGCATCTTTACTTTCGTTGCCGGAAGCCACCACTGTAATCACTCCTTTCTTGGAGGCGTTGTCGACTGCTCTGTCAACAGCTAAGCTCTTTGCTCCTCCAATAGACATGTTGATGACGGCCCTCAATGTACAGTCTTTTTGTATGATGTCGTTGACTGCCCAGTTGTATGCGTCCAGAATGATCGAAGTTTCCGACTCTTCTCCTCGAAACGCTTTGACGGCCATGATAGTAGCCTTCTTAGCAACACCGGAATACTTGCCGGCGATAGTCCCAGCGACGTGGGTTCCGTGACCATTGGTGTCTGAGTTATCGCCTCTCCAGTTGGTCCAAGCAGCTACTCCGCGTTTCTCAAACTCAACATGATCGATCTTGACGCCGGTATCAATAACGTATGCGTACGTGTCGGTGCCGGCGTAGTCATCGTAGATGTAATCTTTGGAACTCTTCTTTCGGTGGGAGATGGTGCCGAGACCCCAAGTCGCCTCCTTCTGGACAACTTCGTCTCGTTTCTCAAGAATGCGCTCTTTTTTGACATGTGTGATTTTCCAGACACGATTAGGCTCTATGGCCACTACCTTTAGCCATTTGTTAATTCTAACACTCGTATGAGGGACTCTTCATCTTACCTCGGCGCTTTTCTTGATTTCCTCAAGTGTTACAGCGTCAAATGTTCCAGCATAGCCTTGAAAACCTGACTTGCTGTCATAGGTTTTCTCGACACCTTTCTCAGTATTACGTTTCGTCAGGCTTCGTTTGTGCACATCTTTGATCCAGCTGATATGGCTCTTGACTTTGACAGCGTCAATGTCGGGTTTAAAAGTGATGATGTAACTCCCGGGTATAATCTCTCCGGGCGTAGCGATAGTGGCAGGCGCGGGAATAGCAAGCCCACATCCAAGAAAGACGGTTATCGTCAAAACAATGATTTTGAGGTTGACCATAGTGACGATAATGAGTTTGATAGTGGTAGATACCAGAGACTAACCACAAGTTATATAGACCCGAACCGAGGACGAAGGCTACCATGATCGCATTAAAGACTGCCTGACATATGGATAATCCTCATTACTATTTTTCGCCAAAGGTGGGCTAAGGTGGCAGAACACCATCGAGGAATTATGATCTACATTTGAGTTTAGATTGCTCTCCACTAGTGCCTCGTGGCCCTCTTTGAGGGAACTTCGTGTGATTTAAAATTGTGTCTTCACTACATATTCTTTGCATCGGGCCATGATGTTATGTTTTGATCAAGGTTTCCATTAAGGTCTATCTAGCCTTTTCCTTCTAAAGCTAAATCAGTAAGTGGTTTGGCTGGACAAGAAGAAAGCGGTTTTTAATAGTATTAGACTAAGACGAAGCCTTTTTTTTTTTTGATATGATAGCTACCTAAAGGTAACTACCTTTTATATAAAAGAAGGAGCTATAGTTCCTAATTACAAGGGTACATTCATCCTGAACCCGAAATGATCAACTCGAAGGTTTAGCAAGTTATGTTTCCAGACTATGGCCGGTAGAAGCATGCTTTAATAAGAGGGCTTAATATATCATCAAGAAGTATCATCAACTCAGAGGCTTCCTTATACCGTTTCCTGCTTCCAATATTGTGATTATATTATATAAATATCTAGATGTTGTGAATATTTCTAAAGCCTTCGGTTAAAATTCAGTGCGATCCAATGTTCTGGGACAGCTCTGGACCCATGGCTAGACACTATCGAGGCTTATAACTAGACTTTCATCGCCGTTGTTCCTGGAAAGGGGTTTTTTTTTTTTTACCGTATTCCGAACAAATGGCCACGAGGCTGGCCGGAGATCCGAAACTTATTAGGAACCACAATATCTAGACATTTGTCTAGGTGAAGTTACCGATTATACAGGTATACGAGAACGATTAAAAATTTTCGCCTCTCAAAGCACAAGCAGTATGGCTTCTCGAAAGCTAGTTGCAAGGAGTCATTTGAATGAACCGATCTAAAGAAAGGCTCAGTTGCAGCGAGATGTAAGATGCCCCCCCTTAGCCTTGGTCCAGATTATGTGGATTAACTTCCCGTTGGATACTATTTAACTTAATTGCTTGTATAAGTAATATATGCCTGGTAAGATATCGAACTGAAGGTGTCAGAAGTCTCTTAGCACAAGCAGGGTGGCTTACAACAAAGCGTGGTGTGAGTAGTGGTTAAAATATTGCTGGGACGAAGATATAATAGGAGAATGCATATCACTATAATGTGATTTCAGAATATAAACCCGAAAGTAGGAAAAGAATTCAAAAGAGTCATTGTGCTCTCTATCAAATAAGATAGCATCAAGATGAAAGATCACAACGGGCAGAAAGGTATTTTGCCTTTTCAATAAACATAACCAGTATTATAAGAGACAGGTTTAACTAGACTCCTTTCACTAATTCTTTCACCATAAGATATGGGGCTTATGAAAGCTTGTTGCAGATCACTCTGCTTGAATGGAAATATCGTATATCAGATAAAGGTGAGCACATGGGCCCCCATCATTCAAATTAGCTGAGAATCAGTATATAAAAGAGCCGAAAGATGGCTGTTTCTTCATCTCTAAATCATCAGCCAACTTCCACTTATCAGAAGGCCTCATTTGAAGCTACTACTTTCGATATCCATTTCCCAGCGAACCTTGTCCTAGCTTATCTTACATCCCACTCACTATGGGGTCCCCTAAGGACGAAACCCTGCCGACTCCAGGCTCACCAGAGACCTTGCTAGACGAAGTCCCGGGTCACAGCCAAGGGAGCTCCAGTCAGCTCACTCGACATGAAACCTCTGATGAGGCATCCTATCGTGCGTTAGAGACGACAAGCGATCATGACCGTGCGACTGACCAAGGTACGTCTTCTATTGACGTTGACATGGCAAGCCAGGAGTTGGCTACGAATCAAGAAGTCACCGAAGATGGGGTTTTACCCTCTCAAGACATTCTAAATGCTTCTGGAGATACTATGAACGCGAAAGCAGACCAAACGGGAGCCAGCCAAGGTACTCAGCCGCAACAGGAACTCAGCTATCTCGATTTCGCAGCAAAATACCGTTACCCCCGAACCACCATTCTCGACAATCCGACTAGCATTGCGATGTATCAAACCATAGCTTTGCTCCGTGAACGTCCCAACAAGAGAAAGGCTTCTGGTACCTCGGGCCCTGGTTGCAAACGTCCCCGACGTCACAAGTAACGCTTGGTTCACATCAGCTACTTTGATAGTAGCAGGCATGTGGGATCAAATTGGAACAGGGGCTGGAGGTAACTGTAAGGAACAAGGAGATACTGGATAGGTCTTGGAGTGTTCTGTTTCGGGCAAATTGGGATTCGGTGTTATGGTTTTCATTTGCATTCTGTAGCTTAGACGTTACCGGCCTTTGAGTACAATATCGTGCGGGTCACTTTATGTTCTCCTATGGCTCGCTTGAGATAATCGACTTAATCTTCGATTATTTTAGTGGAATCCTTATGTTTATAACATTTCTATGACCGTAAAATTTGGTTGGGATAATATCTTAGTGTAGAAAGAAACTGTAACTATAAGTTTGTAGTCTTGATCAACCTGAGCGAAAAGTGCATACCTATAAGGTAGAATGTACTTTTCGTAAAACTCAGTTTTTGATTGGACAACAGGTGCTTACACATAACATACTACGATCAGCTGCAGGCTGATTCTTCACTTTTTATCCACTTGTTAACATCACGCTGGAATCCGAAACGTCTGTCAACCTATTCTCTGGACACTCACAAATCACTCTTCTTGCCCTACCCACCATGATCCCGACATTCAGCGGGACAATGCCCGCATCGAAAACATTCAGACCGATTCACGTCGTCGAGCCCACCACACAGCACACACATACAGCAATCCTCCTTCATGGTAGAGGAAGCACTGGCGAAGAATTTGCGGAAGAGCTATTCGAGGACACAAAACTATCAGATCAAAAAAGCCTCGCCGAGAAACTGCCCAGCTGGCGATACGTCTTTCCGTCTTCTCCCGAACTTTGGAGCACGGCTTTTCAAGAGGAAATGCCCGCGTGGTTTGAAGCACATTCCTTGACCGACATAACTGCCAGACAGGATCTCCAGTTTTCCGGTATCAGAGAGTCTGTCAGCTACTTGAGAAACATCCTGGACAACGAGATTGAGGAGTTGGGTGGATCGACTGAGAAAGTGGTTTTGGGTGGCATCAGCCAAGGAGCAGCGGTTGGCATGTGGACACTTCTTTGTTGCAACCATCTCAACAGCCCTTTCGGGGCTTTCTTTGGCGCAAGCACTTGGCTCCCTTTCGCTTCCAAAATCCAAAGATACATGACTAACGGCCCAACCGTCGTTTCTCAGAAAAGCGGAAAACAGGATGAGGGTGATGTGTTCGTGTTCAATTTGCTAGATGAGACAAAATCCGCCCTCCTTCGATCTCAGGGCTCAAAAGCGTTGTTGGCTACGCCAGTCTTTATGGGTCATGGAATTGATGATGCGTATGTCGACATTGAATTAGGAAGACAAGCTCGAGAGGTTCTCAGTGAAGTTGGATTTTCGGTTGAATGGAATGAGTACTCGGGTGCAGAGCAAGAGGGGCATTGCATTAAAGGACCAGAAGAAATGGATGATCTGTTCCAATTTCTCACTACTCATGTAGCTCGATGAGATATCAATTCGAATATAAATAGATAACCATTTTCTTAGTACACGGTCTTCGGTAGCCCTTCAATTGATCATATAAACACCCCAGTTCTGCTGTTTAATCGCGAACACAAGCAAAGCACCCTTGCTCATAATATGCAGATTGGCCTTGAGTACCTTCACCAAACGGAATGTCTTCTTCATAGCCTTTAAACATGAAGCAGATCTTGAAAGTAGGTGCGCCTGGTCCAGGAACATAATCCTGCGCAAAGAAGGAAACGCAGTCTTTTGTGTCGCCGCAGTACTTTGCACATCCAGCAATACCATCTGTCGCCAGGTTGGAGCCGATATACAGTGGTGAAGAATCAAGATCGCCTCGTGTGACCTGTTTTCCGCAGACTTTGTTTGTTGGTGGAGGGTTGATCTGTGTCCATCGTGGGCATGGGGCTGTTGGTGCGGTGCTTGTTGGAGCTTCAGATGTTAAAGTAGCTGGAAGCTCGGTTGAAGTCGTTATTGTGTTTACTGAAGTGGCTATTGAATCGCTTGAGGTAGTGGTGAGTTCAGTTGAGATAACAGTTTCAGATGATCTTGGTTTGCAGGCGCCTGCGTTAACGCTCCATGCAGCGAGCGCAACGCAAGACAAAGCAATAGTTTTGAAAGCGACCATGTCCGAGATGTGGATGATTCCAGCGTAACAGAAGGAAGACGGTCAAGCTTTAACTTGCAGCGAGTTATAAACTTATAATCTATCAAAGAATGAATGCAGATCGGCAATCTCAATTATACGGGCTGATGGGTTAACCCGTTTCGAGAGTAGTCAAGAGAAACTATTGACTTTAAGGCCATGAAGAGTAAAATCGCCGCGCACTATTGACCGACTAATGAGATGGTAATTTTATTTGATCAACAAGTCAATTCTCAAACATACCTATCTTGCCGACTTAATGGTATATAGTGCATGAACCTCATGTTAGCCAGACCCTTCTGGAAGAACTCTAGGATCCCAACCGGTGTTTACGGCAGTCAGACTTCCCAGTTCGCCAAACAAGAACATGTCTTTAATTCTCTTCAGATAATACGGTAACCTGGCACTGAAATTGAACTATTCCTATAACCATGGGCCTTAACATCCATCCATACATATCATATTCATCGCGCGCTCTCCCGTCCTAACTTTCAGCTAGTCTCTCTCACCTCTGACAGGAAGTCTGAAAAGTCCTCAATGCCCTTTTCAGCCATACTCTCAATATACGGCATTTGTTCCTTAAGCCAGCTCTCCTCGTGACCAGCCTCTGGGATAACCATACCCCCTTCTCGAAGCGCTACCATCGGTAAAAACGTCACCATAATCAACCTATGTGCCTCATCTTCAACCTCCCACTTCTCCTTGTCTGTCAGTGATAACATCTGTAATGTCTCGTACCATGTAGCCTCGATCTTGGCTGCCAACTCATCAAAGTCTGCTTTGGAGCGAGTTGCAGACGTGCGTACGAGACCGATGACACGATTTGACGTGGATGAATGAGGTTTTCCAGCGATGAAATATGTTTCATGGCTGGTGCCTTCCGGGATGAATTGTACGTGTACGAAGAATGAGGGTGTTTTGAATGCGGTGCAGTGTAGCTCTGTTATAGCGGTAGCGAGACTCTGTCGCTCGTCTTGGTTGAGGGAACAGGAGTGATAGACTTTGTAGAAAGGCATTACGCTGCTATTTGGCGGTGGCAAGAAATTTATACCAGGTAAATAAGGGGAGGGTCGTAAAAATAGCTGACATGAAGGAGAAGAAAGATAACCTTGTGAATTTAGCTGAAATCGGGGAAGATGACATCAAGACGCCCTTCGTCGAGAGCGGGGTTGATTACTATCCACCCTCAGCTTCATCTGGGCATCACAAGAGTTAACGATGTGTAAATCCAAAGATATGCAGATAAAGATAATTATAAACGTGGTCTCCATAGGTTGAAATCATTCCATTTCATAATTCATTATATCCTTCTTACCCTCGTGTGAAACTTGCAACCGGATTGAATGATAGAACACAGTCATCTCATAACAGACTCCTCAAAACTTCTCAACAAAAGGTCGAATATCAATCTCCTGCGTAAAAGCAGATCGATGCTGAGTATGAAGGTTCCAATAAGTCTCGGCAATCTGTCAAAGTCTCAGTCAGCCAGCATTCCAGTCACACATCACAAGACTCACCGCATCAGGACTAATCCTAGCATCTTCCTGTTCACCATCCACAAACATTCCCTTGTAGCGAGGCGTATCAATGATTCCATCGATAATCGCATGTGCGACATGAACGCCCTGGGGTCCAAATTCGCGCGCAAGGGACTGACCCAGAGCTCGTTGCGCCCACTTCCCGGCTGCGAAAACACCAAAGCCTGCAGAGCCCTTGATTGAGGCTGTTGCTCCGGTGAGGATGAGGGTTGGCGAGTATTGGGAGTGGGGAACTGCGTCTAGAAGATGGGGCATGGTAGCTTGGGCAAAATGGAAGAATGCCCGGCTGGGCATGTGTTAGTCTACGTTATGAAGAAACTCGTAGACAACTTACATGGACCCGTCAATGCTGGCATTGAGATCATCCTCCGTGATCTCTAGAAACGGCTTCTTGCCAAAACCACCGCCTACATTGTAAATAGCAGCCGCTAGCTTACTATCCGGCAATTCCTTGCCAATAGTCTCAAACACCTTCTTCAGAGACGTAGGGTCAGAAACATCGGCACTGATTCCAACGGCGTTCCCACCCGCTTTCTTGATGTCGGTAACAGTACTCTCATAGTTCTCTGCTTTACGAGCGAGGAGCACAACAGGGTACTGTTGGGCGAATCGTCGAGCAACGGCGGCGCCTGATGTTGAGCTTGTAAGCGGGGTTCAGAGGATGGGCGTGTGCAGCAAATACCTGTACCGGGGCCAACGCCCGCGACAAGCGCGTAGAAGGATTTCGATGCCATTATGATTTTTGAGGGGTATAGTGGTGGACTGATTGATAGTGATGAGATACTCACTGAAGACCTTGAGTCTCTTATGTAGAAGTATTCTCGTGGAGGATGGTGCAGTTGCAAGTCAAGCTTACGTCATTTGCTTATAAATGGTCGTCTTCCTCGGACTAGTTACCTGACGGAACCGAACGCCTCTCAGTTGCTGCTTGAATATTTGTCAGAGATACCAACGTCAAGTTAGGTCAGCTCGGATTTTACATTTGTTGGATCTGATGTTCATGCTTAGCAATTCAATCTCAAAGGTAGTTGTCTATTACAATTCCAAAACTAATCACGCGCTATCTACGAAACTATTCCTCAATCCTGATCAAGGTCGTTGCTAACCATATCCGCCCATTTAAACCCAGGGTCAAATCCCGGTTCATTCGTCCAAGGCATCTTAAACAAGCTGATATCCCTATAAAATACCTCACGCTTCGCGTTACCCTCCATCTTGACCTTGACCGGTTTCCTCATTCCCCTGGATCCCTTGTCAAAGTTGGACGCAAGCTGCCATTTCCAACTGTCCACGGCCACACACTCGAGACTACTGTGCTTTTCCCATTGGAAGCTTTCAGTGTTGTCGTAGTTGTCACGAGATAAGATTGCTTGGATGATTGCTTTCGCAACTTCAAGAGCACGTCCTTCTACCGTGCTGCGATCGTCCGTTGTTAAAAAGTTATGTGTGGGGTCAAGGACAAGTGATTTCAGGCTTAGACCTCGAGAGAGAGCTTTCGCAATTCCGTCCTGTGCATGTTAGCATCATGCAATCCAGCGAGATTTTTTCACTTACAAGTTCCCTATCTTTGGGGGCAAATTCAAAGTACTGTAACTTGGGCAGCTTGTCAATGAGCTTTGCCACAACACTTTGTCCCAAGAATGGTATCTGCTCGTGCCTAAGACCCATGAATGATAAACTCAATTTCGTCAGATTCTCATGTTTCAGGATGGGCTGGAGGAGTGTGTCGGTCAGTGCAGGCTTGGGCACCAGCGCTCTAGTCTGGCTGTAATTCTTCAACTCCAGACTCTTCAACGTGTTGAACGAGGAAAGAAAGCGCATCCTGGCGCTCAGAATTGCTTGTTTTTGGTCCCTACTGTGCCCATAAGTATCCCGCGACATGTCCAGAGACAGTGTTTTCAGCTTCACATCTCCGTTCTTGGCAGAGAACTCATCACCGAGGTATTCAAACAAGGTGGCTATGCTATTTTTCAAGTCTCCTAGCGTGAGCTCCTCCAGGTTGGTGAAATCAACGGCTCTTGCAAGCGTGTTCTTCAAATTTTGGTCAATCGAAGCGTCAACAAGAGAAAATGATCGGAGGCTAGGCATATCGTGCTTCTGGCTCGAGGGAACACCCGCAGCTTTGACATGCTTCTCCCAATCGTCTAAGATCGTGGAGCTGGACGTGGTCATGGTCAAGGCAAGACTTCGCAGCGTTGACAGCGAGTTGATAATGAGATCGCGGGCATCATTAAAACGACCGTAAAAATCCCGGCCGTGACCCCTCGCGTCGATGTAGAGATGTTTGAGGTTCTTGATGCGAGACAACGATTCCAGGTAGTGCTTTTCGAAGTCGTTTTGCAAATGCAACGCCTTCAAGTTCTTTAGGCCTGCCAGGCTTTCCGCCACCGATCTTAAAGTTGAGTCAGCACGAATGAGCAAAAGTATAAGGGGATAAGTGTACTTACTCTGTGAGAACGGTCGCCTGGACAACCTCGAGATTACTCAAAGTTTTGAGCGTCTCTTCCATATATTTATGAACTACGTATCGATGACTCCGCCCTGGGTCACCAATATCAAGAACAATTTGGCGGACGTAGTTGGCAAGCTTGGGTTTCTCGTGAAGGCTGAGATTGGTCGGGAGTTGTTCCTGGTGACCCCTGTAGCCGTATTCCCCAAGTTCCTTCCTCTGTGCGATGGTGAGAAGAGGCTCAAGCGTGCGGATGAATTTGGCAATGTGAGGGTGACATCCAACAGCAACAGATATACGACTGTAGAGTTTAGGTTCGAGGAGTGAGTGAAATGTTTTGCATGTTCTGCTCAGTCTGCTCAATGTCGCTGGGTTTGTAACCTAGTAGCAAAGTTCAACAACCCTCTATTATGCACGGTATCATTTTGATTGACTTACATTCTCAACTATCATGTCGAATATCTCTGGGGGGAGGCTCGCTAAACCATGTCCAGCTGGGCTGGGACGAATAGGCAGCTTGTTGGCCCTTGCAGCAGCAGAACTGGTCGTTCTCTTCCCATTATTTTCAGCTGGCTTTTCTTTGGCAGCCGTAGCTTTGCGTTTCCTGGTCTTTTTTGGTTGCTCAACAGGCGCATCAGCCGTTGTTGTAGTATCTTCTTGTTGAGCCTTGGCGGGTTCTGGATCGTTTTGGGCTTTGAGCCTAGTGCTCCTTCGTACAGTCATCTTTACAACAAAGTACCTGAATAATTCAAGGATTGATTGAGATAGAGAATGGGTGAGATAAAAAGGGAGGGATCAACAGGCTAGACTCGACACGACGTGGTCAATATTTGAAGGGTTTACGACTTCATGCGGTATCACGTGATTTGGTGCTGACAGGATCATTAACCTTGCGAGAAAACTAGGTAAACAACATCCAGTCAGCCTTATATTTCGCTAAAGAGTAGTCTCTTGGCTGTGCTTCAATGTTGCGTGGCTGTGCTTTGCTTCCAAGTCCAAGCATCGATTCCTCATCCGCTAAACTTCTTGTACAACTCGCTTAGAGTGTCGATCAACTCGACCTTGCCCGTGAAGGTATTTTCATCATAACCATAATCTTCCGCAATCAATCCACCAGGCAAAGATGCCTCTAGAATCTCCACAAAGTCAGGAATGCAATGTTCTGGGAATAATGGCCTAAGAAAAGCTTTCAAGTCTTCGCCTTGGGCGAGTGCTAGCTCAACCTTCTTCCCAGTCAATTCTTCGAAAGCGTCTTTCAGATCATTTGAGCTGTACGGACGGGGACCCAACACCTTGATACGCTGCATGCCTGAATGTTCAGATTCTGTGAGAAGGTACTTGGTGCATGCTTCGCCGATATCTTTAATGCTGACCATGGGAGTTTTGAAATCCGCTGGGGCGATCCATGATCCAATGGTCGGGGGATCTCCCAGCGGCACCTGGAAGATATACCCAAACTCTTCCTGGAAATGGGTGCACTGAAGAATCGTGACTTGGGGTGCGGAGTCTGTAAGGACCTTATCAGTGTGGTGGTTCAATCGCGCAAGGCCCTGTTCGTCGTCAGTGGTTTACTTAACTTTTGAGCTCTGTACTCACGATGCCATGATCATGTTGGGATCCTAGACCGGACAATATTACAAGTCTCTTGACATCTGACTGACTCAAAGCGTTTTTGACGTTGGTAGCCGCCTGTCTTGCCCATTCTGCCTGGTCAACCTTTTCATATGTCGGCGGTGGCACATACAATACCGCGTCGGAGCCGGTAAAGTTTAGACCATCTCCAGTTGCGACATCACCCTGAACAGCCTCAAAATTGGGGTTTTCGGTATATTCCGTAGGCGCTTTGGAGGTATTACGATAGATACCGCGAACTGAAGGCTTGGATGGGGAAGCTAGAAGGCGGCGGATTGTCTCTGTGCCAACTTTGGTGGAAGCGGGGACGACAGTGATATGGGGAGACATGCTCCAATGAAGATTTCTATTTGAACTTTCGGTGTTTGTGCTAAGATCTAAGGTAGAGAAGGAGGATAAAAAGGTAGGTAGGAAATAGACAGAATATATCCTTGAGTTTCCTTCAATAAGTGATAATAAGGGCTGGGCTTACTGGCGTTTTGTGGCGATGGCAGTGTTCTCTTAGCGCAAGTCTTAATACGTCAGATGATACAACTATTTCTCAAGTTGTAACGAACATGTTGTAGCTGATACACCAAAAGGCTATCTTGTCCATAGAAACTGGGGTAGTAGCCAGACGATGCTGACCCCCATAGTATGCTAACTCCGCTTATCAACGGAGAGCACACGTGGTAGAGCTATGTTGGGTCACTCGATAAATGCATTTCTACGCAGCATGCTATTACAGGTATAGGCATACATATAGACGATGATTCTAACGGAAAGTAAGTATTTACATGAGCTTTGTCAATATGGTCAATGGATAACAAGCCAAGGCGATTGGAACAAGGCTATCTCCTATCAAATGTTGACACGCAATGTTACACATGATACCATCCATGCATTGCATATGCATCCCATCCCATCAAGCGAATTATCATTCCGACCCCTCATTTATCTGAATGCGTTGTGTGACACATTAAAGACCAACAATCCCATGTTCAGTGACCCTGAGCCATTTTCCCATTTCCTCCCTCTCTTGAGTCCAACACCTCACGCACAAACAGATACAAGATGCCAAATACACAGACAAACGAACAGCAAAAGTGCGGAATATGCCCCGTTATCGTAAAAAATCGGCGCCATCATGCCGAGCATTGCTTTAAAACAGGACATCAAGTCAACCAGTGCTGTAAACCATGTGTCAGATGGTTTGTCACCAAAGAAGCTCTGGCGCAGCATCGCCGCTCCAAACATAATAAGAACCGGGCGGCCATTCCATCAAACCCAGCTCCTGTACCGGCGGCGGGGACAGGGTCGCCTCCTGGCCCCAAGCCATATGAGTTCCAGGATCAAAGGTACAAGCCCCTACTGTCCCTCGATATGGACCTTATATATCAGCAACTCCTTCTCAATTGCCATTCGCAAGAACGCCTTAAGCAGGAAGGGTATATTCTGCCAAATGAACCTCACATGGCAAAGAAGTACGGCAGAGTCTGGAAGCAATGTCTTCCTACGCCTATTCCCGATATCATGTTCCCAAAGAGGAAAGCTATTGCTCTCGATTGCGAGATGGTCGGTGTTCAAGGGGATCCACGAGAGTTGGTATCACTATGTGTCGTCGACCTCTTCACTGGAGAAATATTGATCAATTCGCTTGTCAAACCGCGAAAGCCTATTATCCAATGGCGTAGCAATATTCATGGTATAACGCCTCCAATCATGTCGATAGCAGTCGCTAGTGGTCTTTGCTTGGACGGATGGGAGGCAGCTCGTCAAGAGCTATGGAAGTACGTCAACAGAGGTACTGTCATGGTAGGGCACTCTATCCAACACGATTTGAAGGCTCTATGGACAATCCACACCAAGATCGTCGACACCGCGATCCTTACATCCGAGGTCGTGTTTGGCAAGGATAAACGCCCAGACCGCACATGGGGTCTTCAGTCGCTATGCGAGGAGCTGATGCATCTGCGAATCCGTCAAGGTAGTGGGATTCATGATGCCTTGGAAGACACGATGGCCGCGAGAGAGCTTGCCCTATGGTGTCTATGCCGTCCAACCGAATTGCGGCAATGGGCAGATATGGTATCAGTATCGGTCCAACTTGAAAGGGAAAGAAAGAGACAGCGCAAACAACGGCGAGCAGCGAGACCTCGACGCACAGCCAACAACACAAATAGCCAACAAGCGGCTAACAATCATTATTATTATTACAGCGAGGACGATGTTGAGGTCCTTCGTTGGGAGGACGTAGTGGATTGGGATATGTGGCCAAAGTCGCCTCCGGACTGGGACTAAATAAGGGTATGTTGGTAAATGAATGCAAAGGATGCGTATATATCAGTCGAGGTCAATTTTCTAGGACTCTAGCAGTGGAAATTTCGAACAATTCTGTGTCAACCTTCTAGGGCTGTTTGAATGATCTCGCTCACATAGTGGAGTTGTGATTCTCTTCAGGCAGTTGCGCGCAAGAGATCCCCATAAGTCATCAATTCACTCCACAGACTTCTTATTGTGAATGCGACTGCTCTCAAACAAAGTTCAAGACCCATGCAGGCTGCTGGCGGTTATCAATCAGTTCCATTATCAATCAGCTGTTGATTCGCGGCCGTTAGACGCCAAGACTGAGAAACAATCTCCGCTGAGGGTCGAAGAATCCTTTTGGGATCGGAGTTTCAACCGAATTCAGCTGAGAAACCCACGAGACCCGTCTTTAGAGACAGGGTCTTGTACACAAACTTTTCGAATTTTAGTAATTGGGAGCGGGCATAAATATCATTGAAAAGGTATTCGCCCATAGTGCCTGTGACGTTTCTTTGACAGATACCCAAAATGAGAGCTGAGTCGTTAGTAGGGCTAGTAATATGCCTCACGTCAGCGGCCCGGGCTGATAACTATGTTTGGCCTTCGCCATACGATGAGCTCGAAGACATCTTGTCCCTCCAGAGCGGCTACCTTTCCAGAGGCTTCGCTGATGGTAAGATGACATCCATGATTAGAAAGATCTCGATTTTGACGTTCATACAGGTGTCACGCCGTGTTCTTTTGGTGGAAACGTGCAAGGTCGGAATAACGCAGCAGAATGGGTCAGAACAGCTTTCCACGATGTGATTACCCACGACGCCAAAGCCGGAACAGGCGGTCTCGATGGCTCGATATGGTACGAGACAACCCGTCCTGAGAACAACGCCAGGGCATTCAACAACACTTTTGGTTTCTTTGCCAACCTCTACTCCATCAAGGCATCCGCAGCTGATTTGTTGGCCATGAGCGTTATTGTCTCTCATAGCGCCTGTGGAGGAACTACCAAGATTCCCTTTCGCCATGGTCGTATTGATGCAACGGAGGGAGGACCGTTCGGTGTTCCCGAGGCTCATACACCGTTGGACACTACGCTAGATCGTTTCAACGCCGCTGGCTACAATCGAGAGGATATGATCACCCTAGTTGCCTGTGGCCACACGCTTGGTGGTGTTCACAGCGTTGACTTTCCCGAGATCTCACCGGGTGACACAGATCCATTCAACGACACTGTCACGCACTTTGACGGGACACCTGATAACTTTGACAACAGAGTTGCAACCGAGTATGTCAAGGGAACGACGACGAATCCACTGGTTATCGGCACGAACGACACTCTTAACTCGGATAAGCGAATTTTTGCCTCGGATAGAAACAGGACTATCAAGGCCCTAGCACGGAGCCGATCGGCTTTTGACACAAAGTGCGCTGATGTGTTTAGTCGCATGATCGACACAGTGCCTAACAATGTACAATTATCCAGTCCTGTTGAGGCTATCGATATTAAGCCGTACATTACTGAGCTATATCTCGGCGGTGAGGGTCTCCTGCAGTTGACCGGCCGCGTCAGAGTCAGAACTACCGCTGGGCAAGATTCTGCACGAGACCCCGATGATCTCGAGGTTGAGCTCGTGTATACAGACAGAAGTGGAAACGGAAGCTCTGTTATTGAAACAACCAAGGCGGGAACTTCGGGTGGCTTGTACGGCGAAACCTTTGTCTGGTTCGAGTTCGCAACCTCTGTCAATGCTACGAAAGGAATCAGCAAATTCGACATCTACCTTACTACACCCTCAACTGAAAAGAGAGAACGATTTACAAACGGCGGCAACGGATATTCTGTGGACGACACACTACTCTACCAGAAGCAAAGTTCATGTGTCTCACGCACAAGCGTCAATGGTAGACGAGCTATGAAAGTCTTGGCCGCAGTGAGAGAGTCTCGAGCATCAAGAACCCTGCAAGTCGATGTTGTTCGGATTGAAAGAAGATCTGGAACATTGGTGCGCGGCCTAGAAAAGGAAACAATTGCGTCTGCCAAGACTGGAGAACAAAGGAACGGGTATGTCTTTTTCGAGGCACTTGTTCAACTTACTACCACGGGTTGGAGAACGACTTTTGATATTGTGCAGCAAGGGGATGAAGGGTCGAGGATTGAGTTTATTGGGACTGAGGCTTGTCCACGGTCTTGAGAAATTGTGATTTGTCAGGAAGCCGGGGCTGCCGACGAATGTCCTCTACCTCTCAGTTTGAAAGTAACAACTTTCTTATATATAAGCCATTAATTGCGCCCAATTATGTCGTCAACATATTCTTTTACTTCTCCCAAGACCAATACCAGTTATTTAATTGAGAATAAAAGCCACAAAGTGAGGGATAAGACACTATGAGTGTATATCATGTAACTTTATTCTCTCACTAGTATTATGCAGATATCTATATTATTCCCGTATAACTTATTCGTATAATTTATATTCTGGCTGGTTGATTATCAGCCTCGTATGTCCTTCTCCTTAACCTGCTCAAAGAACTTCAACTCCTCAGCCATAGCCCTGGTTCCCATATCGATTGGACCGGTGGTCGGATACAGTGCCTCTAGGGCCACCTCACGCACGTTAACCGTTTGCTCATCCTTACTTCCACCCATCATAATCTCTACAATATTCCCATCTCCATATTGTGGCTCCTGAAGGACACGCATGGTCAAATCGGCAACATGTTCAGCCTCCAATGCCACGTCACCACGTTGGAGCCTATCTCGGCAATACTCTTGATCAAAGATGGGTGTCTATGTTGAGTCAGTAACAGTCCTCGGCAGCACGTGGAGAGACATACAAAAACTGGTCCAGGGGAGGTAGCTGCATTACGGATACCGAGGGCTCTATTCAGTCCTGCTAGCGACTTGACAATGCTGACAAGTGCCGCCTTGCTGGCGAAGTAGAGTGGTGTCTACATGGAATGCATGTAGCCGCCCATACTAGCTACAAACAAGATATTTCCTTGAACGTCCGGGTGCTGCTGCCAATAGCCAATGGCAATCTGTGCTAGCCTTATTGTACCAATTGTGCTGATGGCAAAGCTCTTGTACTGGCCAACTTGGGCATCTTCGGGATCTTGAGCAAGGGGGAAGATGCCAGGGGGGTTTCAGAAGGAGCTCGACGGAGGCTCATATACTTCGGCACAGTTTACGGCGATATCAACTCGTCTGAATTTCTCAAGGGCTGTCTTCCATAATGCTGAGATTTGGTTCCAGTTGGAGATGTCGGTCTTGCAAAAAATGGCAGATGGTTTGCCTAATTCCGAGGGCGGATTGGAGTATTCACTGACGGTGGCTACGGCTTCAGGGCGAAGATGCACGTCGGCAATTATGACGGAACACTCGGCTGTAAGTAATTGTCGGACAAGAGCATGACCGATACCTTGTGAACAATTTAGTAGCATGTAAGACTGCAATGTAGCGTTCACTAACCTGAGCCACCACCAGTGACAATAGCAAAACGACCCTTGACAGAGTAGGAAGACATTGTAGACAACTTCTGAAAGAGGGTAAGAGGAGAGGGGAGTAGATCATACAACTTTATAAGTGGAATGGGAGTTGAAGGAGACCTCGCTTAGAGCCTACCGCCCGTCTATCTTTATTCCCCAAGACAGCCCCTGAAGGGAAACAGGTCATGCCAGGGGAGGGTAAGCTTAACCTGATTCGTATCTGAGCATTATAACATAGCTTGCAGTAACGAATTTATTCCAATTCTCTGATATGTTACATTCGACCAGCCAGGGTCCCTACTCCGGCAGCTCTCCGTGATGTTAGCTCTGACTGTTGGCCAACCCCCTGCTATAGAGGAACTACTGTAACATGCTCGACGGCGCCATACCCCGCTGGCTCTAACAACGAATACGCGGATTTCCAAGCTAGCTTTGTAACATGCAACCATACGCTTATAAAAAGGATGCTGTGTATCCTATTTTCCTCGACTTAAGCATATTACTCAATAACCATACAGGCCAAGTTAGCCTTATCATGGTTCCTGAGTTGCCAGATCATATCAAGTGGAATATCCCAACAAACCCTAAGCTGCTTCTGCCATCAGATCGTATGAGCAACCCAAAGGGCCACGATCCTCCACTTTAGGATTCGAACAGGCCTTGGAACCAACAGGTGCTCCGAACCAACATGTAACATTGCTTGCGGCGTAGGATTCTGGGTCACGACCCGATTTATTCAGGGGAATTTGACTTTTTTGGTTAAATAAAAAAGCTAAGCCAAGCTGACGGCCCATAGCAATTGTGTACCCCCGTATCCTGTTCAGCTCCATTGTCGACGATTCTGCGCCATGGCTGCTGACACCGACTGGAAACCCGCCAAACCCGAAGACCTTGCGCTCTCTCCGTCTATCACTGCTATTGTTTTCGCCGTCCTCTGCACCATAGTCGTGCTGCTGAGAATATACATCCGAGCTGTGAACCGAAACCTCGGAAGCGATGACTACCTCGTGTGTGCTGGCTGGGTAAGCAAGATATACTGTCGTTTCTACGACAGCATGCAAGACTAAGAGTGAAACAGGTGGCATACATGGTGCATAACATAGTGGTATGTATTGGATGTCATAGGGGTGTTGGGACGGTCCGCTATAAGCTTGACACAGCTCAAGTACGAGAAGGCATGAAGGTCTGTCATTGATTCGGTTGAAACCAACGGTTGCTGACCAGAAATAGCATGTGTTTCTCTGGTAGATCTCCTACGCCGCGACATTAGTCTTTGCTAAATCGAGCATCTGCGTCACCGTTCTTCGAATCGCGACTGGTAGGGTCTACATCTATACGCTGCGCGGCCTCATTGCTCTCTCCGTCCTGATGAGCGGGGTAGGAATCATTGTGATACTGGTTCAATGCAAGCCTGTTGAGGCGTTCTGGGATCCATCGAGGGGAACTTGTATAGACAAGATCTTTCCCACCATTTTGACCTACGCGGCCTCGGTGGCAAATGTCATGATGGACTTGGCCTCAGCCCTCATCCCTATAAGCCTCGTAAGAAAACTTCAGATGTGAGCCAAACTGAAGTTTTACGCCCAGTTGATCATGGGAGTGGGAATATTGTAAGTCTATGGGGAAATACCCTTTATTTTTTTTGGAAATTACTGACATAAAGCTTGGCAGGGCATCGGTTGCAAGCTTCGTTCGCGTCCCTTATCTGAGAGCCTATCTCAAGCCCGACGACTTTATTTGTGATTTACAATCATATATCACAAACTTAGTATTCATATAAAGCTGACTGATACGAAACCTGACAGATCAAGTCGCCAACATCATTCTATGGACAGTAGTTGAATGCGGAGTTGGCATCATCGCAGGTTCGCTCCCATCGTTGAGGGCATTTTTCAAGAGTCTGGCGAGGGACAAGAGCACAAACGACTACAACGATGGACCTCACGGTATCCATTTGGCGACTATTGGTCGGGTTCGACAAAACCAAAACCGCTCAGGTCACAACACTGTCATTGTCGATGATGCCGATAGCGCTCAAGACCACGACAGTGACAGCACTCGTAACATGATCAAAGTCACAAAAACGTTTGCTATAGAGCAAACTCGGAGATAAATAACTGTGTGCAAAGAAGCTGAGGTAGAATAAAAGACTGTGAGAGTATTGGTAAATAATAAAATTGTTCTTCTTTAACAGGTCCTAAAAGCATCTTGACTTCCTAACTGCAACGAGTTACCTGACGATGTGATTCCTAATTTATTTCTATACAGCTCATGTTGCCCAGATAGTGCTCTAGGCAGACAAAGGTAAACAGGATAGACAAGCCAGCGAGAACTGCACTGCCGTTTATGCAGGCGATATATCAATTGATCAGTCAGCTAATTCTGCCGCAACCCCACCAAGGTTGAACACGCTACCATATATTCGTAGGTTCTCTTCCGTCATAAGACTACTACCAGCTTGACAGAATTGACTCAGTCCATTCCAACTCAAGTCCAGCAACCGGTAATGTTGCGAGTTGTCAGACTCTCGTCAGTAACGGCGCAAGTCTCACACTTCAAGGCTGCCTTAGCAGAGCGGCAGCTCACGGTGCTGCGGGTGCTAGATTTAAAGATGCCCTCATGCTCAGCCTTGAAAGAGGTCAAGTTGGTCCGAACCAACGAGACATGAGTGTAGCCTGATTCGCTGGGCAGCTACACTAGACTGTGTCGACATTATCAAGATGATCTACGAAATACACGTTGTGAAGCTGGAACAGAAGGATCGGCATGAAAGAACACCTCTTGACATTGCTTTTATCTGTCAGGCCAAGTATGTCGGTCTATTTCTTGCGAGCGAAATGCCACACCTCAACATATACTCTTGGCACTTACTCTACCGCTCACCATATTTTGAATTACAGGACGACTATAATGGTAGTGATCTTATTTTTGAAGACTATCTATTAACTAGAAACGCAGTACGTCAACAGGTAGCGTATGAGAAGTACCAGACACTGCAAATAGGATATCCTCCCCATCTCTGGAGCGCTAGTGGTATGCGAGAGGAAGGGGGAAAAGAAGGAGAAAGTAGAGAAACGTGACAAGAAAGAAAAGGAAGGGAAGAAGGACGAAAAGAGTAAAAGGGGTGAAACACGCAAGATAAAAATGATAAGAAAGGAGATAAAAGTGAGAAGGAAGATAAGAAGAAGAAGTAGGGCACTTTATGAGTTGGCTCTTTAGTTTGTTCAGCTCACTAGCCTGTACAGACCTTGACATACAAATGATAAACTAAGTCTTATAAAGGTTTAAGCGTCATACATATTCTTTCTATATACAGTCTTCCTATGTACAGGTCTATAGGAAACAGAATACTATAAACATTAAAATATAAGCATCCTTCGTCATGATCAGGGAACTACATAACCACCAGGTATACCGCTCTTAGACAGTACAACTAGCCCCAGCCAGATAAAACCCCAGCCCCTCTTCGTCGCAGAAGTCCAGAAGTCCACATCAACCAAGGTGTTCTGGCGCTTAGCAAGCAGACAGAGTCTTCTGGCCCTTGCAGCTGGCAGTGGTGCTGACCTCGGAACTCTTGCACTCACCCTTCTTGCAACCCTTGAACTCCTGGCAGACCTTCTTAACGCTGCTTCCGCAAGTGCCGGAGATGTTGGCGGTGTCGCCGTAGTTGGAGTTGATACCAACAAGGTTGGAAACGCCCTTGGCCTTGACGTTCTGGACAATGACGTGGCGAGGGCCACCGTTGTTGGTGCAGTCACCGCAGCCGCGGTAGAGCTTGCCGGCGTTGACGACGGTGAAGTCCTTGATGGTGACGGTACCACGTCCGTTGTGCTGGATGACCTTGTCCTTGGCCTCTTGGGCACCACCACCCTGGATCAGAGCATTGCCGTTGCCGAGGATAGAGATGGCATCTATATTATCAATCAGTTAAGAACGGTAAGTTGGCATTGCTCTTAAACTTACCCTCGCAAACATCTCGGAACCAAACGTTCGTAAGAGTACACTTGCCCTCGCAGTGGACACCCTCAAGCTGGTTGGGGCCAATGATGACGTTGCTAAGAGATGCGCCATCCTTGAGGATGAAAACAGCACCCTCACTGCCAAGATCGTCGTCGGTGTCGCACTTGCGGTTGAGCTCGAACTCCTGGTTGCCAAAGTCGTGAGAACCGGTGAGAGTCCTAGGTCCAGAAAGGACTTGGATAGAGCCAACTCGTTTGGGGATGTTGAGAGACTGGCCGAGGGCGGCAGTGGCGAAGGCCAGAGGAGCGAGAGCCTGAGTGAAGTGCATCTTGGCTGTTGTTGAGGTTTTGGTTGAAGTGATTGGAGTGGTTGGAGTGTTGGCTTCTGTAGCTGTCTGGAGGCTGATTGTCTGAGGATGAACTGCCAAAATGGTGCAGTCCAAGACCCCTATTTATACTCATCTGAAGCATCCAAGATCCTCATCATGATCTCGCTTGTACAAGCCAGGATAGATAGTCATGTCACCGCTCCGTGCTTAGCTCCGGGACTCAGACTTGGGCGTTATCTCTAGTGTGTTTCATCCGGTTGGTGGAAATTGACCACAACATATGGAACTCGAAACGATTCTTCCATACCTATACATTACACTCTAACCCTTGCCACCAGCTTTAGGGTGTCTGATTGCTGATTAGACATTGGGTAGGCCCCTGTTGTTGATCACGGGAGTCTTACATAGCACCGTACCAAATCCTACCTCATGGTGAAAATCATGATCTTTGGCAGGTTGAAGTGGCCTTTGTAGATAGAAACTAATGAAAAAGTTCAAGCCTTGAGGTGTATTCTTACTCTAGTCAATCAACTCATTCCGGAGAGTTCGCACTCGCGAATTATCGTCATACGGTCGTAAAAACAAAGTTTCAAGGAGCAGGCGATAAATCAGTCTCGCGGTCTAGAATCACAAGACTTAAGGTTTCAATAGGCGGGAGAATCACCCCTGAAGACCTCCCCACCCTGGAGCTTCGTCTTACTCGTGGACCTGGGGTTAAGCCGGCCAGACCCACGAGCATAACCGGCCCGCTGTGAAAATACTACGTAGTAGGGTGGGACTGGCAATCTGCCTTATGGATCTAGAAATCTTCGGCAGAGTCTTCTTCCCCGTATCATATCCAATTGTTTTTGTTCACCGACAATCGGCCAAGCTTCTGACAATCGGTCAATCTTAAACGGTCAAGAATTGACTGTGATTGGTCGGAATTATTCTCATGGAGGTCGCCCGAATGATTAGACTCGCCACCACTCAGACAGCCAGCCCCAGGGGTCTGAAAGGGCATGTCATATACACTAGCCACACGTCATGGCAGTTGGTCAGTCTTTGTTAATGCACTTGAAGGATTAAGGTTACTATTCCGTCGTACGTAGTACGAAAACATTCTTTTACACGCTAGATGCCTGTACATATTGTATCTGTTCCCGGGGTGCCTCGTGGGTTATCTCTTCGAGTGCGACATGCCTCCGCTAACTTTCGGCCCACTCGACCCTACGTACAAGATATCCGTCTGACCAAGCCTTTACTTTAGTCTTCATATCAGCTTGACTTCTAATTCAGTGACACAACCACCAGACTGAAGGTATTGCCAATTTGCTATATTCTGATTGGTCTAATACCCTTGTCGTGACAGCGGAGGGTCATAATCCGACGCACTCAAAGAGATAGACTAGCTTTCCGGGTGGCTGGTATCTTTAAGGCAGGTAACACCGTCTTACATCCAAGCGATGTTGCAATCAGTAATTTGACAGTTTAGCTCGCTCTAACTCGATTGAGCCTTGGCAGGTGCTCTCGTATCTACAGGGCGCGCACTGGATCTCGTAAAGAGATACGGGTTCCTATTCGCAGGAGACCCAGGGTCTCATCGTCCAGCAACGGGTTCCGTGGTAGCCTTGCGCAACACCTGCCCAATCCACTGAGTACAAGGTACACGAGTCATTGTTCTAGAATTAGTCTGTTTCTAAGACTTCTAAGCACAGCCACGTAGACTTAAGGGTAAGACGGACGTATATTCTATGCTTTTTTTTATTCACCGCTGTTAAAAATAACAAGGAGTAGGTCAGTTTACATCTTGAACGTGGAAAACATAAACTGAAACAGCACCAAAAACGAAAGAGGGATTACAAAGACAGCAGCTTCCTCTCTTGAACAGGAACTACTGGTCTTTATGTAGGTCAAATGAAATACAATAGAATTCATAATGATAGGAAACAATGGATCAGTTCATTATATAAAAATAAGCAGTTGAAATGGGCCAGGAACAGCTTGTGTTCAATAAAGAACAATAATTACCCTAGAGGCTCTAGGCTAAGCTTTTATCCTCCACGTGACTTTGCTTACCTAGTACATAGCTACGCCCGTATTTCCGAGGCGTATCTCTTTGAGCGGTACAAGGCAACACTCATGTCACTAGCCCCACTTTGCTTACTAACCCCGCTAGTACCTGCGGGGTACGTGAAGTTCTCATCAGACAGCTACTTGATTTTTCACCACCAAATTCATCAAAAACCTCACACAAATAATCCCTAGCCTGTCGCAATTGAAACGATGAGCTCTTCAAAGATACAAGATATCATAGATGACCACAGCTTTGATACTCCGCCTTTGAGGGCAGCTAATGACCCCACCGGCGTGCCTAATTTTCCGCCCGAAGAGGGCCACGGTGATGATTTTCAACCTTTCAACCTAGAATATCGTGATTTCAAGATCAACCCTCTGCCCAAGGAACCACTTGAATTATTCCAGCTTTTTATACCTATTTCCCTTGTACAGTCATGGGTCAAATACACTAACAGCTGGGTCGCTCACCTGCTTGAAAATGCCGTTATTGACAACTGGAATACCCCCCTTTCCGAACACTCACGCATCCTCAAATGGGAAGGCATCTCCACCGCAACGGCTTATATATGGCTTGGAGTCGTTATTTACCTAGGAATTCATAGGGAAATAACGATAAAGGACCATTGGAAGGCACCTAGCCTAGGAGATCAGCGGCCTCTTCACTCAATCATCAAGTTCATGCCGCTATTAAAGTTCGAGCTGATCAACAGGTATTTCCG
>JAJJWM010000134.1:0-156802 GCA_021655865.1 Fusarium guadeloupense
GATGGGGATGGGGATGGGGACAGGGACGGGGAGGGGGAAGAGGAGGAGGTAATGAGGGCCAATGGATTGGATCTATAGAAGTGAAGTAGCGGGGAAGCGGATAATATGGACAATGTGTGAGAAAGGAAATGGGAGGATCGGGGAAGTATGAATGGGCGGAAATCGAAAGAATGGAGTGGAGTTTGTTCTAGAGGTTAACAAGAGTGAGATGGTGATGGGACGGGAGCTGGAGCTGGGAGTGACAGCCTCAAAGCTAGAGGTGAGACAATGCAATAACTTGGTAAGTACCAAGCAGCAAGGAAATACGTCTCTCTCAAATTGATGCTGTGACAATGATGGTGGTGTGGAGAAGAAAAGTCGACCCAGAAACAACGAGAGACCAAGAAGCTGAAGAAGCAAGAAGCGAGGTGAGAAAAGAGGCGGAAGTGGAAGTGGATGGACATGGACATGGACACGGCCGCGATGAATGGCTTCGATACTACGAGAAGCCGAGAACCTCGTACGCACGGAGATCTCAGGGCCCTAACGTACTAAAATATGACCACTGATGGCTCTGGGAAATCGAGTCAAAGTTATGGAACAGTGAAGCAATCTTGTCTATTGTTTTTGTGTCTCTTGATCACACCAACCGTTTCAAGGCACGGTTCCCTAAAGAGGAATTGGCGATGGGATCAAATAATGTCTGAAGGTGAATGACAGCTAGAATCACACAAGTTTAGCGATAGTTCTGTACCTTATTTACCGTGTATAGTGAGTTTCAGTATATACCTAGGTACTGGTCTGAGCCTGAATTGAACCTTCCAGCAAACCCCTCATCAGAAACCACGGCAAATGCCCAGATCAAGGCACACACGGCACACGCGAACACGCACGCACACGATCTCGACTCCTGTCACCCGCGTCGTCTGCATCTCTTTTTTTTCAGGTCCCAGCTCATCTACTACCCCTGTCCCGTTGGTCCCCGTTCCATGTGGATCTTACCTCGAGCTAAGCCCTACAGAGTTAGCCCCCCTTGTGCTCTCTATCACCGGCACCGGGGATAGAAGCCGGAGATCGGGCGATTTTGTTCGTGACAAGGCCTGATATAGGGTAGAGAATGATATTGAGTGAGAGTTTGAGTATTTACAATCATTTACAATTGTTGAAGGAAGTTGTCAGCTTAAGTATTCTGGTATTTAGATCTTAACTGTCCTAAGTTGCAGTAACGTCATGAATGTCGTCTGTGAGGTTGTTAATGTGGCACATGTATACCATCTCAGCCTTGCTAGGCGACACGGAACGAATAAATGCACTTTGGTGATGGTCATCGGCACGAGCAGACGACTTGACGCAGCTACTTTTTCTTTCTGAATCAACAATAACTCTTCCAAGTTATATCATAGTAGAATCAGTCGGATCAATTGGTATCACTCTATTAGATAGAGCATCAGCTTCCGTCTCAGCCTCATCATTCTCCCATGCAAGCCACCACACAACTCTAACATACAGCAACAGCGCATACATATGCATCTAACACACGCTAGCTCAAAGGCTTCATGAGGAAATCGCTGGATAAGTCAAATCACAATCGCATGTTAGCCATCAATTCTATCATCGTAATGGGAATCCCCATTTATTCATACTAATCAAGGCCTATTTGTAGCCAGACCAAACGAAAAAGAAATCTATCCCGTGAACATTTCCACATCTTCATGAACGCTTTTGAGCCTCTCTATCGAGGCCGTGCCCATGCGTCCTGTAGCGTCGTCGTGGCCTTTTCGTAATCCATCGTAAGGTATCAAGTATCCTGATGGTCTAGCCACCGCCGCTAATATCCCATGAAAATACCCACATGATGCCAGTGACATTCTTCAACTTTTTGTGGAACAATATCCTCTATAGTCAATTTCCTTTCATGCATTCGTGCCAAAAATCAAACGTCGTAAACATTTTTGCCTTAGACAGCACCGGCGCTGATCATCTTCTTTCGGAGGTAGTTCTTGTACTCAGAGATAGAGCCATCCCATTCACGAATGGTTTGGTTCTCGCATACAAGAATCTGCTTGGCAATCTTGTCGAGCAATCTATACAGTTGTTAGTCATTTATTTCCGCGTCAATATTGTGGGATGCTTACCGGAAGTCGTGAGAGACGACGATAACACCTCCGCTAAAAGCGTTGATGGCGTCTGCCAGACTGTCAATGGTAGGAATATCCAGACCGTTGGTAGGCTCGTCAAGCAGTAGCATGTTGGGGCTGTCAATGGCTAGCAGAGCGAAGACGATACGGCTCTTCTGACCCTCAGACAGAGTACCCATCAGAGCAGTCTGGGAGTCACCGCTGAGACCGTAGCGACCAAGCTGCTGACGCCAGTACTGGTAGTCCTGAGACTTCTCGCTGTACTTGTCACGAACAAAGTCAAGGGCCGACTTTGTCAAGTCGAGCTGCTCGGCACTGTGCTGAGAGTACAAGCCAAGCTTTAAGTGAGTGTGGCGCTGCACCACACCACCTGTAGGAGACAGCTTGCCAGTCATGAGGCGGAGCAGAGTCGACTTGCCCACACCGTTGGGACCGACAAGGGCGGTTCGGGAGTCCATGTCGAAACCAAGGTCAAGGTTGCGGTACAGGTCATCCTCGGGCTTGCCGGAGTAGGAGAAGGTGACATTATCAAAAGACAAGACGGGAGGAGGGAGCTTATCAACATCAGCGAAACGGAAGGTGAAGACTCGGTCCTGCTCGACAGGCTGGATGAAACCATCGGCCTCCATCTTGTCGAGAATCTTCTGTCGCGACTTGGCCTGTCGCACCAGGTTGGCGTATGTACCAGCGCTGGCAATGAACTTCTTGATGTGGACAATCTCCTCCTGCTGCTTGTGGTAGGCCTTCATCTGGTTGGTCTCGTTCTCGGATCGGGTCTTGTTGTACGAGTCGTAGTTACCACCATAGTAGACGAGCTGTTTGCCTCGCATATCAATCATGTTGGTACAGACACCGTTGAGGAAATCCATAGAGTGGGACACGAGAACTAGGGTTCGCTCCCACTTCTTGAGGTACTCTTCAAGCCACACACAAGCCTCCAAATCCAAATGGGCAGTAGGGTCATCGAGGAGCAGCACAGAAGGCTTGACGAATAGAGCCTTGGCAAGAGCAACTCGCATTCGCCAACCACCGGACATGTCCTTGGTCTTCTTGTGGATGGTCTTCTTGTTGAAACCCAGACCAGTCAGAATGAGCGAGGCGCGGGTTTGGAAGGTGGAGGGATCAAGCTTGTCCATGTGCTACGAAATGTTAGCGAGTACGTGCAAAGTATAGCGGAAGAACTCACCTCGTAGAGGTCAATGAGAACAGGGCTCTCAGGGCCCTCATCCTCGAGAAGCTTCTCAGCCTGGTGGTCGAGACGCTCCAGCTCAAGCTCGGCCTCTCGAACAACCCACTCAAGGGCGCCCAGGTCGCTGGGAGGGGCACCCTCGTTAAGAAGGTAGATGTCGAGGTGCTCGGGAATGGGGAACTCGCGGGCGGCGATAGACTTGAGGAGAGTAGACTTTCCGCAACCGTTCTCACCAAGGAGACCGTATCGTCGACCGTACGAGAGCTCGAGGGTGGAATCGGTGATAAGGACTCGGCCGTGGAAGACCAGAGAAGTACTGGTGATCTTGACGTCCTTGCTGGTTTGAGTAGAGGAGAGGACACCAGTGGTGACACGGTCAGAGATACCATGCTTATCCATCTGTTCGGTGAGACGCTTCACCTCCTCAAGCTTCTCGCCTGAAGTCGCGGGGGCATCATCGTCCTTGACGGGGTTGCCGTTGGCATCGAGCTCAGGCTCTTCGGTCTTCTTGCCCTTCTTGCCCTTGAGCTTGCCCTCGGCAGCCTTCTTGGCGAGACGCTTCTCCTTGGATGCAGAGGGGGCCATTGTGATGACGACTGAGGAGGAAAGGGAAGAAAAAAAAAAAAAAGAAAAAGACCGCGGGGTTGAAAGAACGGAGACTGGCGGGGTAGAGGCCGTCTAAGAAATCACCAAACCGAGGGGGTATATGAGATGGTTTGGAAAATGACCGTTCGATGAGGAGGTAAGAAGAGAGAGGGAAGAGAGGAAAAGTTGACCGACAAAGAAAAAAGCGGCCAAGCAAATAACAATGAGTGTGAGTGTGGCGGTTCCAGTTCTTCCCGGTTCAACAGCGATAGGTTCAAGGCTTTGATTGTGCAGAGGCAAGGCGGGGTGAATTTTTATTTGGTGGGGCAGATTTTCAGATTTTTGACTGATGACAGAGTCAGGCACCAACTAAGGCATCAATATAGATGTTTATTTCGCTGAGATGGTGGCTGATGGATGTATTTTTTGTTAGGTAGTTGTTTAATTTGATACTTTCAGGCCTTTTTCATATCTGAAAATGGCTACTGTTAATGACTTGTCTTTTGCTGTCCTCAAACTTCCATATATTTGCTGTCAAGACCCCCAATAAGCCAGGGCTTTTTGGTGATGACGTCATCAATTCATCTGACATGATTGGCTCGCCTTCATTCAGGATTTTCACACTGCCCGCCATCTCTTTCTAATGTTGGCAACCTTGAGGGACGGCGAGCCCGTAGCCTTGTATCGTATGAACTTGTATCTTTCTGATTTTTTGATTCAACTCGGACATACCGTTCTAGTCACTGAAGTTGTACGAGTCAATTTCGCCTCTCAGTATGAACTTGCAAACGGATATCCGAGGCAGTATTATCTCATGATGATACTGGCATATCGCCGCGCGTTGCGCTCGGCAAATGGTACATAGAAGCTGACTCAAACCTGAGGTGTAAGCGAGGTTTATCATGCAGTTGCACTTATCCTGAAATTCACGTGGTGTGGCTATGGACCATCTATCCCCAAGCGCGACAAGTTCATTCACGCAAGGCTGGCCAACTCTTCGTGCTGACTCGACTGTTTTTATAACTGAGCCGCAGTATCATTGCTCGATATCTACAACATGTCAAAGACATTCAATTCGATGTGCAACTCTATGCACTCTGGTAAAGCTGTGTTGCATTTGGATCATCACAATTGTGAACCTTGTTCTTGCTTCATGCAATCATTTCCTCATTGACACTAAAGTCCGCTATAATACAGGTATCATCATATCCTCAGAAAACCAATTAAGAAGAAGTCTCGTTGTTGAGAGCGTCAAAGGCGGTCTTGTTGGTGACCTCGCCCTGCTTAGGACCAGCATCCCGGCCAGCGGCAGTCTGGTTCTGTTGGAACTGAAGCTCAGCAGCTCGGCTGGGATCATCCTTGCTACCGGGCTCGGCGTTCAAGGCCTTCTTGAGGCCATCCTCAACCTTGGAGTCGTCGAAACCCTCCGTGATGTTCTTGCCGTGGGGGCCAGAGGCCTTGGCGTACTGAGCGTCGACGTAGCTGGGAGCAGTACCGGCAGACTGAGCAGCGTTGCCGGAGCCGGATGAAGGGGCGGAAGAGGTGTTGGTGGTGCGGCCAGCGCTGGTGTTCTCGGATCCGGAAGAGGGTTGGTTCTCGCCGTGGATGCCCACGTTAGAGGCGAAGTCGCCGCCCTCCTTGTTGGACTGAGCAGCGAGGGACTCAGAGGGGACGTTGCCAGCACCCTCCTGCTTAGTGGGAGCGTTCTGGCCGAGATCGACCTGTATTATGTGAGTATAATGTCGAAAAATTTGAGTGTTGGCAAGGCATACCTTTTGACCTTCACTGGGAGCCTTGTTGGGAGACATGATGTGGATCGTGTTTGTGGTGAGAGATGGAATTTGGTTGAATGTGTTTTTTTTTTTTTGGTGAGATATTGTTGATCAAGTTGCAGAGTGTGTTTGAATGCCGAGAAATCTTTTCACGAGGTTCAAATGCTCAATGATATATTGCGATTCAGAGGCTCCATGACATCATGGTGTTCTCTCACACTGACGACTTGGAGCTCCAACATGACGCCAAATTACATCATGTAAGTCTTGGTGACGAGGATTTCGCCAGGGAAACAAGCAGAGGAACAGGAACCAAGGACTTTTAGGAGTCGATAAGCGAAAGATTTAGAACGTTCGACGGGGAACGTTTCTCCATAGACATCGAGATCTATGTTGGATGCCCCGAGCTTCATTTTGGTGGTGCATGTGTGAGACACGGGAACAAAACCAGGGTATCACAAAACAGTTACCCATATGCAACTAAAAGCTTCGGCCAAAGAACCGGAAGCTCATAGCCTGGTAGTTAGCCCTGTTAGCATTTCCATCGTTGCAAGTATGACGTTAAACGTCAAGTATCCGCCCGCCCAATGAAGCATCTTACCAGGCGACCATAAGCATAAACACCAAGCCCCTACGTGCAAGACCTGAGAAGACCTTTACTCCCAAAGATAGATCTTGTAAAGCCGGAGCTTTTAGGCCTATTCGTCTTTCATATCAAGGATTTGGAAGGCCGTATACTGGCCGCTCATACGCATCTGTGTAATGCTAGTTGTGCGCAAAGTCTTGGCATAATGGACTTCAAGCGTCACCGAGTCCTTGTTCAGGAAGCATTGGAAAGAAATGTGTTCAAGATTGTTTGTAAATTGAAAAAAAAAAAAAAAAGAGATATGTAAAGGCACAAAAGCTGTAGTCACACCTACCTAGGTACGGTTGGACTCAACCACGTCGTGCCGTGTCATGAGCCGATTTGGTGCAATGTAATGAATATCAGTACAGTTGTAACCTACCCTAGGAAGAACAGCTGTCGACCGTTGAGATTCCATGCTGGATTGGCAATTGGATGACTTGCGTGCTTCTTCAACTGCCATGTTCACCTTCGTCCTCATGAATAATACCTATCAGCTTGTGTTATAGTAACGTTGATAATAGCATTGCTCAAGACAATATGCTGCTGGACATCACAACAGTCACTCACTTCTCCAGCCCAGTAGCTCGTTGAGTTACGTAGTATGTCGACGTGGTCAAGAATGTCTTGTTGGATTCAGACAGCAGCATCGAACTGTTACGATGATGTGGCCATAGAAGCTTGCTATAGCATTCTGCGCATCAGTGAAAGTGTGCATAAACGGTGCCAAACAATACTATTCGCTTCGAGGTTTCAGGCAAGGCAATATTGGTTTCAGCTCAATCAACCGGAAATAACCAAGGCCATGGTTTTGTATCACAACGACAGTATACTACACCACCACATGGGTGGTTATCGCAGAAAATGAGGCACTAGATGGTCGTACTTAGTATAAGACTCATTGTATAATGAGACAACGCAAGCGGGAGCACCCTTAATGGACATGTGAGATGAAGTCTTGACCCAAACGGTTGAAGAATGAGTAGAAACAACGTTACCGCTCATCCTCTGTAAGTGCCCTCCACGGTTCTGTGATGCCTAACAGACTGAAACAAAGAATGGCGGCAGATAAGGTTGTCGATAGTTGTATGGCGTGGTATCATTGCACAGAACCATGTTCCAGACCGGCGGCTATGTCAGACTCGCGGACCACCTGCACCTCCGTGAAAGATTTCGGCCGTCGACGTCTTATATATTGCTTGTGATTCAGTTCTACAAAGAACGAGTGGCGAAGAACGAAGACGCCGCATGATTCTTGATTCCTTCAGAAGCTGCACTTGACAGAAACCGGTGTGCTTGTCACGGGTTGAAAAGAGTCGTAGTGTACGAAATATGAGTCTTTGCCGTATTAGTTCAAATATGACCAATGCAATCGGATTTTGGTGATCCAAGAACATTTATGGCCTTCGTCGAGGCTTAGAACTTCTTGAAGGAACTTTAAAAGAAGTGCGAGTGGTTCCATGGAGTGAGTGCTCCGAACCTTGGGTGTCGGAGGATATAAAGACATGGACTGGTCATCGCGTCCAATTCAATATTGGGTCAACGTTGGAATCAAAACAAGTAATTTCTAGGATATCGGCAATTTGGACGTCTATGTCGTCGCATCGCAATGATAAATCAAGTTAACGCCTATAAACACCACCATGATGGCACTGATATGTAGCAAGATCTTCACAAGGCTCTATCGCCAAGGCTGAGTCTTTCACTCAAGTGACGCAAAGATGAAGGAGATATTTGATCCCAAGAGGGCAGTTCGCCACTTGCAGCCAACCATCACGGGGAATAAGTCGCATGATCGGCTGGCTGTGGACCAGCGCCGGACGTTCCAAAGCGTTTTAGAGGTCAACTGTCAGCGGCTCATGGAAACTAATGAGGCAAGTGATTGGGAATTTGAGCAGATGAAGTCCTATTAGTGTCATTGTTTTGGCATGCGCCTCAAAGGGTTAATGGCTATCTACTAACAAGCTTAATGGCCAAGGTTACTTAAACGCAGCATCGTCCGTAAGCACTGGGATTAATTTAAGCTTCCTTTGAGTTGAAACAGCACACACAGACAATTCTATGCGTTAAATCTCACTACCAAAAACAAACAAAACAAACAAAGCAATGGCATCCGGAGAGCTCGTATACCACGATGGCCACTACCACCGCGCTTCGGCCGAGCGACCGGAAAGACGGCACGGCGATCAAAGCCGTCACCAGGGGGGAATATGGAAAAAGAGTCACGACGCCTGGGGGCAGGTTCTCTATGGTCTCGGTAGCATCTACTACAAGATTCGAGGACGATGAGCGACAGCGACAGCGATGATAATGAGGCATGTGCAAAGGAAAGGAATGAACTCGGCTGATCGAGAAAGTCGGCTATTGCTCGACATGCCATCAACTCCACTGTCGTATACGGCTACCAATTCGCGGCATCAATAGCCGTCCTCATGATGAGGATTGGCATGTCCCAGCGCCGATCCAAGGGAAAACACCAAAGAAGCAACCAAAAATATCACAGTCAAGCTCATGTCAGAGATGCACGCCGGGTCAGGGATGATATCGTGGGCCCCATCGATGTGCAGAAGCGTCTATGCTCTGCTTTGAATTGGTTTCAGAGTACGAGGAGCCGACAGTACAGTGCTTGAGCAACACCTGACACTCGCCTTTGAAGATTCTGGTAGCTCGTCTTGGACAAAGAATTTGCGACAGAGCAAGCAAGGTCGAGTGAGGATCAATTGGTCCTCGAGACTGGAGGGAATACGAACATACGTAAGCTGTCATTTGAGAGACAATGTTAATGGAATTAGCGTATTGTAGCCAAGAGTCAAGATCGTTATTCTTAGGCACTTTAATCATTATATTGCCATTCCGTATTCACCACGCCAAGTAGATCCACCGCGACATCGACAAGCGTTTCATGACAATCTCCCAAAGAGTCATTTGAGACGTCGTATTAGCTTAAAGCGAGAGAGTGACAGCGAGAGAATTTACGGCGTAGACGGTTCCAAGCCGGGGTGAGACCCCTGATGTTTTGGCTTGGAGCGAAATTCGTGGAGATTGTCCCCTATTTCCAGACAAAGCAGCGTACAGTGCAATCTCGTTCCTTGACATGAGACACTAACGCGCCATGCCCAAGAAACAGCCAAGCTTCGCTAAGCTACGGTGTGCATTGACACCAAGCACTTCCATCACCGTCAACGAGATGAGATCCCACGTTGGCCACCCCTAATTGGACAAGGAAGGCGCCGGACAAGACCAGAACAAGCTTCAATTGCTAGGCTGCGCCTCACAATCGACAGGGGCCTCAGTCAAGATTTTACATGCAATTGGTCGATTTACAAGAGGTTTTAGGGGATCTGCTTGGCTTTTGGCACCGACAGCTTCACCGTAGCAGTAGCAGGCACAGTGCCCGCCCCCATCCACTAGAATGGAACACAGCCGCCGTCGCCCCCTGCCATCCCGGAACATTTAGCGGCTTAATTCACTAAACCTCAGGGGGGCATTTTACTTTTCAGATCGGCCCATCCCTCGACTTGCATCTCCCTTTTTCCTCTTTTTCCTCCATCAAACCTTCGCTAACCTTTAATTCTTCCTCGACCGTTTTTTGCTTGTCGGATCTCACTTTTTGAGTCCGATTTTTACTCTTTCCCGACACTCTTTTACCAACGCTCTTGTTATACCGAACTGATTCAGCTCTCCTCTCGACAAACCCGTCGCGATTTGAAGGCTAAAAAAGGGGTTGCCACGCATTCCAACAAAGCAATTCCCTCGCGTTGAATAACTTCATCGCTTGATTCTCGTCACTCCTTAGACTATCTGTTTTTATTTTGCTTGCCATTCGATACACAACACAATGAAGTTCTCTGCTACCCTTGTCGCTGCGGCGGCCACCGCTGCCAGCGCCGGCAAGCTCGAGCCCATCACCATGAAGGTATGTGGATGCTCACTCACTGAAGGACGAGCCGGGAAAGGATACTAACCACTTTGCAGGGCTCCAAGCTCTTCTACACCAACGGAACCCAGTTCTTCATGAAGGGTATGGCTTACCAGCAGGACACTGCTGCCGCCGGCCAGACCAACGACAGGAAGACCAAGTACATCGACCCTCTCGCCGATGAGAAGTCTTGCAAGCGTGACATCCCTCTCCTCGAGGAGCTCGGTACCAACATCATTCGAACTTATGCCATCGACCCTGAGGCGGACCACGACTACTGTATGAAGCTCCTCGACGATGCTGGCATCTACGTCATCTCTGATCTCTCCGAGCCCGTCGTTTCCATTAACCGTGACGACCCCAAGTGGGATGTTCAGCTGTATGAGCGCTACACTGGCGTCGTTGACGCCCTTGCCAAATACGACAACGTTGTCGGTTTCTTTGCCGGTAACGAAGTCTCCAACAACATCTCCAACACTGAGGCCTCCGCCTTTGTCAAGGCCGCCGTCCGTGACACCAAGAGGCACATCAAGAGCAAGTACGACCGCTGGCTCGGTGTTGGTTACGCCTCCAACGATGATGTTGATATCCGTGTGGATATTGCCGACTACTTCAACTGTGGTGAGGATGATGAGCGCATCGACTACTGGGGATACAACATCTACTCCTGGTGCGGCAAGAGCAACATGAAGGACTCTGGTTACTCTGACCAGGCCAAGTTCTTCAAGGAGTACAACGTCCCTACCTTCTTCGCTGAGTACGGTTGCAACGAGCCCGATGGTGCTGAGGCTCGTATCTGGGACGAGACCACTGCCCTGTACGAGGAGAAGGAGATGGTTGATGTCTTCAGCGGTGGTATCGTCTACATGTACCACCAGGAGGCCAACGATTACGGTGTTGTCAAGATTAGCAAGAACGGTGATGCTGTTAAGCAGAAGGACTTCAACCCCCTCAAGAAGAAGCAGACTGCTGCCCACGCTGTCGGTGTTGACCGTGACGACTACAAGCCCTCTGGCAAGACCTCCGAGTGCCCTGAACTGTCCAAGACCTGGAGGGCCAACAGTGCTCTTCCTCCTTTCCCTGACGCCGACCTCTGCGACTGCATGGTCAAGACCCGTACTTGTGTTCCCGCCGACGACCTCAAGTCCAAGGACTTCAACGAGGTCTTCGGTTACATCTGCGGTGAGAACCCCAAGCTTTGCACTGCCATCAACGCCAACGCCACCACTGGTATCTACGGTGCCTACAGCATGTGCGACAACCGCGCCAAGCTTGCCTACATCCTTGACGCCTACTACAAGGAGCAGAACTCTGCCGCTACCGCTTGCGACTTTGACGGCAAGGCTACCACCCAGCGTGCTGCCAGCGAGGGTGAGTGCAAGGCTGCCCTTGCTTCTGCCAGCAAGATCAACGAGCAGGTTGCTACCGCCACCGGTGTTGCTGGTGCTGCCACCACCGGCGGTTCCGAGGAGGAGGAGGACGATGAGAGCTTCGGTATCCAGGGTGCTTCAATCGCCCGTCTATTCGCTCTCGGTGACTACGCCGTTGGCGCCTACATGGCCGTCGCCGGTGTTGTCGGTGCCGGCATGGTCCTTCTGTAAAATGGAGACGTTTTGGAGGATTCAAGTTTCTTGCGGTGGTTTCTGTTAAGATCGCGCGTACTTTCAACCTTTGTTGTGTTCTTCCCTTTTGTGTATCTAGCATCGCCGGTGTTGCATGGCTTGTGATTAGAACGAGGTAGATGTCTAATGCTATCTTGCGCGTTTGCGATGCCTAACTCTGTGAATACTTTCTTTCTCCAGCGTATATAAGATTTGCCATAGGCTCCGTAATGTAATCAACAAATCCTTTTGAACATTTTCTTTCGCTTTGTAGTTGTGAATAAATTTGTGTCTTGTGGGAAGTCTTACATGCTTGACCAACCACTGTCATCACGTTCAACCTTTGTAGTTTATAGGGTATCTTTTATAGTGTCCTATGTTTATTGATCGAGTTATCGTACTCTCTTACGCGTAACATTGGCTTCTAAAACATAGTCTTCTTGCGCTACTGAGATGAAGGCTTTTCGTCGATTCTACTGGATACACCTAATACCTTTTGGATACACATAAGACTAGAGTCTATTAAGTTAAAAGAGCACCACAGTGGCAATGCCAACATAGGCATCCCTCTTTGCCAAGTCCGTCTCCTTGCTTCCATCTCACCTGTTTCGTAATCCGCTACATTCTTCTTGGCAAGTCCAGGGCCCGTGTGATGTACTTGGGTAGCAGGGGCTTGACCGAGTTTCCTTGGCTTGAGTGAGTTGGGTATTTTCGGTTTAAGGAATGGGGGACTTGGTGGTTTAGTGTCATAGTAAGTTGCTGCCTCTAAGAGTATCGATGCAGGGAAGTTTTACTTTCGTCTACGTTGGGAGAACTGTGTGATAGTCAGTCATCTAGGCCATGCGTATCATTTGATGCTGCTCTGTTGCTGCTTGAAGAAGATAACACATAGTAGATCTATTGCATCTTGTATGAAAACGAACTACTGTCTGTAGCATGACTTGGAATGTGCATTTTGAGAAAATCCAAAGTCTAATAATATGATGTGCTTTGTCCTGATGCTCTCTCTCGGGCCATGGTATGGCATGGCGATATTGTATCTTCCTTAAGGTCGTGAGATCAAGGTAGACTTTTCACTCGATTAAAAATGCCTGCCAAAGGTATTCATCGTCCCTCGTCTTGAGTTAAACTGCTAGCCGAGTATTAAGGCTGATTACCAGAAAACTCATCCAAAAAGATTACATTCGGTCTCAAGACTACGAGTCATATCTCGCTATAGTGACTTGTGAGTATGAAAAACAAAACCAGGCTCGAGAGTATAAGCGCCTTTTCAAGGTGAGCACACTTACCCAGGATAACCTGCGCATTGCCGTGGCTTGACCATCCCTCAACGCCATCTATTCAGCTCTGTCGCGCTAGAAGTGAGTTTAACCTTGGATACGATAATTCACACTCAAACTCCGCATCTTGCTGTCAGGATCATAAAGAAGGATCAAGATGTATTGACTATGTACATTGTATGAAACAGGAGAGTAGTATGCTGTCATGGCACTTGGAGAGACTTGTTCCACGATGTCTTAACAAAAACTTGGGATGCAAGCGACCAAGTGGCGCAGATTACGCCTAGCTGAGGTCCGAGCTAGTCAATTTTGAAGCTGAATACACGAGCAAAGAAGCCTCGCAGCAGCCTTTAAGGTTAAAAATAGACTAGAAAGCCGTTAGGCAGATCGGTCAACGGTTGGTTCTGACTGGTCGTTGGGATGTCGAGTGTGAAACATGAAGACATTGAGATGAGAGAAACAGCTGATGAGAGGGTTACTTCGACGGTGATTGGATATAATGAGTCGTTTGATCAAGTATCATTGACCAGAATTGGAAAATAAACGATAAGGCGGAGCTTGTTGGCTTTCCAGAAAAGTTGTAGAATAGCACAGCCCAGACAACTCTCACTCAGCTACAGCAGCTAGTTCCACCCAGCCACTCAAGCTGGCAATATGGCGGCGGCTGAAGCAACTCGAGTTGATCTTCCAAACATGCTCTCGATGAATGACCAATATATAAGGGCTTATAGGCGCCCGAAAGCCAACACCATCCAGCCCTATCACTCCCCCTCATAGAATCATGATCCCCTCTCTTGTGCTAGCCCTCGCCGGGATCGCTTCAGCCCTTGAGCCAAGACAGGTTATGCACCAAGCACAAAACCAACCTTCGTTCATCTCATCCCGCGATATTTCCCACGCTGACACGGAACCTTGCAAGTATCTAAGTCAAGCATACGAAGAAGCCAATCCAGAAAAGGGCGCGTCAGTCATCTTTGCTATTCCACCTTCTGTAGGCATCGCTTGTCTCAAGTCTGTTCCTCTTGATAGGGAGCGTGATCTTGAGCTGTTAGATTATCTTGAGCCGTTGATCTCGTTCCAGAGTACGCTGGAGATTCTTGCTGATCCTCCGAAAGAGTATCTGTTTCCTGGTGTTGATGTCTTGGGTGGTTTTGAGACTATAAGGACTAAGTTGGAGAATAACAAGTATGAGACGCAGTATGAGGTTATGACGGATTTGCGAAGCATTGTAAGATATCATGATATACTTTCTCAAAGATGTACTTACCATGACTAGTTCGCTGCTGCGTATGATGGCCACTTTGACTATCCGCCAGCCCTCCTCAACGCTTTCTTGTATATCCGACGAGGTCTAGTGTTTGAATCCGTCTCAGCCAACGGTATCCGGCTACCATACGTCTTTCACGCTTTAGATAGCACCCGCGGCAACCTACATCAGCTCGATTACCACCCCTCAGCCGTCAAGACCATCAACGACATTCCAATATTTGAATGGCTCGAGGAGGACGCTTCTCGCAAGACGGCCAATTTGCAGGACCCTGACGCTCAGTTCAACAACCTCTTTGCGTCTGTTCCTAGGACTGCTGCTGGTCTTGCAGGTACCACGCTCATCACCCAGTTTGAGATTCCTGATACATACATCATCGAGTTTTATAACGGAAGTACGCTGGAGATTGTCAATGAGATTCTTGTTCCACCTACTACAGACCTGTCTGGCATCGAGTCTGGAGAGGATTTTCATCAGTATATCGAGGTTACTCCCACAAACATAAAGTCCAAGGAGTCTTCTGCCAACCAACGTCGTTCTACTCAGGGAACTGAATCCAAAACTATCGTCGGATACCCTGAGCCCGTTGTGAAACACTCGGCGAACTCAGTTGCTGGGTACTTTCTCGATGGCGAGGACTATAAAGACACTGCTGTTCTTTCTATCCTCAGCTTTGTGCCCATTGGAGTGGACCTTGCCAACCTGGGTGCCGAAGTTGATATGTCCAAGTTCATTCTCGAGGGACAAGCCGTTGTGCTTGAATTGATCAAGCAAGCCAAGCGGGCTGGTCGAGATAAGCTCATCATCGACATGTCTGCCAATGGTGGTGGCTCAGTCGTTCTGGCACACTCCATCTACCGTCTTCTATTCCCCGAGGGTGAATTCACGGGCTGGGACCGATATCGTGCTAATCACGCTCTCGAGGCGACTTCTGAGGCTGACTATGATACTCTCGTCAGAGCCTTGATCACAAAATCCAACTACTATCCTGTTAATCCTGACGGAGACCTTGAGACAGGCAAGGACTTTTACGGTCCGTACACCATCAAGAGTCAGAATGTGACTGCTGCATTTCAAGTCGACAAGACAGTTCCTTGGGATCCCTCAATTCCTGCCTACCTCAATGGCTTCGATCCTGAGATGAAGCCTCTTGTGGAAGAACCCCCCTGGAAGCCTGAGAACATCCTCATCGTCACCGACGGCACTTGCGCTTCATCTTGCGGTATCTTGACAGGTCTTCTCACTCGAAACTACGGGATTCGTACGCTCGCTCTGGGTGGCCGGCCCCTCAACCAGGCCATGCAAGCCATGGGTGGCGTAAAAGGCACGCTACTCAACTTTAACTCGGACATTATCAAGGGGATCACTGCCGTCCGCGCCAGCGCCCACTCCAAAGGAGACAGGAAAGCACTTTCGATCCTCAGTGACGCCGCGGACTCACTGCCCAGCATTTATGCCCCGCCTCTACTTCCCCTTCCTGTTGGAGGTGGCGGCATGGTCAACTCGCTCAATGGGTACACTGAGGATGATCTCGAGGGTTATCCAGTGCACTTTAGGTACGAGGCTGCTAATTGTCGACTGTTCTATACGCAGCGCATGCTGGCTTCTCCTATTGAGTCGTGGAGGCGGGCTAGAGGCGTGGCGTGGAATAAGGAGCCTTGTGTGCAGGGCTCGACAAGTAATGAGGATGGGACTATTGGTGATAAGACGGTTAAGTACAACTCTGGGGTTCGAAGTCGAGCGAGTGGCTTCAAAGGTCCTGGGATGTTGAAGAAGTAATGAAGTGATGGATTGTTTGACGTTTGGTATAGAAAGGTGCTTGGTTGCATAGATGGCGTTTGTTTATACCGTGATAATGATTGTATTTGATGATTAGATTCGTTTTAAGAGTACATGTTTTGCTGATACTTATTTTATTGGTGGGACTGAATGTTCACGATAAACTCTTTGGTGTTGCTGGATTTGATGACGTTGAAAGACATTCCGATCGCTCGGGCGCTACATGACGTCACCCAAAGCAGGCACGCGACAAGCCAACCTCAAGACTAAAGTAGACCGTCTTCTCTTCTTCTCTCGTCTTCCTCTTTTTCTTCATGATTTTTGATAATATATTAATTCTCACATTCTTCCGCGCTGAAGTTCTTTTGGCCGAGACGCTCTCTCTATCGATCAGGTCTTGGCCGTCATGCCTCTCCTCCCCCAAATAAACCCGGCATCGCCCGCGTCGCCTGAATCGAAAAAAGAGAAGCTCAAGGAGTTTTTGAAAGAATGGTTTCTAGTCAACTATCATGACCTTCTTTGTATGGCTGTCATTGGCGGTCTAGCTTTTGGCGTATGTTTCTCGTCTGTCTTTATTGAATATCGCTAACATCCCCTAGCTTTACCACTCTCCTGTCTTCATAACGCGAACCTTTCCCATTACTTTCGATGCGACTTCGGGCGATATCGTTTACCCTCAGTGGGCATACCCTGACCGTGGTTGGATTTTACCTTCTTGGCTCTCTGGTCTCATATCGATCGCTCTGCCCATTATTGTCTACATTGTCGCCCAGATCAGGATCAAGTCAGTCTGGGATGCGAGCAACGCAATTATTGGAACCACTTGGTCTGTCATTCTGGCGTCTCTCTTCCAGGTTACTTTGAAGCAGCTTGTTGGTGGTTTCAGGCCCTACTTTCTTGATGTCTGCATGCCAGACATTTCGCTTGCAAAGTCGCATAACAAGACGGGTCTCAATGGTGTGGGTTTCTACCAGATCATGTACACCACCGAGATCTGCACACAGCCTGATCAATCAAGGATCCAAAACGCCATCACCTCGTTTCCGAGTGGACATACGACCGCCGCATTTGCTGGATTCGGCTTTCTCTTCCTCTGGCTCAACGCCAAACTAAAGGTCTGGGCTGACCACAAGCCCGCCTTCTGGAAGTTACTTCTTACTTTCATTCCCCTCCTGGCGGCTTGCCTCATTGCTGGCTCGCTTACCATCGACGCTGCGCATAACTGGTACGATATCTTGGGCGGTGGCTCCATCGGCACCATCATGGCGTTTGCATCCTACCGCACCACGTACGCTGCTGTCTGGGACTGGCGCTTCAACCACCTCCCTCTTCAAGAGACGGAGGCTTTCCGGTATGGACTTGATGGGGATCTGGACTATGCGGCCCAGACCCTTGCTATGACTGCAGGTTGGGGAGGTAAAAAGATCAAGTTGGTGGAAAGCTCGAGTGGCTCAGCTATCATCACCGAGTCTACGCTTCGCAGTGGTGCTGAGGAGGTGCAGAACTTGGACGCAAACACTAGAAGAAAGCGAAGGGCGCCGGTGGGAGCTGAGGCTGTGTAATTTTGGAAGAGAAAATGAGTTGGATAGAATAATAGTAGCTTAATCATTTTCATGGACCTTTCGACCCTTGACATAGACTCGCACAATATTCCGGTCATCTCCCGTCATGACAAATTTATCAAAGACCGTCCTCATCGAGTCATCCTCTTCAACTGGCGCATTCACTCCACGACGAGACGAGCCCATGTCCACAGCCACAGCATCGAATTGCTTTCCAACCTCAAAGTTGCCGATCTCATCACCAAGCCCCATGACTCTCGCTCCTCCCATGGTAGCCAGATAAAACACCTCTTCCAGACTCAAACCCCCATCAGCACCCTTGGTCGCAGCTTCTTTGGCAAACGACGCAATGAGAGCGTGCCGCATCGAATCGAGAATCGACGAGGAGAAGCCACCCCCTGAGTCAGTGCCTAGGCCAACCTTGATGCCCCTTCGCAGAAAGTCACGTATGGGCGCTGTCATGAAACCGCCCCCGACAGTCATGTTTGCCGTAGGACAATGTGCGATGCCGCACCCGTGAGCCTCAAGCTTGTCCGCTTCCGAGGGCGTCATGATGGTGCAGTGCGCGAGGATAGACCGCGGCGTGAGGAGCTTGTAGTGAGCGTACAGGTCTGCTTCATTGTCAAAGGCCGGAAAGAGGGATAGCGTGGCGTCAATCTCCTGCTGCGCTTCGTTGAAGTGTGTTTGAATGGGTAGGTCTGGGTTCGATGAGGCGATAGCTCCGAGACCTTCGAGGAGATCTGGCTCGCATGATATGGCGAAGCGAGGCGTGAGGACGTGCTTGATGAGATTGCCTTCTGGGTCAATGGTTCGGATGTGCTGGATACATCGTTGTGTCTCAGCTAGAGATTCTTCTGTGCTTGCATCGCGATAGTAATGAGGCGAGTTTCTATTCATGTTGCATTTTCCGACAAATGCCCTCTGGCCTTTTGCAAGACATGTATCAGCCAGGATACACGTTGCATCACCGTGCAGAGAACCGTAGTAACTCGCCGTAGTGACGCCCTGCCTTAGCATACCGTCCACAAGAGAACTATACACACGCCGCGCATACTCATTATCACGGAAGCGTGCCTCGTTGGGAAAGGTGACGCCTGAGAGCCAGTCGAGGATGTGCATGCCCTGGCCTAGACCGCGCTGCATCCATTGCGGGGCGTGGTTGTGGGTGTCAACGAAGCCGGGGATGAGGAATTGATGAGGGGAGAGCTTTGTGAGGGGGATGGTAAGGGTGAGAGAGCTGAGGTCGGTGTTGGGCTGGATGGTGAGGATGTGGCCCGTGGGGGAGACTGTGAGGAGAGTGTTTTGGAGGATGGTGATTGTGGTGAGGGATGTTGAGTGGATTATTGTGCCGTAGATGGCGAATGAAGCGTCTGAAGACATTGCGAGCTATAAAGATTTAATTGTTTGTAATGGAGATAGAATTTGGGAGAGACGTTGGATGTTGATTGGTGTTGAAGAAAACCCGCATTGATCCGCAAACGTTATCTTACATGCAACCCCATCTGTAGGTTCAGTTTTATTGGAAGCATTTCTACCCAAAAACACAATACATATATCTTATAAAATGCAATAATTTTTTTTTTTTTTAATTACATTTATCGAATGCCCGACAATGAGACAACATGCCTTAAATATTCGATCAAGTGCATGAAAGTTCTCATGATCTGAGGGTATATGGAGTTTATAATAACTAAAGACCAGGTATTCCAATTCCTATCCTCAATATCGATACAATCTAGATTAAAAGACAATCCAATACAATCCCTAAACACCATGGACCCAAATGGAACAAGAATGCCAAAATCAAGGCTTAGTATCCAGACGCAGCAAGCTTAGCCTTTTCATCAACGACAGTTTCATCCTTCTTATCCACCGACTTCGCATCCTCGTACCCAGGCAACTCCCCCTTCACATCCCGAGAAGCGTTTGTCTCCTCGGGCTCATCAGTGTACCTCTCCTGCTGTCCAGGTAAGATAGCCTCGTCAGACGGAGGAGCTTCGCCCATTGCTTGAACAACAGTCCGATCGTAATCAGTCCGGCCCTCGAGGGCCATAAGAACCTCAAACAGGCCCTTAGCACCCGCTGGCCAAGCAACATCGCCACGCAGGATCTTATCCGCTGTAATACCGTGCTCATTGTAAAAAGCAGCATTAGCGTCCCCGCGAATCACGACGATAGTACCGTCAACCTGCACTCCCATCCATAGTCCACGACTCTTCATGTAGCTCCACACAGGCCGAGCCGGAGCGTTAAGCGCTGCCTCGACACTACCGCCCGTCCCAACAGGCCCCATGGCGATGGATCCCTCGGCGCCGAGAGACAGGCGCGGCTTAGTAAAGGCTGCAACCTGCTCAGGAGTGTTGAGCACGCAGACGCAGTCGTACACATCAAGACCAAAGACGAAGCCTGCGCCGAGCGTGCTCACGAGGAAGGATGATGGAGGTGACCAGGTGCCGTCCGGGCGGCGGGCAATGACTACACCTGAGCCGCCGGCGAGAGAGCCATGACCGGCTCCAGCGCGAAGGACGTTGAAGATTGCGAGGCCGGCGGCGCGTTGGAGAACTGAAGGGGGGATCTTGACCATGGATTTGCGGGTGAGGCCTGTCGGATGAAGGGGGCCTTTGGCGTTGGGGGATGTAGAGGAGCTGAGGTCTAAGAAGTGTAAGTCAATATTACCGACTGGAGTGTAATTTATACTCACTAGTAAAAGAGTGAAGAATGCGAGCAGCTTTGTTACACTCCTTGTCCATGGTAGAAGGCCACCATCCCTCTGCTCCGACTAGGTTGGCAGCTCTGTTGAGCGGCGAGCCAGCTTTGGAGCTGACCTTATGGAAGCGACCGCCCATTGTTTGCTTGTTGGCTGGAGAAGGTTCTTGGTTTTGCTGCTGGGGTCCTTGGGTTTGGTAGAACTCAGTGTTGTCGGGCTGGACGCTGTATGAGGGAGGTTGACCGGCTTGCTTGAGAGGGTCGATGGCCTCGATGGACTTGTTGGAGGAGGAGTAGACGGTCATTGTAGAGTTTAGTATAGGCCTAAGGTATTTGTGAGTATTGAAGATAGTGAGGATGGTAATGCTTGAAATGTCGGGCTGAATTGAATACTGGTTGATTTAATCTATAGTTGACCAGGCTCACCCTCCCTTATATGTCCTCTTCAGAAACATCATTTCGTCCATAGCCATCCTCGCATTCTCTTAAAGCGTACGCAATCGCATCCAACCAAACACTCCAATAAGCTTCGCTCGTGGGCGCAGTTGACTCTGCCGCCTGGTGAGATGGATGTGTCGTTGCGTGTATAAGAGGCGCAGTCATCGCCTCGCGAATGGGCGACCGCGAGCGAGCGTGTGCGAGAGCGAACGCCAATCACCCGAATGTCATTCTCTCTAACGATAAGCAATTGTGTTTACTATATAGATTACAAAAGATGTGAAGATCTCCAACGAATTAGCCTTGTCGGTGTGGCTCAGTTGGTTAGAGCGTTGGTCTCATAGTCTAGAAATATGACTTGGCCTCAGGTCAGGGACATCCAAAGGTCGAGAGTTCGAGCCTCTCCACCGACAATTTCTTTTTTTGTGTTATTTTCTATCATCGCGTCTAGAGGTGCTGTTGAGATAAGGAGTGCTGTAATTGCATGGGTCGGACGTGTAGCTTAAAATAAGGCTGTCAGCCACATTCCACATTCCACATTCCCTCAATTGAAGAAGCACAAGGCTCTTTAGTTGGTTACCTTTCCAATTTTCAGTGGTTAATAGTTCATTCATTTTCTCTTATCGTTCTTTTCTTTCGTCCTGACAGCCTTTGTTAAACCGAAACTCAGACTTGTCCAAGCTATTCATATGGCTGTGCTAATCCATTCTGCGATAACTGGATATATCTGAACATCGTCCAATCCGCTTACTCCCCAGTCCAATCCTTGTTGTCGAAGACCACAGATAAATTAATACAGCTGCTGGATCTTTCAGTTACTCTGATACGATGAAGAAGTGGAATCTCCTAAAATGAATCAGATAGCCAAGTCACGCCAAGTAACGAGTGCTCTGACGCATCATGCCAGTATCCTCATACACTCAGTCTGGTGTAAAAGTTGTAATTCTAACCGCCCTTACATGCCGTTTCTGCTATTTACCCCCCGTACACTCAGAGGCCTCAAGTTCCGCAGAGTCATTTATGTAGGAGTTAGGAATAATATCGCTTAACGTGTTGCAAGATAAATGCATGGGGCAGCCCGGGAGCACGAATAGTATATACTAAACCTAGGTCCTTATGATAATGGTATGGAACGTATTCGCGAACTTTACCACGGAATACATAACTTTCTACTATAATATCATAAGAATATCTTTATCTTTGACTAAAATACCTTTATTCATATAGAGATACTGATACTTGTAATAAGTTTATACCCTGAATCTCAAGGGAGTGTCGTGTTACATGATTGGTTAATATCGCCTGCAAGAAATCAAGCAGGTACCATCCCCCACGTCATCCTCAAGGGAAGCTTACCCTTCCCTTAGCTTACCTCCACAGTAGAGCTTCGCATCCTCCATAGCATCATGACAATTGTTCCACCATCACCATAACCCAACCACTCCGCTCTTTTCCATCGCCCCAATTGCACTCCACTGGCTTCATCCTTGTCTATCCACTTCCATCTCGACTTCCCACCTAGACACCAGCAGCAATGTCTCCAAGCGCTACCAACTCGTACAGCGACACAGCTCGCGACACAGCTCGCGACAATGCTTCGGGCTTGATCACCTACGCTCGCAACTCGCTCGATCGTGTCGTTTCTCCTGATTCGCGTCAGCAAGCCTACGAAAATGCCGTTGATTTTGCGACTTCACGACCTGTTCTATTTGTATGTCGTTCTCCCTTGCTGTCCCTCTCCCTTGGAAACCATCACTAACAGCACAACACAACACAGTCCTTTGTTGTATCACAGCTTCTCCTCTCCTTCCTTCCTCTTCTCATCTTTCTCATCTTTTCCATCTCCACGGTCGTTTTCGCACTTGGTTCCGCTGTCGTCTTTGCACTCTTCTGGATCGGCGTCGCCCTGTTGATCCTCGTACCTACGCTGCTTGTTACGTCGTCCATTGCTGTTCTCGTCTGGGGCTGGGCCGTCGGCAGCTTTGCTGTTGCACGATGGCTGTATAACCACTCGCCCGTCGGCATGCAGAATGGTGAGGTTGTCAAGAAGGAGCATGACAATTAGTTTTACGCCTACTCCATCTGGCACCTTGCAATTGGGAATGAATAGTGGGATCCCAAGGATATGTGTGCATTCTGGGACCCCTGTATGGGTTATGGAGGGTATCGGGACGGGGAGTAAGGAAGGGTCATTGCTCGGGAAAAGGAATCAGGAGTTTTGGTTTCGCCCTCCGAATTTGACAAGGTAAATGGCTTATGGAAACGGAGGGTACAGGGTCAAGTTAAGGGTTCTCAAAGTTTGTTGTTATCATAAACGTCCATGGACAACGCGGTCACAAGTCACTAGGGCATTCGTCGACCTAAGCATTAATCCCCTATTCATAATCATTCACGCACCATTTCGATTGACTGTTCAATCTCTATGCCTCATTAAATAACCGAGACCCCTTCTATCTCTGTCCCAAGCAGTGACACGTTACAAATACAGACCCTCTGGCTCACCCTCCTGCTTCGTACGGAGCACCCTCTCACGCGCCGATCGGAAGTCTGCCATCTGCACGCGCATTCTTCGCTCTCGAAGGGCCAGTAGACCGGCCTCGGAGCAAATGGCCTTGATGTCAGCACCAGAGAGGTCATCCTTTTGTGAGATGAACTCCTCCAGATCGACATCGTCGTTCAGGTTCATCTTGGAAGTGTGAAGCGTAAAGATCTTGCGTTTGGTGTTCTGGTCGGGGTTCTCGAAAAGAATCTTTCGGTCGATACGTCCAGGTCGAATCAGGGCAGGATCAAGAGTGTCGATCTTGTTGGTAGCCATAATGACCTTGACGTCACCACGGTCGTCGAAACCATCCAGCTGGTTGAGAAGCTCCAGCATGGTCCGCTGAACTTCTCGTTCACCGCCCGATGTCGAATCGTATCGTTTCGTACCGATAGCATCGATTTCGTCGATAAAGACAATAGACGGCGCGTTTTCACCGGCAACCTGAATATGTTAGTCAAGTCAAAGCCTGCCGAGGGCACAATATACCTGGAAAAGCTGTCGCACAAGTCTCGGACCATCACCGAGATACTTCTGAATTAGCTCACTACCCACGATGCGCAGGAAAGTGGCAGAGGTCTGATTGGCAACAGCCTTGGCCAGCAGTGTCTTTCCAGTACCAGGAGCACCGTAGAGAATGACACCCTTGGGGGGCTTGATACCCATCTCCTCATACAGCTCAGGGTGGAGTAGTGGCAACTCGACTGATTCTCTGACTTCCTGAATCTGTTGTTCCAGACCACCAATATCGGCGTATGATTCGGTTGGCGCCTTGTCAAGCTTCATCACACTGACGATAGGATCGGCGTCATCTGTCAAAACACCAACAATGCTGACACTCTTGTGGTGTAAAAGAACGCTGGCACCGGGCTCCAGAAGGTCCTTGTCGACAAAGCTCATGATGCTGACGTAGTACTCAGGACCGGTTGTACTACTGACAATCGCATGGTCATCGTCAATCAATTCCTCCAGGGTTCCAACACCCATAGGGCTTCCTCGCATGTCATCGACACGGCCACGCTCGTCTGCTAATCGGTCGATATCGGCATCGGGACCGGCAGTTTGGCCCTCCTTGGCCGCCTTGGCTTTTCGCAGGCGCTCCTGGTTTTCAACGTACTCCTCTTCAAGCAAAAGGTGGTCGTGAATTCGCTGCATTCGCAAAAGTCGGAGCTTGCATCGGCTGGTAGGATAGACGGCGGGAAGCTTCTGGGCGGCGCTGGTACCACCGGCCTTTCTCTTCTTGCGACCAACTCGCGTTGTAGGTCGGGGCGGGGGCTCGTACTTGGGCTTATCCTTCTATCGGATTGTTAGGGCCGACCCTCAAGAGTCTGATGCAATTCAACTTGCCTTCTTGTCCTTGTCATCGCGTCCTCCACCTTCGCCCATGCCAGATTGTCCTTGACCCTATGGAAATGTCAGTAGCTGTAGCATCACCTAGTAACGAAAACTCACCATCTTGGCAGATCTAGCTCCTAGAGCTTAATCTTGTTTAGTATTGATGCCGAGATTGTTCTTGGGCAGAAGTGAGCTGTGATGGGGGAAAGTGATTTGATGTGTAGGAGAGGTTGAGGTCGAGGCTCCAGGCGAGCTTAGTGATGATGAAAGCGAAAGCACCAGGCGCCAGGGAAACACGACAGCAGCTCCAGCCTAGTCACGTGGGGCATGCTCACGTGACATTGAAATGCAAATGGCGATGCAAATGGCGAGTTTCTGCAAAGCGTGTTCCTAGGTACTTTGGAGTTTTATTCCTCATAGCAACAGAGTTTGATGCAACTAATACATTTGTATCTCAAGTCATACTGATTCATGAGCTTTATTATTGATGTGTTGGCTGAGATGACTATTATTCGGGAACTTTAGCCTAGCATTGAAGTTGTTAAATTCAACATACCCTATTTCCTTATCTTAAAATAAAATGCCAAAGGTACCTGGTACCTACCAGCAAAGAACCAGAAAGAAAAGAAAGAAAAAAAGAAAGGGAGGGGGAAAGAATGGGAAACAAAAACGGCATCGATCTCATAAGAATAATGGCAGTTTCTCTACTGCTTCACTAGCTGCAAAGGTGTTAAATGATAGATCTTGTGTCAATCTACGCAGTCCAATAGTTATCACACCCATGGTAACTTGGCCTTGAAAGACTTACAGAGCAAGAGTTTATGTATGTGATACTGGTTAGCATGTAATTCTTTGTTGAGAACACTAGTCCCTACCTACCTAGTTAGCCATGTTGTATCTTGGGAGCTATCCGTTGCCGCCTCAGCTGAGGTTGATAAAGAGGCCTTTGCTGTTAAAGAAACAGTCGACAAGACATCAAAGCCAAATTGTTTCGGGTTAACAGGTAATCTTGTTCACAGTTAGATACTTCAAACTTGATACTTTCTTGCTTGAAACTAGAAGCTTAAGACATGCATATATAATCGCATCATCGTAAACAGCACATCTACTCTTTACACAGCTCACTGTCCTCGTAATAGGCCTCAATTAACAGTCAGGTACCTTGATCCATGCCCTTCTATTTTTGAACTTCCCATCAGCTGCACCAAAACGCCCCCGCAGGACGCTAACTCTTAGCGGACTCTCAGTGGAGTGACGTCGGCAACAGCCCTGGGGCGAGCTGGCAAAATTCCTGGACCCCTCCTTCTATCGACAACCAGACTGTTCTTCTTTGCACACGAGCAGCTGCAGCCAAGCTTACTCCGAGGTTATTTCACCTTACCTTCTTCTGGCTTCTCTCTTCTCTCCGCAACAACAACAACGACCTGCTATTATACGTTACTTCAACCAGGCTTATCACAACTCCGCTACAAACTTGACATCATGTCTCGAGACCGACGTATCATGAAAGAACTCGCCGACATAAGAGCCGACCATGACAACTCGGGTGTAAATGCGGTTCTCGTCGACGAAGGCAACTTGAAGCATCTCAAGGGCACATTCCCTGCTCCTCCCGACACGGTTTACTCTGGCGGTACCTACACAGTCGACATTCAGATCCCAGACCAATATCCTTTCAAGGCGCCGTTGATGCGATTCGACACCAAGATTTGGCACCCAAACATCAGTAGCCAGACGGTAGGTCACCCAGGGTTGGAGCTGAGATACAAACCCCCACGGCGGAGATATTTGACAAGGATATGAGGGTAGAACTAATATTGACTAAATCGCCTTTCTATTCAGGGCGCCATCTGCCTCGACACACTCAGCTCCAACTGGTCTCCCGTCCAGACCGTCAAGACCGCCCTGCTCTCCCTTCGAATGCTGCTCGAGGCTCCGAACCCTAAAGATCCGCAAGATGCAGAGGTTGCAAAGATGATGCTAGACGACCCTGAACGCTTCGCTCTCATGGCTCACGAGTGGGCAGTCAAGCACGCTGGTGCCCCACGACAAGAAATCGATCTCAGCAAGTTCCAGAAAGAGGGTGGTCCTGCCCCCGTTAAGGATGATAATGCTCGGTATGTTGTGTCGTACAGACGAAGACGTCAATGGTGGAGTATAAAAGTGGTCATGCTAACAGAAGCAGTTACATGGGCTACAGCAGGGATCTCGTCGACCGCTTCGTTAACATGGGATTTCCTCTCGACAATGTCATTGAGGCATTCCTATACTTTGGCATCGAGCGTAGGGGAGGCCAAGATTACGAACTTGAGGAGGCGTACATGGGTGATATCACTGCCAGACTACTCGGCGAGCAATAATTACCAGCCGCGACAGGGTAAAAAGAGGAGGAAATAGCGATTTGAAAGCACAAAATTTAAGCATGGTATGGGGAGTTGGAGTGCGTTTTGGTTTGTTTTTTCATCTGTTTTTAACATAGACTAGGCGATGGGATAAAGCGCTACGACTCGGCTGGGCTGTCTAAAAGCCAACCAGTTTCAATAGCAGATCAGTTCAGTAATGACCAGACTGGTACATACTTCATCTTAATGGGGTTTACGGTATGTTTCGGTATAGGTACTGCGCGAAGCCTGACAACTACGACATCGCTCACGTGTACATCACACTCCATGCAGGTCATCCTGTGACGTGATCATTAGGACGGCTGAAAACACTTTTCAACATTACATAGTTCATGGTGTAAATGTGACTTTGTTTGGCGCATCGCGTGCTGTAGGCTATGGCACACACTCGCCTGAAAATAACACCAAAGGACCCCTTTCCACAATCTAGCCTGCGCGCCAGCCAGACCATCCTTGCTCTATCAGGTACGTACGAAGAAATCATGCAATATGATGCAAATAGCCCTCAATGAGCGAGCCCTTGGTAAGATATGTACCGGACTCTACTAAGCTCACTTGAAACACCCTCTCACACACCTCTCACACAAGATACCGCCTCCCCAAAGGTTGGAACCAATTAGGAAGACGTAATAGAGTTATAAGATTATAGCAGATCGCGACGGACAAACTCGTTGTAGAGAGCCTTGCCCAGACCAGCGGGAGAGCGCTCGACAATGACGCCGGCGTCCTCGAGGGCCTTGATCTTGGTGTCGGCACCACCCTTGCCGCCGGAGACGATGGCACCGGCGTGACCCATTCGTCGGCCGGGAGGAGCCGAGATACCGGCGATGAAGCTGACGACGGGCTTGCCACCAGCGACGGTGTTGGCCTGTTTGAGGAACTCGGCGGCGTCCTCCTCGGCGGAACCACCGATCTCACCAATCATGATGATACCGTCGGTGTTGGGGTCCTCAGTGAAGACCTTGAGGCAGTCGATGAAGTTGGTGCCGGAAAAGGGGTCACCGCCGATACCAACGACGAGAGACTGACCGAGGCCGGCCTGGGTGGTCTGGTTGACAGCCTCGTAGGTCAGGGTACCGGAACGAGAAACGATACCGATGCGACCGCGCTTGTGGATGAAGCCAGGCATGATACCAATCTTGCACTGTTCGGGAGCGATGATACCGGGGCAGTTGGGGCCGACGAGGCGAGTCTTGCTTTGTGTCTTAAGCATGTCGGTGATGCGAACCATGTCTGAAGTGGGCCCATTTAGAAACCTGCAAATTGGGTGATCTGAGTTATGGAAACGTACCGTGCTGGGGGATACCCTCAGTGATACAGACAACGAGGGGGATCTCGGCCTCGAGAGCCTCCTCGATACCGGCGGCGGCCAGAGGAGGACTGGGAAATTGTCAGGGGGCGTTTCGTTGGAGGTAGTTTATAAGACATACGGGACGAAGAGACCGGTAGCAGTGGCGCCAGTCTCCTTGACAGCTTCTGAGACATTCTTGAAGACAGGAAGACCGAGATGAGACTGGCCAGCCTTCTTGGGGTTTGTTCCACCGACGACCTTGGTTCCTGTTGATGTCGACTGTCAGTCTCAACTACACCCCTGTCACATGTATCATGACATCGATAGAACGAGGATCGTACCGTATTCGATAGCTTGTTGAGCGTGGAAACTATGTTACTAAATCAGCATTGAACAGCTTCCCTTGCACGGGCAAAGCTGCGAAAACTCACGTTCCCTGCTTTCCGGTGAAACCCTGGTAGATGACCTTCGTGTCGCTGTTGATACGGAGGTTCTCGATGGTCTTGGCGTACTGAGAGGATGAGTAGGCGCGGCGGCCAACGTTGCGCAGCGCAGAAGCACGGGTGGCTCTGGTGAAGGACTGCATGGTGTCGGTCGTGCGAAAGGGGGGTATTAGGTGGAAGTGAAGACAAAGGAACGTCGCTTTGGTTGCAACGTCTGGGTTGAAGCAATGGGGTCGTCCAGTTTGGGGGGGGGGGAAAGCTAGAAGGGAAAAACATCGATACAGGAAGCTTTCGGGAGGTTCGTATCAAGATTATCCCGTGGCCGGGATTCAACGGCCTAACCAGAACGGGTCGTCAGGTCAGTTGGAACTTGACCTTGCGCTACGGGTGGTCACGGAGGAAGTGTGCCGTTCGGTGGGCGGATGCTAGTTGATCCGCTGGAAAAGGGCCAGGAAACCACTCAAGGACCCCTCGTGGGCTTTGTTGTGCGGTTAATCACGGGCGAAGAAATGTGCGTCATTGGGCCCTGAGACATTAGACCCTCTTGGTTTCGGACTTGTATGTCCAATATTTGAGACTTTCAACTTCCGGACGAAAAAGAATCGATCAGTTGCGGACAATGACAGCCATTTACGATCTTGACAGCTGACAAGGCATGGGATCATTATGAAACGAATGTATTGCCTATCTATGATAGCATTCACAAACAGTCTGGCACATGCCCAACCTTGAACTCGCTACACGAAACACCGTCCTCTGTACGTGTACGCACTTGTTAATACTCTGTTGAAACGAAAGTGGTGAAGAAAAGTTGATCTCCGAGGCATCACAGCACCAAAGTAGTTGATTCCTCGGTTCGGGTAAGTATTGTCGGCTGGCGCTGGTATTGGATCACCGAACAGTCCAACCCATGTCCGACCTTGGCCAATTGAAGAGGGCGCATTGCATGACATTTCAGTTCATTACGCCCTCAGCAAGATTCGACGACTTACTCTCACTCGCCGCCGCCCTTGACAAGACTTAGTACACGTTTTTGACGTTCCAGCCAACCGCCATGACCCTCGCAGCGAGGAAGCAGGCAAGCGCCAGTACATACGACAAGCCATTGAATACAATGAGAGCCGTCCAACCCGACTCGCCTCTGTTTCCAGCTTCGAGAAGAGCGCCTGCAATAGGCAAACTGCTGAGGGTTCCAAAACTAGCAACCATGAAAGCTGTCGAAATGAAGCGGCCATAGTCTCGCGGATCACAGAGCTGTCCCACACAAACAGGGGTCAGGCCAAGATTGCTACCGCTCGCAAAGCCAAAGACGACAGCAAAGGCAATAATCATGCCTTGAGAATCACCGGCTGGCAACCAAAGAGCAAAGACTGATACAATGCATAGCCCAAGTGTGAGCAGAATGACATTGAACCTCCCAATCTTATCAGCTAAGAAGCCAGGGAGAAAGCGACCCAGCAGAGAACCTGCATTGAGGATCGAGATGAGCGTATAAGAGCTGGTGGCATCGCCAGAGTTTCGTGCGGTATAAGACACAATGTACGTCAATGGCACAAAGAGACCCCATTCCATAAAGAAGATCCCAATGGCCGAGAACGTGAATTTGAGGTCTTTGAATATGCTCAAGTCTGGCCACACAGAAGTCACCTTGCTCTGGCGTGGCAGACGTGATCGCATAAAGAAGGTGGCCGGAATGGTAAGCCCCAGGATGATGAACCCAAGGATACGAGCCGTCCACCCAAAGCCAATACTCGGGAGCAGCTTTTGCAGGACAATGGGGAAAACAATGCCGCCAATTGATCCTGCGGTCATTGCAACGCCTGTCGCGAGACCGCGTCTGACGTCAAACCAATGGGCGACTGACGCATATGATGGCGAGTTAAGAAGGGCACCTCCAAGGCCGCCCATGACCGAGTATGCAAGGAGAATTTGGTAGAATTCTACACATAACAATTAGTTTGTTTGTCTTTCTCTTCACTGATAGGATATAGCAGCACATACCTTCACAGACGCTGAGGATCAAGAGACTGGCTCCGATGAGCGTGCCTCCGGTCGCCACAATAAGTCGAGGGCCATATTTGTCAAAGACAGGCCCGACCTGGATGCCGACAATGAAGACGAAAAATAGATACAAACTGAAGATCCAGCCGATCTCAGATGACGAGTACTCACGCAGCTGGTTTTGGGAAAAGTAGGACTCAAACACGGCGGCGGTATTAATAAGACCGTACACCGAGAACATCCCACAAAAGGAACCAAAGACTACAAGCCATGCTTGAAGTCCACCTTCTGGGAACTCAAGGCCGGACTCGTGATCGGTAGATGCCGAGTCCGCACCATTGGGGTGTCCTATGGCTCCATATTCGAGGTCCGTCTGGTCCGAGGCCGGGGCCGGAGCCGAGGCCGGAGTGGATGCCTTCTCGGGATCTCGACCACAGTGGTCGCGGGCGCTACCCAAAGGCTCCCCGGTGTTGTTGATAGACTCGTCCTGCGCTGGGCAAGACCCGTGCTGGTTTTTTAGGCAGCTGTCCTCTGCATAGTGTCGGTCGTAGGTCATGTGTAAAAATACCTTGGATGACAACAAGACAAGAGCCGCCTCAATGAGCAGGGAGTTGAGCAGTCGACATAGAATGGGATATCGATCTCGAGGATGATGATAGAAGGGGAATAAAAAGGGTCTGGATGAGCGGGGATAAAAGGGGGTTTATGTGCCGGGATACGGATCCGATAGCCTGTTAGTCAATGATTGTCGTTGTTGGGCGGGGGGACTGGGCTTGCAGTAGAGGGCTTGGCGTGTGTTGATGGCGGTCGATGACTCAATCGAGTTGATTTGTGAGATTTCCTTCTATGACGGTGAATTGATTCACTTACTTTACTCAATGGTGTCTAACTTGGACTCGGAGAGAGCCAATCATGCTCATGTTGACGTCGAACCTAGGCAGTTTGAGGCTATTCTTACCGTGAATAACTGAAGATTTGCTGTGGGCGAATCATCTTGTCTCGGGTTGGTTGCCGGTTGTAATTGTTCTTCCTCGGGAACTAAACCAATTTTGTACATTAATAAAAAGGAATATAGTGAAGTCTTATCATGAGCTGTCGGCTTGGCCGATATGTTTGCTCTTCATTTAAGACTATATGAAGGAATAAAGATGTCTGTGCTCTTCATCGTTTGAGTTTGTGATAGCAAGCATGAAGAAATAGACGCATTGGTATCGGAACTCGGGAGGAATTATAAGAGCTCTTCTTCTTGGCAATAGGCGGTAAGATAAAGTATTGATGTTTATATCTGAAATTATTCAGATTTATTCTGGCTCTCTTGGCTTCAGAAGAACGTCGGTGTCTTGATACCTATTGGATCACCGATATAGATATGGTTAAAGATTCCTTCAAGCTTTATACCGAAAATTCACGTCTCGGTGGTTGTGGCGTAAAGGACCACTCCGTCTCCTATCATGAATGAATCTATACGCCCCGTCCTTGCCATGTTTGCCTGCGGTCATTTTATAGACTGGCCGCAATATACCGTCCGCTCGTCACTAAGCGTACACGTAGACAGGGAGGGGGTTGTTGTTGGTGAAGCAAGTCTCTAGCATCATGGGCCATACCTGGTCTAAAGGATAACTTTCACCTCTTTAGTGACGAAGACACTCGTATACCGATGGGTAAGCGGAGTCCTATATATCAGAAGCATTGACTCACTGATGTTTCAATTTGTTTCGCACTGTCTTCTAAAATACCAAACAGAAAGCAATTAGCACCAGCCCAGTCGTTGAGACAGTCATCCTTATAGCAGCCCAGGGGCTCAAGAAAGCCCAAGGTTCAATGTACTGAATACCTGCTGGTTCCCAGGTACACGGTCCGAGATAAAGATGACATAAGAAACCTGATAAAAGTATTCCGGCAATACATATACTCTCCAAGTGTTAACTTAGAGTATAGAATAGATAGTTTAGTAACCTGTACAGAATCTCGATTTCTTAAACCTCCTTGTATACTAAACCATTTGTTATGTTTTTCACTTGAAATGATGTAAACTACAGCTTCAGAACTATTGATTATGTATGAACTTGGCATATCCTATAGTATGTTATATCTTTCCTGCAATGCGTGTCGGGTAACGCTTAGCCGTAGTATATCAAGGATGTCTATTTATTTCATTACCGTTTGGCTAAGCCTGTAAACTTTAAATTCATAAAAAGTCTATCTTGTTCGTGCGTCTACCAGGTAACCTGGTGAACTATTCGTCTCCGTAGCTCCCTCGCGCCGTTTCTTTAAAGACCGTTGCTCTTGCATGAAAATACACTGCTAACAGTTCCAGCTTCAAACTGGTCGATAATGCCCTGCACACTAACATATGTGCCTAGTGTGAGGTATAAGAAACCTGTCAAAATGATGACAACATTCAGAGCGACAGTGAAGAAATCGAGAACAGGCTGCCGGGTTCTTCCAACCTTCAAGTCTGCGCTGCGCATGCGGAAGTAAGCCAGACCCCAGAAGATGAAGCCGAACCAGCAGTTGAACAAGGATGACATGACGGATAGTACTAAGTTCTGTTAGCAGTGTGGATGTGATCATAAAAAGGGATGACTTACAGGACGAGAAGAAGGGAATAACCTCAGCGATGAGGAAAGATGCAGCCCAGCTGATGAGCAGAACAGTGCCCCACCAGAACCAGCCCTTGAAGGTGTGCGAGGTGACGTGCACGGAATCCTTGAACATGCGGAAGAAGACAAATCGGCCCGTGACGCTGGCGTATAAACAGCCTACAAAGATGATAGTAGGAACCATAAAAGAATATGAGACCTTTTTGTAGGTATCAGTGAGAACACCAAATGCGGGCGTGACCATGTATTGGTCGCCAGTATAAGCATAAATGACTGAGCCGACGATGCTAAAGGTGATGATTTCAGCAATTGTGCAAGCCCACAATGCTTTGGGAAAGTCCCTGATGGACTGGTCAGTAGAGTATTGATACATGCATGTGTATATGAGCTTACCGAGGATCACGCATCTCAGCGATGAAGCTGGGAATGGTTGTTTGGCCAATAAATGTATAGCTCATGTTCATAAATGCAGACATGCCCGTTACGAGCGTAGTGCTGCTTGGCGTCCAGATGGAGATGATGGGTTCACCAAATTCGGGATAGCCCGCGGGTTTACCCTGGGCTCCCGCAAAAGCCGTTGCCAAGATGACCGAGATAAAGGTAAAGAAGGTAGAGGCAAAGCCAAGCTTGGACAGCATGTCAAAGGTGCGCGGCAGGGAACCGACCCAGCTGATGATGGTGACGACGACGGCAAAGGCGACGGTGCGACAGCCGGCGATTGTGTCGGCTTCGGTCATGGTGTTGAGGTAGATGGCACCGACCAAAACATGCAGAGCTTGGATAAAGGTGTTGTTGAGGACAAACATGATTGCTGTCCACCACCAGGCCCATCTTTTATTCCACCAAATCATCTGGCCGAGATCGCAGACATCTCTGACCTCGGGGTGTCGCAGACAAAACTCCCACAGAATGAGACTTGTATAGAGGACAAGACCAGCGATGACAGCAGTCAGAATCAGGCCAGGGACGAGGCCAAGCAGACTGTATGACCAGGGAAAGCTCATAATAGAGAGCACAATGTACTCGCTAAAGAGAAGACCCGCCGTCTTTTGCCAAGAACATGTCCGGTACTGAATGGCATTGCCCGCCTCAGAAGCGACCTGCTTGTCGACAAGGTCGACGCCAGAGGCGCTGTCTGTCTCTGAAATATTGAGTGCCAAGTGATCTGCCAAGGGTTCAATGCGTGGGCCAACCGTCACCTTGGGGCCGCCAAAGGCAGATGCAAGCCAAGGGGACCTGCTTGGCACGCGCGAGCTTGTGAGCTCTGGATCGTCGGTGGAAACCTTGGCCATTGCGGTGGGATGGGGATACTATGCGGCTTCGGGGAGAAGAACAGGCGAGAGAAACAGAAGCAGAGTACTACCGAAAATAAAAAGATGAAGGAGAAAAATGGGAACACAACGTATATCTACCGATCTCAGCAAAGTACCTCATCGTCTCAACAGGCAAGGTCGACCGAACGAACTCCCCGAGAGGTGCGCAGGTACTAACCTGCCAAGGCATCTTCTAGGCGATCAAGATCAACGGCAGTCGAGATAGCATATGCTGATTGGGTATTGTGTGCGGAGATTCCCTCACTGCGGAGACGCCGTCTCCAATATTGAAGCATTTCAGGGTTAATGACGTGCTCGTAAGGTTTTGGCCTGAGGAGCATGTCTACCTTCACAGCAAAAGAGACGATTGAGCCTCTTGTTAGGCAGAGCTGAACCAAAGGCTAGGGGCAATCAGCGGAATCTAACGAAATATTCAGAGAAACTATTCCTTATCAGGCAGGTCATTGTCAAGACGAGCTGCCTGGCTTTTGAACATGACGCTCGCAACGTCGTAGATCGCAATGGCTTCTTGTAATCACGCAATCTTTAGCGTCATTAATAGAAGAATAAGGTCACTTTAGTAGGGGTGGTGTCTGATGTGCTACCCAAAACGGGCTTTAAGCTTACTCTTGGAAAGCTTGTTTTCTCTCGCCCGGCGCCACCGACCGCCCGAATGTTACGTAGTATATATATAAATTTTTTCTTTTTCAATCACCAGCAACATGAGCAATGATCCGATTGCTTAGAAGCTATAGAGTGTCTAATGTGTCCTTTTTTTTTTTCCGGTTCTAGACCGCTCTGTGCAGGGTAGCTTAGCTTGCTCGGCTCCTCGTGCAGTTATGAGGTAAGACCCATAGACAATGGCGAGCTTGAACTCAATTCAGTCACTAGCACAACCAAAGAGACAATTGATATCAGAAGAATTTCGCTAGCCAACATTATATATACAAAAGCCCCCTTCACAGCCTCATCATGCGATTTGAGGTCCAATACACTCGCCAATGTAATAGTCCAGTCCATTTGGACTACCCACGATGAGAGGAGTTTTACCTCGCGTGCATTCCTGAGATGTGCACTGGCTCAACACGTTCAACCTGGTGCTGAAAATCTCACAGAGTCCATTATTGGTTCTGAAGAATACACAGTCGGTACCTGAGAAGCACCTGCGACAACAAGCGTTGACGTCGACCAGGGAAGAGGATAAGAGCACCACGTTGGGGCTCGATAGAGAGCGACCACCGCTGACCTTGATCATGTTCGGGTTGTCGCATGGATCAGCATTCACTGTTGTCGAGGCAGTGGCGGTTGCTGTCGACGTGACGGTTTCGAACTCGGTCTCAACCGCAGTGATAGTGTCTGTCTGAGTGTCGGTTTCAGTCGTGAGGGTTCGATCGGTCTGCGTGATGGTCGCGACGGAAGTGGTGGTGGTCTCAGGAGCAGACAGGGTTGGGCCAGCGACGTAGCGGGTGACGATGATGGTTCTCTTGATGACCTTGCGAGGCCCGCCGAACTTGTACACCGTGCGGGTGACAGCGGGCTTTCGGGCTGTGACTGTAGCTGTTCGGACAGGAGCAGCCTTGGTGGCAGTGAGGAAGCATGCTATTGTGTGTGAGTATAGTTTTGATCAAGACCAGAATATGGAACTTACAGCATGAAGCGGGGATCTTCTGCTTCTTGGCACCCCTCTCAAACACAGTTGCACGCTTCCTTGCGCAGCTAGTCTCGATGGCGTACGGAATGGTCCTGGTGGATGTGCTGGTGCTATTATCGAGAGTTAGTCGAGACGAGAGGAGAGTCGATAGCCGGAGTTCGCTTACCTAGTAGTGGTAGAGGTCACAGTGTTTGACTCAGTCTCAGTCTGGGTGATTGTTTCAAACTCGGTAGCAGTTGTGGTATCAGTTGCGGTGATAGTGTCGATCTGGGTCGATGTGGCAGTGAGAGTGATGGTGGGTTGAGTCTGACTATAACACGTAGATGAGTATATGTTATATGTGTTGCATTTGAGAAGAGTACTTACGGCCTGCCCGTCTTGGTGGTGTACTTGACGACCTTCTTGGTGATAGGCGGGGGTCGAAGAGTCTTGACCTTGACGACGGTTGGGCGGATGACACGAGTTGAAGTGACGGTCTTGACAGGAGGCTGGCATGTTGCGACCTTGATGTTGTTCTGGGCTGCAAAGGGGATGTTAGAATGGTCACGTTTCTTTTGATCGATTGGCGACATACCAAAAACCTTTCGGCATTGCCTGGCATCCCATTCAGATGTGTACCTGCAGAACGAAGGCTGGTTCTTGCAAGTAGGAGGCGCGCTATAGGCCTCGGCCACAGCCGTGAAAAGAATGAGAACAGTCTGAAACTTCATCTTGAAGTGTGCAATTGAAATGCTCAAGAAGGTTGGACTGACAGTTGGGGAAAATACTGCGATGCTTTCATCTTTATATCTATCAACGAGCAGAGGCGAATTGCTTGCTCTTCTGAGGCTGACAACGCGACTAACACAGACTATTGATTTTCTAAACGTATCCCTGTGAAGTGCTGAAGCTATCCACTGTATCCAGAGCTTTTCCCCATTTATGGGTTGGTGTGCGTACCTGGCCGAATCAGCATGAATAGGATAAGGCTCGCTTGCGTTAGCTAAGCTTCTCGCCTACCGGATGATTAGAATATTGGCAATAGTCTACATTCGAGAACATGGTCTTTAATTGTAGCTTAGAATCGTTGAATGGACTGGAAAACGGCGGTTTGTTTGGTATCGAACTCATTAAATCAATGTGATATTTCTTGATATGTTAAGCTGCTGGAGTATTGAGATGCAAGCGTCATACCATCTCTTGATTTGAGAGCAGAGCATGATATCCTACAAATAAATAAGAGCGTGAATGAGCTCCCATCTAGCCCTGTGATGCTGAGATCAACATTTGTCTCCGCAAGAGTCCAGGCGTTCAGCTCGTCTGTACTCAACACACAACACAACACATCCGAACGTCAAAGCTGACTAGACAATGCACAGAAGAGTTGCAATTCCGCAGGTCTAGAAGCTGAAGCCAAATGTTTTCTGCTCGTACAGATATACAGCTGACAGCTGTTCCATGCACCTTGGACAATCAATATCTGACATGGAGCACCACCAAGGCACTAAAGACCCATGATCAAGACTAGACCAATTGGATGATCCCCGCGAGGCCTCACCGGCTACTTATTTTAGGCCTGTAGACTGGTCTCGACCGCAAATTGCAGCGTTTTCAGCTCGCTCAAGCTCGTCTTGGAAACGAGAGATCCGAAAAGGGTTTCTTTGCAGCGGTCATGACCGGTGATCTGGTCTAGGCTTGCCATATTCGTGGCCATCGCTCACGGATTGTTCGAGTTTCTCGTCGTTGGTCAGCAATTTCGGTTAGTTATGTTGGTGCGTATCCCTGTAGTGTAAATATTGCTGGCATAACTGGGCTTTGCAGATTGGTACGTAGGTCTTGCGTCACGGGACTGGTCTTGGTGTCTATGTTTAAATGTAACGTCGGCTTTTATGAATAGCCACATATATACAGAGGACGGATAGTCTTGATAGCCGGGAGATACTTTATAACATTCGTCGCCCGTCTGAAGTATATTGAAAAACTATGGGGGTTGATACTGCATTTTACCATCTTTTACTCTGCAATGCACGATGCCGACGTTATAAAGAAAGGGCAATGGATGCTACTCATTCATTGAGAGCTCCGATCATTAAGTAGCAGGTCATATTCAATAGTGAACTACTGCGAGTTAATATGACAGTCTCTTTGGGGATCCTTGCCTCATATCCTACGTGGAAGAGCTATAGCTTCGTATCTTATCTTACATCAAGCTCACACAACTCATTACACACAACCACCTTACAGTAATCATCTCAACTTATTCTGCAAATCATTCACTTCGAAGAACCCTATCACGGCTTTACGCAACCCTGGTTTGTAATTGATGATAGTTAAGAAACAAAGTTCAAAGCATACTTCTTCCCGACACCGTTTCCGAACTCTCAGACTCGACAACTCAGAAAACATACCTGATCTCATAGTACGGGCTCGTACTGCTCCATGAATATCAACAAGAGGAAGTTCATTTATATCTCAGAATTCTCTTTGTGGTGACTTGCTGTTGAAATAAAGTATATCTAGTGAACGCCACACTGATTAGTGGCATCTTCGAGTGGGCGAGGTTTCAAGATAGTGTGTGTCTTTCAACGCCACGGAGACTAGTCGGATCTGCTAACAGACGAGACCAATAAAGAAAACTAATTCTAGAAGAATCTATTCGATGCGTCTGTGCTTGATGAGTGTCGAACTTGAACCATACAAAGATCTCCAAAACCTTGACACAGATTATGTATATAATATTGTCAATAGCTACCTAGCACTTCTTAACTTCAGTCACGATAAATTTAAATCAGACACTGAGGCTTTATGGTAGTGTTGTACTTTCTGTACTTTTTATATGCCTGGCACCATTTAAACAGACTAACTGATACAGCTTACTTGTAAGCTTTAGAGATAAGCAATTAATAAACCATGTAAGTACTTTTACCTTATATATCTATATAAGATTATGCATCCTTGAGATCTAATCAAAGTGCCACGTCAAAAGTATAATTGTAAACTTACTTATATATACTTGTAGGCTTATACCTATCTAATGCAACCACGGCATTTGGTAGAGCAGGACTGATGTATGTTCCCTATGAGATTAGAGTTTCCCGATATGAATTGGTGAGTTTTATTGCATAGTGAGATGTCTATACAAATACAATGGTTCTATCTCTATCTTTCTTGACTACAGCCTAATACGGGGGTTTATGTGTTTTATATTGATTTGCACTATATGAGAGAGGCTGAGTATCCTTGGTCAGTGTGTCACCTTGTTCCTATTGAGTAGTACAAACTCTAGGAAATTAAATTCCGGTTTCTGAGCTACATACAGTGGGATAACAGGGCCATTTAATATCTTGAAAGTTACTATGTAAGCTTATCAACTCCGGATCTAATATAAAAATCTTGTAGCTAAAATATAAGTCTTTCTCGATAAAGAATCATTAAACATCACGCAACAAATCCCCACTTCCTTCCCCCACGTTCTCTTTTTGAGGCTGCTTTGTGATTCAGATCTGTGTGATGATGGATAGATCTACCTACTGCTCTGCACGAATACATGTAATGAAAAACCAAATTCACTCAAAGATAGACGAAGTCATACCAACTCTTGATGACATTACCGCTAGCTAAACAAGTCTAAATCTAAACTAATGATATCTATGCGTCCTTCACATCCGAGATCTTGAATCCTCCAGGAACCAACTTTTGGAAAACCTGGTCCGGGTCGTACTTTGCCGCTGCATCCTTAATCTTCTTGATGTTCTCAGCACCGTAGCTACCAAGAGGATCCTGGCTCTTGTCGGCATAGTTTAGGTACGTCCACTCGAGGTTGCCCCCCTCGATGGTGGCAGCAAACTCGCGTACTTCCTTGATCCAGGCCTTCACCTTGGGATACGCGAAAGCCTCTTGCTCGGGAGTCTGCGCCATGACCACGGCGAGGAACAAGATGCCGTTGTGCTTGTGTCGTTCTACGCCCATGACGTTGCCGCCGGCTTCGACGCAGCGTTGGCCAAAGAGAGTGGGTAGAGGCTGGAATAAGCATTGGGTGATGAAGTTGCCGTCTGGAATAAACTCCTTGAGTTCTGCGACGAGCTTGTCGTGGAGCTCAGATGCTTTGGCAATGATTCGTGTGTCGTTCTTGAAGCAACACGTGAACCAAATGTCGCTAGAGAACATGTTAGCATAAGAAAAGATACGACAGAGGATTCGACTTACTGGTAGTTGGCAGGAATGTTGTACTCAAAAGCCATCTCAGATATGGTGGTATCCTTGACAGTGTTCATAATCTCAGGCAGAGCCAACCACTTCTCGTATGCTGGAGGCTTCTCAATACCAGCCATGTTGGCGTAGAGAGTAGCTACAACAATGTCCTTGAAGTCAGGCATGTGGGTAAAGATGGTGACAAGGTTATTGTTGGTATCGTTGGGCAGGTTATCAGTAAACGATGAGAGTGCCTCGATGGCACCGGGAATCACTTGCTTGGGGAAGAAGGTCATTCCACCCCATACCCTGTCCGACTCAATGGCCTTCATGGTGAAGTTTGTGACGATACCAAAGTTGTTTGAACCGCCCTTGAGAACACGAAACAGATCAGTGTTGTTCTTGTCATCAGCAATGACGATATCGCCGCTGGCCAGGACGACTTGGTACGCGACGACATTGTCACATCCGAAACCCTGCCGTGCTGTGAAGAAGGCATTTCCACCTCCGAGAAGCAGACCAGCAACGCCGACATTGCCCTCGCGGCCTCCGGCGACGGCACGGCGATGCTTGCTCAGCTCAGAGTAGACCTGTCGCCACCTGCAGCCGGGACCGATGTCCACCGTCTCAGTGGAGGCGTCAAACGCCACCTTGCTCAGGTGGACCAGGTCAATCGTGACACCATCCTTGATGTTGTTTGAGCCGGCCCAATTGGTATGTCCACCACTGCGGACGGCGAACTCCTGGCCAGCGGCCACCAGGGCCTTTACAGCGGCGGCGACCTCCTCTGGAGTACGAGGCTGGACTATGCAGGCAGGCTTGATCTTTGCGCTGTTGGACCAGTATGACTCCTGACGGGCGCTGAACTCGGCGTCGGTGGGCGTCAAGAGTCGTGACTCGAGGCCAGCGGCGACGAGGCTCTGTGCCTGAGGGATCGACGGCTGAGGGACCAGAGTAGTCATGATTGGACGCTATGAGCGAGGGAAGATGAGAAGAAAGGGCTTGGGTTGGGGCCGAGTTTGACACGAAATTCCATGGGGGCATACGTGGTCTAACATAGGCGAAGAGGCCCACGGGCTCGATATCCTCTAAGTCTCTATAGGGAATAGGGAAAGATGCAGAGTCCCGTTTGGTAGTTTCCCCTGTTTGTTCTGGTACCTGTCTGGCTTGAAGAACCGTCTTGGGTTGCATTCTGTAGCTTCGACGTATCCATCTACCGGCATTGTCCCTGACCCTTGTGTGAGGACGAGTAATGCTGATGTCTGCAAAATGACTCGTGCTTGTGATCCTTGCTGTAGCGAGTCGGCTGGATCGTATCAACCCCTTTGACAAGGGGAAGTTGTTTTAGATTTGAACTCTATGTTTCGCTTGTCATGGGTTTGATATTATACCCGTTGATCGTTCCTGATTGTGGGAAATGTTCCTGGTAAACATGTCGTCAGGTCATCTATCTCGTCAAACCCTCGGTAAACGAGTCCATTGAAAAGATGTTTCTTTTCAAAACCCCAGCCGCGTCTGCCGCAGACCCCATCAGCTGAATAGCCTAGTGCAGGGCTAAGGATCCTCCAGAGCCGTTAAGGTGACATTTATGGACGGGCTATCCGTAGACAGGGAACGTTATTCTTCAGTGGAGATGACATACAATTAAGGTTTACACTATGCAGCGGGAACAGTTGAGCTTGTCACCGGATGTTCCATCCCACGCCCAATATGATATTTGACTTTTCACATATTCTTGCAAACCCTTCTTATCTCCTTAGTAACAGGAACTCAAAAGTAGCTTGCGTAGAAGTAATTGATCTTTGTCTGACTCTTGATTCGAATCACCTTTCTGTTTTCTCGCTCACAACTCTAGACTGAGATTCTAGCCCCGCCAAGCTTACTGTCCCGCCGAGTAATTCTACGCGATACTTACTGCTGGATCGATACTTGGGAATTGGTAAACTGAGTACCGAGTTCAGCTGAGCCATGGCCGCTGTCGTCAATGGCGTCCCCGTCGCTCTCCCGCCGCCACCGGGCTACAAGGTTGACTTCGATAACCCCCAGCGCAACAGCGTGACAGAGGCATATTGGCTCTATGGCGTCGGGAACTTTTTGGCGCTGCTGTTCATGGCACAGCGGGGCTATGTTAAGTTCATACTACAAAAGACGTTCCGCGTAGAAGATGGTAAGCTCTTGATATCGCTCTGTTCCGGATATCTGCTAATGTTGTTGAAGCGTGTCTAGGTGTTGCATACGTGAGTATACCATGCTGAATACTTGCTTGACACTATGATCTGTAGCCTAACTCGTCTAGGTGTTTTCTGTAGTGCTTCAAACACTCATTATTCGTAAGTGTCGCTCGTCCAGAAGAGCCCCCCAACTTTGCTAACATGCCCTTCTTATCATTCAGGCGACTTCATCCGCGGTATAATGGGCACCCATGCTTGGGAAATGCCAATCACAAAGTTTGCCCAATTCGCATACGCCCTCTACCTTCTCCCGATCCTCTACAACCCTATCCAATGCGGCGCAAAGATGGCGCTGTTGCTTGTCTATCGTCGACTCGCGCCACAAAAATGGTTCCATATCATGGTCTGGTTCACAGGGTCCGTGGTGGTTGGGTCTTCAATCGCAATGACTTTTATCACCATCTTCCCTTGTAGACCAACGCAAGCTGGTTGGGATATCACCATCACTGACGCCAAATGCCTCAACCGACCTGCCATTTATAAAGCCACGGCTGCACTGGGAGCTGTGACGGACGCTATGGTTCTTGCTATTCCTATTCCCGTGGTGGTACCACTGCAAATGGCCAAGAGACAAAAGATTGGGCTAATCTGTTTCTTTTGCATTGGTGGCGTGTAAGTGGAACCCGAGAATGTTTACACAACAAGCAAGCTAAGCAATAACTTACTTATAGTACTGTCTTCACCTCCATCATGAGACTTATCGAGCTCATCAACTCCATGTCCACGCCAGACCAGACCTGGGGTGGTGGGCCAGTTCTTCTCTGGATGTAGGTTTACCCTTGACTTGTCTAACGCCTCTTCTAATCCTGACTATAGCTTTGCCGAAGCCAACCTTTCCATCATCTGTGCAACCTTATCGACCGTCAAGCCTTTCGTCAAGCATGTCTCGCCCCGAATACTCGGTACATCGCACTTGGGATCTACAGGCGGTTTGGGATTCTCGAATCCAAGCGCACCACCAACCATTGGAGCCATTTCATCAGGCGGCAAGGTCAGAAATGATCATTATGAGCGCTTCGATGATGGACCAATGTACCCTCTGCAGACAGTAGCCGTAGCTGAGGCTTCCAAGCCGCGACCAGGTTCAACTAATAGCCAGGGGGATTCGGGGTCTGAAAAGGCGATTGTGCAGACGCGCACTATGACGGTGCAATATTCTAGTTGATGCAGAGCCAGTCTGCTTGCATCATGAGCGTAAAATACCTAAGAAAAGTAGCATTGCATTCCTTATGTCGTGGTTGGGTTTAAATATATCATGTAACTTTAAATATATTGCGCATATTCAGAAGGCTTATGGTGTGCAGCAAATACATACTATTACCAGCTCATAAAGATTTATGAAAAGTATACTACGTAGGACTAAATTGTATCATAGATTTTCCAAAAGCTACGCCCAACTTGGTAAAGAGAGCCCCAACCTAATCTTGTACACGTATGAAAGACTAAACCAAATACAATCAAAACAACTACCTGCTAGTATCTACGACATAACGACCAGTAATATTGCCTTGTAGCATCAGATCGTAAACGTTCTGGAGCTCTGACAGGCCGACAACCCTGGATTATAAAGTTAGTGATTTGTTGCACCTATGTGTATAAATACTTACTTGTATGGTGCATTGATGAGGCCTTGTCTATAGAATTCGATGGCTTCAGCGGTATCTTGTCTGTTACCGACATAGCTTCCCTTGATGCTGATCTCACTGTTGCATCCTTTAGTTAGCTTGAATATCTAAATATGTCAAGTTCACGTACCGAACAACCGTGTCAAAGACGGGTGCTTTCACAAAAGCATTGGCCGGTAGACCGACACACACAATAGTGCCCTTGCTCTTGATATACTGACTAGCTTCTTGGAATGGCTTCTCGCTAGCAGCTAAAAGCAGCACTCCATCAGGGCCCAGTCCACCTGAGGCGTTGCGAATGTCGGCGACAGTGTCTTGAGACGTCTTGAAGTCGACAAAGGTATCAGCCCCGAGTTCCAGACAGACCTTGCGCTTCTCATCGCCGCCGTCAAGGGCAGTTACGTGCAGGCCCATTGCCTTGGCATATTGAATAGCAAATACGCCGAGGCCACCGCCTGCTCCAGCGATAACTACGCTTTGTCCGGGGCGGACGTTGGAGGCCTTGAGGGCCTTGTATACTGTTAGGCCGGCGCAAAGAATCGGCGCTACACCGGCGAGATCGCAGTCCTTTGGGATACGCGCGACGTGTGCTGCTTTGCCAATAGCGTATTGTTGGAATGAACCGTCGACTGTATAGCCAGAAAGTGACGCTGATGAGCAGAGGGATTCGTTTGATTGTCGACACTGTTCGCAGCTCATGCAGGAGCCATTCAGCCACTTGAGGCCAACGTGATCGCCAATCTCGACGTCCTTGACGAGCTCTCCTCGCGCAACCACGACGCCTGCGCCTTCGTGGCCTCCAACTAGAGGCATCTTAGATGGAAGAGGCCAGTCACCGTTGACGGCATGAAGATCAGTGTGGCAGACGCCGCTGTACTTGACGTTGATCAAGACCTCGTCCGAGGCTGGCTTGGGTACGGGGATTTGCTTATATCGGACCGCTATAACCGTGAGTCATTGTTCTGACTAGGGAAGAGGTATACTTACGACCGCCCTTTTGCTCCAAAACTTGAGCCCATTGCTCACTGGGAATGATGGGACTTGCTGTCGTGGCGTATGTAGAGGTTTTGGTCAAGTTGTTGTTGCTGAGGCCGGTGGTGATGTTGCTGGCGCTTACACGGCTGTTGGGGTTATGGCGAGCACATGATTGGCCAGTTGAACTTGCACAGCTTGCGCAGAGTGTCTTTTGGCTTGAAGTAAAACTTCGACGGGTTGTTTTGATTTGCGCTGTTGCTGAGCGCGCGATGAGTGCTGTGTTACGGGTGGCCGATCTTCCTGTTCGGAGGATGCCACTTCTCATTAGACTGTTGGATGCTAGCATTTTGACGGTTTCTGCGAAAAGAATTGAGGTATCTGTTGTTGTATAGAATTACACTCGGAACTATATACAGCAGCGAAATGCACCAACTTATAACACAAGACAACCGCCCGTCAGCCCATACCCATGTTTCCGTGGTGTCATAAAATTAGAACCGGTTCTAACAGTCAGATCATATCATATCACCAAGAAAACTCAAATGGACCCGAACTACCGGAGTCGGGAAATGAGCCATTGACTCTAAAATACCTTTATCCGCGGAGACGCAAGACAGCCTTGACCCCGTGGGGTCAAATAGGGCGAGGTTCACGTCGGTTAAAGCGAGTCTCGTGATTTTTCCCTCTGATGTTTGCTACCCCCACAGTGGGAACCTCTACCCATTTCGTCACATAGTGAGCCGATTCTACTACTTTGGTCGAGTTACGTCGTAGTCATGAGTGTCATCACAGGAGCCCCCCAATAGTCAGGGATATGCTCGAGGCTGTGGGTGACCATTGCTGACCTACAAGGGAAACTCGAGACTCTGAAAAGAAGGTGACATCACCCCAACGTCCCCAAAGGATAAATACTATATCTCGTGTTGTCATCTCATCTACCGCAACTGTTTCTCCGGAACATATCACATGTTCTTACGTCTTTCAAAGTGAACAGCAAAAGACAGTGACTGGTAAGAATAGGCGCACCAATGCCAATGGCAACAAGATGTTGATGCATGTGTCATACTTTGTTGGTATTCCTATCCAAAAGGTGGATTGCAATCTTGCGATTTTCCCATCATGTTCAAGAGATAAATCAAACTAATTGATAGGCTCAAACACCAACAATGTTGTAGTCACATATTCGAAGCGGCCCTCCGATAAAGGACACAGTCCCGATATAATCTCGGAGGCATTACGAAGCGAGTCAATGACCAGGCCTTGAGTTCACGGGCCGAAAACAGTACGGCCGGTATAACTCTCAGCTTAAGTTCTCAGATTTCGGTACTCTATCTTGAGATTACTCCTCCGACTTAGATCCCGATCTCCACCAAGATCAGCAGATTGACGGTTCAACTCACGCGAGGCTATTGATTTGACCAACAAAGATAGCCAAAATCATAGATACATTACTGTATTCTCATACAAATACACCAGCATGGACAAGGTCTTCGCATTTGTAAAGAGTGATGGAATGCCACGTGATGATCCTGGTTGACTGTTACAATCGACGATCTTCATTCGCGAATCTTGGTTTTTAACGAGGTTGCAGGCTGATCATTATCGAGGGAAGGCCTCACACCATACCAATTGATGAGATCTTTGTAGCTTGATAAGATCTGCCACAGCAGTTGTCGATCATCTACGCATCAATGGATATGTTCCAGTTGTCAACGTAACATCTTTGGCGAAGAATATGTGTTTAAGCAGTTTCAACTAGCTATATAACCAACTTAGGATTTTCTAAGCAATGAAATGTCTTAGATAATCAACTATTTACAACTCCAAACATGCAGGTTAGGTTTTCTTGATGAAAAAAGCACAACTAAGTCAAAACTGCTGAAGTCAAGGCTATTACCATTCTTCTCATACTTTCCCGCGTCTTGACTTCCTTTGACTTCTTTTGTTCCTGGATACTTATGATTTTTCAGACTTTGGTAACGACTTCTTTTAAAGCCACCATTTTATCCCTTCTGTTTCTTCAATTGTAAAAACAGTATACATCATCTGAAATAATCTGTTAAGTCATTTCTGCCTAAAAATAAGGTTCCTCGTCTTAAATAGGAATAATTCTGTATAAACCTCGTAATTCGAAGTCATGCGTCGCGAATAATAGCCCTGCCAAGTACATGTTGTGGCGCAGTCGATACGAAAGTCCCCATTTTGTGCCAATCTGATGCTCAGCAATGATTTTACTGCTGCTCAATATGCTTACCCACTAAGCCTTTCTTCTGGTTGGTTTATATAGTGTTAAAAATAGCCATCTTACTTATCTTAGACTAGGCCTTCATAATAACACATCGCGAGTCTACACTTGCGTCATCTCATCAGTCATGGTATATATAGGGGTGAAGAGACGAGTTGGGGTTGAACAGAAGCTATTGCTAATTGATCTGAACAAACATGAGTGGAGAGATTGGCCTGAATACTGCGGCCTCCCGGCTCGTGGGAATAATAGATGAAGCTATACGATTCTTTCGACGACTAGACATCGATCTGAACTCAGTTTCAAAACGAGTTGAGCAGCTTGAAAGTTTGTCTAAGCTAGCAAAGCATATCGAACTGAACCCTTCGGTTGACGACCACGGCAACCAAAAAAACATTGAGTTGACGAAACAGATCTTGGTTCACTGCTACAAGGTCCTTGGCAGAATCCTTACTCAACTCGAATGGCTTGACAATGGGGGCAAACACACTACAACCCAACATGGCTTGTTGGGAGTCTACGCCGAGCTCAACAAGCAGGAAATCAGAGATCTTTTTGAAGAACTGCATCGGGAACAGCTATGTCTAGTGGTCTTCCGAGATTCAGAGTGAGTATACTATGAAGCGGCTTTCTACTTATCAAACTAACTAACCTATAGATTCATTCGATTTCCATGGACTGCCGAGACCCCTCACCATCCGTTGGAGTATTCACACAGCTTCAAGAATCACGAGTCAGAATTTTTGAATAACGTGTTCGTTATGGACCCAAGAGAAGATCGCGCTTCTCTTGAAACAACAAAAGGTCGTCCATTTGAAGGAACATGTACCTGGATCACAGAAACGCCTGTTTACCGTTCATGGCTTTCAGCCTCTGAAGGCTCTAGAGGTCTTATTATTCAAGGTGGCCCAGGCAAGGGAAAGACCATGATCGCAATTCACTTGATTGAACAACTGGAGCAGCTGTCCGAGTGTATGGCCACCGACACGGTTGTCTATTTTTTCTGCAACAATGGTAACATCAACAGTAACTCTGCTACGGCTGTCCTTCGCGGCCTCATCTGGCAGCTTTGCAGGCTACGACCTTGTCTGATACATCACGGGTTGGACAAAGTTGAGACTATTGACGGCCGCACGCGAAATGTCTTGGCTACTAGCTCAACTGAACGGCTTTGGCAGATCTTTACGGACATGATCAGAGATCCTGTTGCTGGAACCATCACATGCGTCCTTGATGGCTTGGACGAGTGTGATGAGCCGTCTATTGCCACTCTGACGGAAAAATTCTCAGGACTACTGTCCTCGGCTGATTCAAGCCTCCAGAGGTTCAGGATACTTATAACCAGCTGTTTGTCATATGATCAGACTTGGGACGGCTTGGCAAGTTGTCCTACTCTTTGTCTAGATTCAACCTCGTACAAACAGACTGCCCGAGACGTCCAGTGCTACATCAAAATTCAGGTCGGAAATCTTGCACGGGAACGCTCCTGGTCAATGCAACTTCAAGAGCAGGTTAGAGAAGCTCTGGGAAAGAAAGGCAACGGCACATTTCTATGGACGAGTTTGGCTACCCAGGAGCTTGCGAGGAAGCCTGAGAGACTCATCGAAATATACCTGAAAGATCTACCCGGCGATCCCAGTACCTTTTACGAAAGGACTCTGTTGGAGATTCCCCGTCGGTATCGACAAAGGGTACGGTTGCTTTTGAGCTGGACCGCTCTGTCATATTATCCACTTACCCTTGAGGAGCTGAATGCCTTTACTGACGGTCAAATTTCAAAAACCTCTGGAACTTCCAGTGTCGAAGATCTCAAAGCTTGCATAAAGCTCTGTAGAACACTTCTCATCACCAAGACAGAAACCAGAAAGTACAGTTCCGGATTCGAAACTGTGCAGACCATCCAACTATCCCATCAATCTGTCAAGGATTACCTACTTCGAACAGCAGTGGACAAGGAGCCCAGACTTGAATTCTTCCGCATACTTTCTGATAACGACCACGAGCTTCTTGCGGCCCGCTGCTTGGACGTAATGGGAAAGGCGCTTCCTCTTCGGGCTAAAGGGGAGAGTGAGAGCGAACACGCTCTTTTGCTACTGTATACGTCGAGCTTTTGGTTCAGACATCTTCGAGAATGTCCCCAGCAGCTAAGTGACAATACTGTGTTGGGAAAAGCGTTGTCATTCTTGACACAGGGTCACTTGAATCAACGACTCTGGTTTTCTTACCTGGCGAGTTCCAGAGAAATACGACGATACGGATTAGCCCCTCTCACTGGCTCCTCCGGAAGCAATTCCATGTTTGGGCTGGAAGACATCAGCGACATTGTTTGTGTTGGCAAACCCAAGGATGGAACGTCAGATGCTCGACTTGACGCTCTGCAACTAGCATCGCTGCTTGGTACAACGTCAATTGTTCGAAGCATACTCGACAATACCAATATTATTAGCTACATGGGACGGACAATTGTTTGTTCTTCTTTTTACAGGTGCTACTGGCGAAATCCAAGGGGTGCATCTCGTCTGCAGAAGATCCAGAAAGGAGGAATACTACAATTGTCTACAGAAGATATCGTGGTAATGAGCCCCCTCGAATTGGCAGTTATTGGTGGCCACGAAAAAGTCGTCTGCCTTTTATTAGCTCGATATCCTCGCTCGAGCATGTGGCCAGCTTCAACCTCTGCCTTGATGACTGCTATCAATCGCTGTGAAGCAGGTATAGTCAAGATGCTTATCAGGACTGGTCTCCCAAAGCTCAAAGCGTCGGACAAACTCGATGGCCCAATTTGCACAGCTGTCATCAACAGGCGTTTGGATGTGGTCAAGTTTCTTTGCGGCTCTGATGATAGTATTTGGGTACGACCAGAGTCCAAAATATGCGAAACCACGTATGCTCTGTTATGCCTGGCCAAGAATCCAATGTTTACTGCGTCTGATGAGGCAACTTTTATTCAATACGCAACAATTTTGCTTCGTGGAGGAGCCTCGCCTAACGGTAATAACCCAGATATTAACGGCGGCACTGTGGCTTCTACCATACGATCTTGGAAACGTGCAGCCATAGGATTTCTCTACGACCGTGGCATCACTATGAAGTCTCTGGGACCATTTCTCCATAAGCAGACTCCTCTTCTGCTGTGCATTTCTTCCATTGACTCGAATGGTTTTGATACGAGTCCAGTAGAGAAAGTACAGTTTCTATTAAACTCCGGAGCTAGTATTAACCAAACGGACCGACGAGGCTGGAGCGCGTTGCACCATGTCGCTAACAAGATAGCTCTGGGGAGGATAAAGAAAAGCTGGGATATAACAGGCGACGCAGAAGAGTTAAGGCTCTATCAGATCGCAGGGTTGCTGCTAGCATCGGGGATTGATCAAAAGTTGGAGGATAAGGAGGAGCGCACTGCAGCTGATATCCTTCGAGTGGTTGGTGCGCCAATTTGGAATCCAAACATATCAGAATACGAACGGTATAAGCGCAGTGAGCGTTTGGATAGGATGTCTCTTGTTTAGGCAGTCAAGGCTTGATCCTTAGTGTTTAATGTTTAATAATGTAATTTTGACTAGAATCAAAACTATCGTAGTCTTTCACTATGCCAGTTTCATAAAACAGAGAAATGCTGCAAGTTTATATAGATTAAAGGACTATCTCACTTAACCGACTATGACGGAAGAGGGTCGGTTTTAGAAGACGATTCTAAAACAGTAGTAATAGTAGCTAACAGATATATACTAGAAAGAAATCAAGAAGGTAAGACATCTAAATCTATCAAGCAACTATATGCCTAAGAATTCTAGAGAACTATATAATAAACAAAGGGATATTAAACAAAAGAACGAATCATTTGCATCACCTTGCCGGATATACGACTCACAACCGTCGCTTCCGATGACGCCGTAAAATCACTTCGCGAGGTCTCGCTAGAACGTCTCCGTGATTGCATCTCCTTGACAAACTTGGGCCAAGTATTTGTCAAGACGAGATACTTGATATGCTTCTCTGCCGCGTCGAAAACGGCAGGGCTGAAGCCTTCAGGAATCTCACCCGTGTAGTGAGCTCTTCCTGCAATGCCCTCTAATGCCGGCGCCAGTGTTGATTCTGAGCCGGCAGATGGTGGTGCTTCGAAAGGCACAGCTGGGTTAACAGTGGCTTCTCCCCAAAGAATCCTCGCAGGCTTTTCGAAAATCTCTTCCAAGTACTTGAGATCTGACGATGAGAGGTTTAGGGGAAATTCAGCGTCTCGGGGACTGATAAACGCGACGTAAAGCTCAAGTGCGCGGTTGTATGCTTGCAAAATCTGCTCCTTGTCAGGCTGTGCATACCAAGATGCCTTCCATCTAGCAAGCCGTGTTAAAAAGGCAATGTTCTCTCCTGAGAAATCACTCAGAGCTGAAAAGTCTTGAAGAGGGCCAGGGTTCTCGTCGAGAGCGTGGTTGAGGGCGCTCATAGTCAACAGTCGGTCGCCCAGGCTCTCATCAGAGCAATCCAATTCGCCTCCCTTCTCAGCCATACTAGAGTTGTAGGAAATCTTTTGACTGATCGATGCCGATGTTTCGAGTGTTGTTTCAGATTCGAATTCCCATTTGATATTGGAGTCAGCGGCACGTTTGACGAGGACCTGTTGCTTGATGATCTGAAAAGCTGGGACAAACACGGTAAATATTTCAAACATCAATACTGAAAGATGGATCCTGTTATTGACTGTTAGCTGCTGCAACTTCCATTGGACAAGAAACTTACCATTGACTGGGAGAAAAGTACATGTTGACAGGGGCAAACTCAGGCACATAGCTTGCAACCAGAAACATCGGCGTTGCATGAAGACTATAGCAGCCGTGTTAGTCATGTCGAATCCAGTAGAGAGGTGAGAACTGACTTGGAAATGCAGCAGCCGATGGTTTGGGTTCGCCAACCCATGGTATCACGGATCCCCCAGGCTCGCCAGATGAGCATTGGTGCAACCTACAAAGCTGGTGAGTGAAAGTGAACAACCAGCTATAAAACAGGGATACATACAATCCAGGTCCAAATCACCTGCCAAAGAACAGACGGCCACCATTCCCAGCCCCGACCTAGGTCGACGAGTTGTTCTGGAAGCGTTGCGCCACGAAGCTCAGTGCCAGGAATGCCAAACGTAGGATGATATTTACGGCATGCCAGCCACATACCGACAGTCAGAAGAACCTGACGTTATGGTCAGAAATGTACACAGTCAAGAATGCTGAAACTTACCTGTATAACCATCCCAAGGCCGATAAATATCATTATCCTCTTGGTATACTCCATGTTTCTCAAACGGCAAAGCCACGACGACCGGGAGCCATTACAACCAGTCGCCGTCGGTAGGTGATGACTAGTAAACTTCTTTTGCAACTTGGCAATATGAAGCAACCGACTATTTGACGCGTGAAAGAGAGCGATACCAAGCGGAAACCATATACCCATAAAGAAATACTGAACGTCGTACGCAAGGACAGTAGGCATAGTAGCACCAATCGGATAAGTGATTTGGCCAAGGATCCAATAACTATGCAAGAACGCGATCGCAAAGAAGGACAGCGTCAAACCGCGCAGTCTAAGAATAGGATTATGTCTGTTGACCCAGCAGAAAGCCATTCCGGCAAACACAAGAGTCGTCCATGTCGCACAAAAGGAAACATAAAAGACGCCGACTCTATCCCAGTTTGGCGGACTAGGCGGGAGGTTGTAGACGGTGATGCCGGGAGGGATATCCATGGCTGAGAATAAGCTTTGGTCAAGACAAGACGAGAATTCCAGTCGACACGGGAGATATGTCGTGAAATGTTCTTTCTGATATAAGATGCAAAAGGGTTTTTTTCGATTACTGAGTACCCTTGTTGGTGATCGTCAAAACTAAGATATCTCCCCCACTCACTTGATCCCAAGTCCCCGGTTCTCTTGAAGCCGTGATCGTCGAACTATAATTAGTAGGAAACACAAGGTACGTAAATTATACGACAAGGTAAACGCCGCTGGCAAGCTAAACCACTGGCTTGGTAAAGCTTCCTTATCGATGCCACGAGACAAGAAAGTCTTGGTTTAGTTCTTAGAGGCTATAGGAAAAGCCAATCACAAGAATCTGGAGCCTTTCTCGGCCTCCGAAGAATAACATCCCATCGGGTATACCCTTGTATGCTCCTCGATCTTTTATCCGCAAGCTTTGGCCTACTATAGGAGCTACCAAGTAGACCCTGAAAGTGGAGGATTTGGAGGAAGATCTAAATCTCCCGAACTAGATCTAGGGTCCTCTTGGCACCTGTCATGAACCACGATTGACATTTCTCATCTATTATCCTTGTGATACCCTGACTTGAGCCAACGAAGCTGGTCTTGTCTATATAAGCCCGAAAATTCTCGGTCACAGAGTGGCTCTATGCTTATTATTGCATCTATGTCATCGTTTTTCGCTTTAGGGTTTAGTCAAGAAGCCAATGTGACGATCCTTATACACCCACTCAATCTAAATAATAAACATCCCCATCTCCTTCGAGTCGCGCTCATGACTCCATGCCTTGGTCATGTAATTAGTTATAAATCCAACACGCTGATAAACGTTTCCAAGCTCTTGCACCTCCTTTGGCTGCCTCTTTAGAGCCTCCGCATCCGCCTTTACCAACACCAATGCCGAATCATCATCGTATGCATTTCTCGTGCTCAGTTTTGTACAGAATCTCAGACATAGCAGCTCGTTACTCTGTAACTTTCGCAGACGGAATAGGCTGTCTGGTCTTTCAAAGGGCTTCGTCATGTCGTGGCCAGGTTTCTTCAACGAAACCGAATTTCCGTTGATGGAGAAAGTGACAGGCATGACACGGCCCGTGAGAAAGATGTAGCCGCAAGTGACTTCTCCAAAGATGTTGTGCCCTTTGAGAGGGCACTCGGATCGATTGAGGTCCGCCTTCACAAAGTATTCGTCACGATCAAAGCTCTCGAGGCCCCAGGTTACACCACGGTGAACACTGAGCCAACTCCAGCTGGGAGCGATGTATTGCGGCTCCTCACCAGAATCTTGTTCATCAGGCATCCAGCGCAAGCAATTGAGTAAATCCTTTTCCCATAGACCCGCAAGATATTTGCCAGTCAGATCATTCGACCATTCCGTAGCCAATCCTGCAACGGCAGGCAGACCATCTGTTTTCTTGGTGATGTTCTTCTGTGAATACTGAACAATCAGGTCGCGCCAAAGTTCATGATGCTCCATAAACTCCTTGGCTTTTCCTTCAAGTGGGCGAGATGGCCGATAACTTGTGCCCCTAAAGCTCCTCGTCCCCGTAGTGAATTTGTGCCCTGTCTTGATAATGCGGCGAGCAGGTACCAACGGGTCCCCTTTGTGATTCTCGAGAGCGCCGCATTCGCATTCCATAGATGACAGGCAGTCAAATATCATCTCGCTCTTGGTGTAGTGAAGAATTCTAGTTGCCAATAGTCTCTCTTGGAAACACCAGGCACGCGTCATCAACGGGTGGTCTTGAACATCACTCAACTTCGTTCCGACAATCGGATTTGCAGACCCTTTTGACACATTAGGGTCTGTGTTCCAGCCAAAGACTGAATGCACGGCCATTTTGCGTCCATAGACTTCGAAAGGCTTTCCATCAGGGAATGTCCCCGAAACTGTTACGAACGGCTCTCTTTGGAACAAACAGCCACCAGCACCGTCTGCCGAGCCAGTTGCTGCTAGAACTAGCTCTGCGCCGTTGTAGATAGCTGCCATCTTGGCTGCTTCAATTTCCCAGTCTTTTCCGTCATCTTGAACGATGCAGAGAGAATCTATCCAGACATACCGGATGCCCAACTCTCTTGAAATGATAATGGCATCCTGAAACGTTTTTGCAAAACGGCTAAATGGAATGTTTTTCTTCCACTGGTCAAGAGTCGATTTCAACGATACCAAGTGTTGAGTCTTTCCCCAGCAGTGCGACAGCGCGATATACGGCTTATCAATTCGCTGTGTAGAATCATCGTACTGGATAATATGAATACCATCGTTGGTATCAGGCCCAATATCAAGCACTCGCTTCGGAAGTTGTCGTGTCGTTGAAGACTCTGCTTCGGCACAGACTGCGTGCTTTTCTTTACAAGTCTTGATCCAGCTCTTGACTCTATCAAAAGATGACTGGGAACTTGGATCTGGCTCGATATGCCTTGCGTGTCCGCCAAACTCGGCATCAAGACTCCAATCTGGCCGTTCCACGTTCATCGACGAGCCAATAGTGGGCCATGGACATGGGGAGCCTAGCTGTAGTGAGTTTGTTTGTCCGATGCTTCATTATGATGTTTAGATTGATTATCTTACCAGGTAGAGTGTATATCTCATAGATTTCAATAACGTCCCCATTTGCACCTCCGCTAGAAGAGAACATGTCGAAATCATCAGGAGGACTTCCTTGAGTAACCGAAATTCTCAAAACATTTCCTTTGCAAAACACGATTTTAAGCCAAAGCTCGGGATCATTGCAGTTCAACGTCCCTTTTGTTAGCTTCATCAAAACCTCTTGAAGTAGTAAACAGGAAGGACAGCCTTCGGCCGCCGACACTGGAATATCGGGTAGGTAGACACTGATCTCCCATGAAGCATAGTCGATACGTCCTCGCCCTGCCCAAGCGGGCATTTCGTCCAAATCACCAGCCTTGGCTGCCCTGGCTGCGTTGATGGACCCAGAGTTTTCGTGCATCGCTATGCCGGCTAAGGGAACGGCAGTGGAGGCTGATCCTCCATAGAGATTCCAGCATATACGACAAAGGCCTGGATCCAATCTGATTTCATCCTCAGTCTCTCCCTGTGGGTAAGGGAGTTTGTGAAGGTTCAGAGAGGCCATGGTTGATTGACCCCGCAGTGAGGGATCTTTCATGGCTCAATCGACGGCTTAGGCAAATACTCAACCTGAAGGTTCAAAAACAAAACGCAGGATTTTTGGCTAAACAAATAAAGGTTCCAAAAGTAAGAACTAAATCAGAAGAGTAAGCAACAGAAGTAGTCTTGGGTCGCTTCTTTTGGCCCCCAAGGTCATGTGATACCCTCAATCGTGACCAATCTGACTGCCTTGCAATCCAGGCCATGTTTGGGGCGTCAGGCTCACTTACAAGACCATCTCATTCCGACAAATCATTCCAAGCCTTATCATCCGGAGAGTACAGGTAGAAGAGGTATCATGAAGTCTATATAACTCGAACTTTACTCACCGTACAAATACGGCGACTTAGTGGTTATATGAGCAAATGTAAATATAGGTAAAAGAGAGAACAGATCTGAAGCCAACCACTAGTTACTCAAACCTAGAGTTCAAGGTTAGAAGAGAAGTTTTTTGTGTCCATGTCGCTATTATGGTATCACAGGTAGGTTTTCGAGGGTCTAGTTTATTGACTGGAGGCATTTTATGCAACTCATAGGCCTTGGAGGATACGAAGAGCCAAATGCCCCGTGGAACTGGATTTTGGAAGGGATGAAAGGGTTTCATTTTGAGTTTCAGGCTTTTGATTCCTTTCGAGTAGCAAACTGAGGTGGCCTGGGATATCATGTCTAAGCTGAGTTGCAAGAACTTGATATCTAACAGTGAGGATTTAGAAAAGCTGTGACTTACTCGATGGATATTTGACGTTCGGAGTTTCTGTAAGTATTCCTAGACATAGTTCTTTAATCAATGGACTTTGGGTGACCCAGAGTCTTGATAACTGTATTAAACTGTTATACCAACAGTAAGACGAATTATCTCAACGCTCAATATTTCTACCTTAGAGGATTCGGGTTACAAAAAACACGCGAGGAGAAGTCAGAGATTGCTGGTAAATAAGTGGGCAGAGTTTTGAGTGCCCATTAGTAAACGGAATAAATAGATGCTTTATGAATTAGAGGTTTTAAAAAAAAAATGTTTACAGAGTAATGAAACTATCAAAGATTCATGAATGCTCTCATTACGAATCCCACTGTTTGGAGCATAAATGATCAAGATTTGCTAAACGTGACTTAGATAGAGACAAGTTTCTATTTCTATCTCTGATTCATAAAACCAACACCAATAATCAACCCCTTTGAGATATCAGTAACTGCATGTCAAGTCATTGTCTTGGTGACTTTCAAGGAAGGCACGTGACTGACTTATAATTGCTTGCCTCCGCATTGGGTGGAGAAAACCTTGAACCCCACCAAGATTTTTACAGTGTGAAGCATCTTTTGGAGGGGCAAATTCGATAACTTATCAACTCGACCTCAAGCACCACCACCCCAGCACCTTCACCTTCATAAATAATAAGGCTGTCTTCACGCTTCACCTACAAACCTACCAACTCTCTCCAATCAAGAGACTTCTCCTCTAAAACCTCGACTCATCATGGCGACCGCCACCATGACCGTGACGGCCGCACCGATCAAGAAGAAGCCCGACCTGGCCCCCGAGAGCGAGCGCTTCCTTCGATGCTGCGCTGATGTCGCGAATGCCCTCATTGAGGACCATGAAGCGACAAAGGCTGGCCGCTCAACGCGCGATATTAACCTCAACTCCCTCCGAAACAAGCTCGCCAAGAAGCACAAGCTCATGAACATCCCGCCCTTGACTGCCATTATCGCCTCTATCCCCGAACATTACAAGAAGTACATCCTGCCAAAGCTCATCGCCAAGCCTATTCGAACATCCTCTGGTATCGCCGTTGTTGCCGTCATGTGCAAGCCGCATCGATGCCCCCATATTGCTTACACTGGCAATATCTGCGTCTACTGCCCTGGTGGCCCTGACTCCGATTTCGAGTATAGCACACAATCTTACACCGGCTACGAACCTACTTCGATGCGAGCCATTCGTGCGCGATACGATCCATTCGAGCAGGCGCGAGGACGAGTCGATCAACTTAAGTCCCTCGGTCATTCTGTCGATAAGGTTGAATACATCATCATGGGCGGAACATTCATGTCTCTATCTGAGTCATACCGCAATGAGTTTATTGCGCAGCTGCACAACGCTCTCAGTGGATACCAGACTACAAATGTCGATGAGGCTGTAGAGGCTGGTGAGATGAGCAACATCAAGTGCGTCGGTATTACAATCGAGACCCGGCCCGACTATTGCTTACAGCCTCATCTCTCTGACATGTTGCGATATGGCTGTACAAGACTCGAGGTTGGAGTACAGTCACTCTATGAGGATGTTGCCCGAGACTCAAACAGAGGACACACAGTTGCTGCGGTGGCAGAGACTTTCTGCTTGGCAAAGGATGCGGGTTACAAGGTTGTCAGCCACATGATGCCCGATCTGCCCAATGTCGGCATGGAGCGTGATATTGACCAGTTCCGAGAGTACTTTGAGAACCCCGCCTTCAGAACTGATGGTCTCAAGATTTACCCGACTCTGGTTATTCGTGGTACAGGTCTCTACGAGCTGTGGCGCACAGGACGGTACCAGAACTATACCCCTAATGGCTTGATCGATCTTGTTGCCAGAATTCTGGCCCTGATTCCCCCGTGGACACGCATCTACCGAGTCCAACGCGATATCCCCATGCCCTTGGTCACATCTGGTGTTGAGAATGGTAACCTCCGTGAGCTGGCTTTGGCTCGAATGAAGGATTTTGGAACAACTTGCCGAGATGTGCGAACACGAGAGGTTGGCGTAAACGAAATCAAGAACAAAATCCGCCCCAACCAGATCGAGTTGGTGCGACGCGACTACGTGGCCAACGGCGGCTGGGAGACTTTCCTTGCCTACGAAGATCCCAAGCAAGATATCCTTGTTGCTCTGTTGCGATTGCGAAAGTGCACTGAAAAGTACACTTACCGAGAGGAACTCATCGGCCAGCCTACGAGTATGGTGCGAGAGCTACACGTTTACGGTACAGCTGTCCCTGTCCACGCCCGCGATCCCCGCAAGTTCCAGCACCAGGGTTTTGGTACGCTGTTGATGGAGGAGGCGGAGAGGATTGCGCTTGAGGAGCACGGCAGCGATAAGATCAGCGTCATTTCGGGTGTCGGAGTGAGAAGCTACTACAAGAAGCTTGGCTTCTGGTTAGATGGACCTTACATGAGCAAGTGGTTGGATGGCCGTGAGCAGCCTGAATAAAGAGTGTGAAGCTGCAGGGTAATGAATAGCATGAGTACGACGAGACTGGAAATACTTTAGGGCAGGGGACTTTGGCATTTATAGATGGCGCATTTTGGGTATTGGATCAAAAGCTTTGGTTGTTCGAATCATTTCTCGGTTTATCTTGGTTTCTGTGAATGTCTGTGATTGTAAGTGAAGATCGGAGGCCTGCCGAGTTTCGGCTATGAAGGAGAGCCTACCTCAACTCAAGATTTGATGATCATTCTCATGCTTGGACTTAATGAAGAGTCCTGCTGTTATTCCTTAACTCTATTACTGAATCTACCATGAAGCCTCTAAAAAGAATACCCAGGTATTGTAACCTTGGATCGTCACCTGGACTGCTCAAGGATGGTCATGTGCGAAACCCGATTGGCCCACGTAGCTTAGTCATACCTCGATCAACCTCGTCGCCCCCAGGCTTCCTTTTGTCACAACTTGGCTCAACTCTCGCAACATGAGTTACTCAACGCCATGAACATCCGTCGAAATGACGTTCCGGACTATGGAACCGGTATCCTCCCGGTGATACCCCACGATGCGACGCTGCCGGACCGAGATCCACGCAGCAATGCCGCAACCGCCGCTTCAGCCGCCGGCGTCCGCGCCTTGAGCACCCAGGTCATCGCTTTTTACTTCCGCGCACCTGCAAAGGCATTCTTCAGAACACGCGTGGACTATCTTGCGTACGCAAGGAATATTCATCAGGCGCAGACGGAGCTGATGATGAAGGCTGTGGCTAACGATCCTTCTGCCTCTCGGCTTAGCACGCTTCTTCGCCAAAGCTGGCTTCTACTAAGGAGCACTACCCCTGGAGTGTTGACGTCGGCTATCAAGTACCAAGGATGGGGTATCATCCCCAACCAGATTTTACCGCCTCTCATTGCGAATGTTGGTGTGGGTGCTGTCTTGTATACAAGCTATCTCCAGATCCTGGCACAGTTTCACGAACAGAGCGGCCAAGCGAGGAAGAGAGTCTTTCCACCACCCCATCCGACACACACTTTCACAGCTGGCTTACTCGCCGGTGCACTTCAGAGCGTCATCGCAGCACCCTTAGACGCCCTCCAAGCACGCTATGATCATCGGGATCTTATGCCAAACGGCAGCAATGGCAAGCCCCGGAGTATGTGGACGTTTGGTTCACAGAAGCTTCGCGAGATTGGCCTAAGGGGTATTTTTGCTGGATGGGGTCTATCGCTTGCAAAAGACAGTCTTGGAAGTGCCGTCTTCTTCAGCACATTTGAGTACGTCAAGGCCCAAGGCTACTATCGCTTCGTTACGTGGTACTACGGCGGTCTAGCCGAGGATATTGTCGACGTTCTGGCCATGAAGCGTCCTACGCACAAGCATCGTGAGGAGGGAATCAGACTTATCCGTCCCCACTACGCCCTCGAACCCTTGTTTCTCTCCCTCGCCGGCATCAGCGCCTCCTTTTCCCAGCAGATTCTCCTTCACCCCCTAACGCACTTTCAAGTCAAACACTGGGACCATCTAGAAGAGCTCGACGCCAAAGCCGCCAAACTCCGTGCCTCCAGAGCTGCGAATACAGAAAAGCCGCGTCGGCGGTGGAGGATGCTGCGTGCCTACTACCGCGCATACCAGGAGTCGTTGGCCGTGTGTAGGGGCGAAGCGGCGAGCGAGGGATTGAGTTTGACACGATGGCTCTATCGTGGGTTCTGGTGGAATGCGATTAGACAAGTGCCTAGTACGAGTGCGGGTCTTATCATCTTTGAGTTGATACGGCGCAAGTATGGACTTGGACAGGAGGAGGTGAGGATCACCAAGGATGGTTATGATATTCTGCTTCACTGAGAGCTGGGTTTGTGAGATGGCGTTGGAGTTGTGATAGACTATTCTCGTCTTTTATGTCGGGCTCGACTCATGGCGTATAGAAAGACTAGGCATTATATAGAAATGACAGATACCTCTCTACTACAACCATTCTTGTATACAAGCTTATAGGGGTATGAACTGTATTTTACTCCATGTTTAACGCTGTATCTACTCTAATTGCCATGCAAGCTGAGCGTTTATACCGTGCTTGAGGTATAGAAACACTTGTGAACAAATACCAACCGCCAACGCCAAATGCTGTACCGAGTAATAATAATATCCCGATAAATCCAAAATGTCCGAACCTTCTCCGGCCTTTAAACTTTGTTTGATCAAGTGTAACTTGGACGTAGTCGCCATCCCAAGCTCAAGTATCGAGAGTGTCCTGACGAGAACTCGGATCCAAGCCATCCACCATCTCATCATCCTCATCATCTTCATCATCACTGTCTTCCGTATAGTCGATCTCAAAAGTAACGTGATCAATGGGCCCTGAGACAGGATACCTCTCGAACCAACCATCATACCACGCACACTCAGACGAGGGAAAGCTGCCCCAGAAGAATTCGGCCCCCACGCTGACGAGCTTGAGATGAACTAAAAAGTCCATGTCGTAAATCTCCCCTCTCCTTGGAAGACATGCCACCAGAGCCTGTACGCCTAAGCGAGACCACGTATCGAACCAAAAGAACTTGAACAAGTCCGCCACCACAAACTCGTCGGTAATGCCTCTCCAAAGAAACGTAATCAACGCACGCTGCCCAGTCACCAACTTGATGAACCTCCTCAGATCGACCACATCAGGCTCGGTAACCCAACCTTCAAGCAACGCCATGGCACCGTCGTTCGTGGGAAGCTTCTCAGAATAATACAGCTGGTGCAGATTCTTGGCTCTGCGCTTGAGCTCAAAGCGCCAGAACTCTCGCTGCACGCGGGAATAGTAGGCCATGTCGATGGGGGCTCCGGCCAAGTTGGTGGGCTCCTTGGCGGGAGGATTCAATCTGGCAGCCTCTTGTAGGCGCACTTTTGCGCGAATTATGTACAGCAATTCGCCTTCGGGTCTTGAAACAAAGGCTCTGTGAAGGCTGTCCCAGAAGTGTTCTGGGTGCTCGACTGAGGAGAAGGCTGTTGTGAGCTGGTTGATGTTATCGGCAAGCTCGAGGAACTCGCGGAGTCGTTTCATGTCGCCAAGGGTTTCGAGGATATACTTGAGAACGTTCCACCCGTTGGTATAGGAGATGCCACGTTGTGTGTTCCAGTTCCAGTAGTTGTTACCAGGAGGTGTGATATCGTTGAAAGGGATACGGTGAAGGTTGAAAGTAGTCAGGGCAAGGTCCATATTCTCGACGCAGACAAATTCCTCCATAATAAGGACGAGTAGACTAATCCTGTCACTTTCATCTTCCTCCTCTTCCAAGTCATGTATAAGATTGTCGATGTACTTGGATCGACTGCTTCCCTGGCGGATACTCCTGATGAGGCCGACGCCTGATGGGACAGTGGGGACGATGGTGTTAGAAGACATCTTGGATAAAACTTATCAAATATCTCAAATGAACTGAACCAGGAAGCCAGACACTGGGTTAAAGTGGAAAGGAATAATAACTGAGTCGTAGACAGTTCAGTATGAGAGGTTGAGTAATGGAAGACGAGGGAAATGATCCAAAGTTAGAGCGTCAATGATAGTCTAGATGAGAGCGAAGAAATAGATGAGTCTATATTCAAATCCCAGTTCAAAGGAGTAAAGGGCCCGTTATATAGGAATAATATGTCCGGCTGGACTGACATTTAACATCGTGAGTACATTAGATCTCAGAGGCATTGCGAGTGCATTAGAAGCCAGGGAAACCATTCATATCCCATACACTAGTTCTTGATAGGAATCTCAATTCTCAGGTCTTTTGTCTCTGCCGATGCAGGAGATAGACCACTATAAGATGGATCTTTGCTCATGTATGACTTATAAAGTCCTCAACCCCTTGATGCAAAGCGAAGAAGCTCGTATAGGCAATATCACTACGCGATATAGAGCATGTATTGACAGAATCAACAACCATATTAATCTCCTACAATGCTACTTCTTTGGTGTGATTCGAATTCGATTATGGTTGCCAAGCTTTACTTCTCAGCTTCCATCCCTACCAACTACACACAAGGGAATCACCACACTTCTAGATCTCACTCTACACATGGTAGAAAAGAGTTCTCAGTAAAGAGTGCATTAAATACAACTAATATACTCTTTTGCCTTATATATAGAGGCTGATTATTGTGACGGGTGTGAAACAGGGCGACAACGCAGATCATCAAAAAGTTTCCTAGCAGACCTCACACGTTGATACAGATTGAACCGCATACTATGTAGATTGACTTGTGTAAAATGTCTTTTAGCACGTAAATGTGTTAGCGTTTCTGGCGATGGCCCATGTTATAGACAGCATGCATATGTAAAGATGTGTTGAAATGTGTCTGTAATTTAGAGAATTAGTCAAGCGTCGAGACCTTTATTAAAGTCCCGAGTTGCTTGACGACACACATATGTACTCGATTTATACATTAGGTCTCCAATCGCTCAAGACTCTGCATGATGCATCATCGAACCTAACCTTAAGATGCATATCTTGGGTGGTCTAAGACATACCTGGCCATCACTTCCTCACCACTTACGTCACATCGAAGAACGACCCTTGGTTGGGGTTTCAAAAGAACATTGTGAATCAATTCCTACATATCTTCCCAATCCGCTTCCCCCTATCTTCGCTGCCTGTATACATACCGCCGACACATCCACCCCCGGTCCGTCTCCCCCCCCAGAACCGTGCAAGATCCTCAAAACTCCATGTCGCAAAACCAAAATCACTACATCCAGATGTTCGTATTCGACGGTTCCTCTCGAGAAGGAGCGTCGGCAAAGTGGGCCCTGAACTATCCCTGCAGCTTCTAGCTGCGTGATCCAGGGCCAAAGTCGGGTTCGCGCTCGGGCAAATGTTTCTTTTCTTTTCGACCCTTAATCACAAACTCAGACATAATTTGAATGTGATCTGCGGGGAAATGCCAGTTAGGGAAGGCCGGAACTCGCTTGAGATACTCAGGGTCGGGGGGTCCAAGAAGATCTACCACCTCCAAGGTGTTGGTTGAGTACCAGATATAGTCAATTACATCGGCAAAACCAGGCGTGTAGTTTGTAAAGGGCATCTCATCGGCGGTGTGTTTGATGTGGGCATATGCGTCTCGCAGACTGAAGGGATGTTCGATACCGTCTCGTGTGAAGCTACCGTACTGGAAGCTGCTTAACTCAAGGTGGTCTGGAGGCACGCGGCCCATAGACATCAACTCATACACAGAGGAATCTTCAGTCGAGTTGAAATCACCACAAACCAAAAGGGGAATCTCTGTGTTTGTGCGATACTCTTGGCTGGGACCTGGTTCGGCTTGAGGCACAGGTTCTTCGTCATCGCCCATCGGTAGTACAATCATCTTTTTGTCCTTGACCGCTGGCCATCTTGCGTATTTTTCTGCAAGTTTGGTGACGTGCTCCATAAGGATGCCTGTCTGGATAACCTTGACATCGGCCAATGCAGAGTCCCACGTAAGATGTGCGTTGACTAGGATGATTCGGGCACCGGTAAGTCGTGACTCAAAGAAGCAAATAACCGCAATGTTGTCCTTGGGCATCACACGATTGAACACGTCGTGCTGGTTCTTCATGTCGGGTCGATTGATGGCGATAGTGGCAAATTCAATCAGCTGCTTGTCGAGAAGAATGAACTTGCTCTGCTTGTAGAAGACGGCACAACCGTCCACGGTCTGGGCATCCTTCTCTGACATAGTCTTTGCTCGTGACTTGGGCCAGTGAACGCCCTTGTAATCCATCTGTGCCAGGTTGGGGCTGAGGTCCTCCTTGAATGCATCTGTAGACACTTCCTGGAGCGCGAGGAAATCCGCATCCCTGATTCGAAGCTCTTCCAGGATGCAGTCCCTGCGATAATCCCAGCTGAGAGCACTTGTTGGTGTATAGCCGTATGTCTGAGGTGTCGCATACTTGTCGCAAAGAATATTCCATGAAAAGACCTTGATCCTCTCCAAGTTGGGTGATACGTCCTCTTGAATGACGATAGGCTTTCGGGCCGCAGGAGCCAGGGGAACTTGAAACAGTCAGCACAAATCTCAACTGATCGTCGTCTAACAACTTACTGGGAGCGCTTTCTTTCAACGCATGGATCAAGCTCTTTGTTCCCTTCTCCATGATCTCGTGTTTCACATCTTGTTCCAGTGGGTTGCCCTCGATACCAAGCATTTCCAGAAGGTGAAGCGATCCAAGCTCAAACGGTAATTGTTGAATGTTGTTGCTAAAGAGTAGCAAGTTCTTGAGGTAGGTACACATTCCAATCTCGGGCGGAATCTCGGCAATCTGGTTGTACGAGGCATCTAGATGACGCAACTGTCGGAGTTCTCCAATCGCATTCGGTAGTCGTGTAAGCTTGTTCGAGGCGATGTAAAGCTCGTTCAGAAACTGGTACTTGAAGAGTTCCGGTGCCAAGTTCCGCAATCCCTGGCCGCTCATATCCATGTTGTGCCAATCCTGTCGCCTCTCCTCCTTCTCTACAGTCAAAGGTCGTCGTCGGTCAACGCCATCGTTCTCGCTGTCCGGCTGGGCACGTAGGGTAGTAGGGGGAGGGCCGCCAATGCCTCTATTTTCCGACGCCTTGAGCCTAGCATAGTAGTGCGGTTGTTGTTGATCGGTCATGGCAGCGTGCGCTCGTTCAGCCTCTTTGTGCATCCTCAATTGCTCTTGCCACATCTCATTTGGGGGTGCTTGTCCTCGGCCTGCCGAATGACCATTCTGGAGAGCGTTCGGGTTGAAGGGACTTGAGTTGGAAAGAACGCCTGGTGTAAAGGTTGAATGATGGCCCAAGCCGTTGGCGGTAGGCATCCCATGGTCGTGCTGGAGTCCTTGATGGTGTTGTGTCTGGGATGGATGTTGGTGTTGGGTGTGTTGATAGTTGTATAGCAAGTTTGGGATGCCTCGCCCGGCACCGTTCAGCCGAGCATGTTGACCTTGCCCGGAGTGTTGAGGGTACATTCCGGCAGGTGTTGCAATCTGATAGTGAGTTATAGGTTGGAGGGGGGTAGTTTAGGTATCTGCGCCGGCAAGCAGCACGGCAGCAAATGTCGTTGATCGGCAATCGTTATCGAGGGAGGGAGATGTATCAAGACGCTGGAGCAGCTCATCGGCCGACGAGTAAAAGCGCTGAATCGGGTTGACAAGATGACGGCTTGGGAAGCTGAACGGGGGATGTGTTGATCGGCGATGAATAGCTCTTCGCTTCACCCAAGGTTCAAAAGGAAAGATAGCAAAGGTAGCACGCGTTGACGCATTAGCCTGTAAGCAAACGATCCGTGTGAACAGCTGTTGTTACTCGAAAACTCGGCTAGGGGATATCGATTCGTCGGAGATCAAGAGCTCATGGAAGGTTGTAGACGCGAAAATTGCGGAGGGGCTTCGTACTTGCAGCTGACCAGAGTGATTGAGCCACTGTCAAATGAAGCGAAAAGACAGAGTTTCTGGAATCGAAGCAGGAGCGCAAAGCATATGCGAGTTAGTCCAGAAATACTGCAACAATGCTTGTCAGTCAAAGCTTGAAAGAAGGGCATCATAGGAGGGGATCCGAGCTTTCGCGACACGTTGCGGTGTCCTGTTAGCTCGTGGTGCGGGGCCACACACATGTAAGGAGCGAGCGCAACAATGCAAATATTCACTGAAAAAAAAATCAACTGATACTTGGACAGAAGAGTAGTGGTAGATGGTAAAGGGAGCACTTGAATATGACTGTGATGCTGTGAATGCGACCACGGACCTGAAGCCAGGCGAGCGACGTTGAATCACGTGCAACTGCTCCGCATTTTTGAGTGACAAGGTCACGTGCAGCCTCCCGTTCATTCTCCAAGTAGGAAGTACACTGTCAGCCTTGCGATGGCTGGAGCTCAAGGCTGCATCGACAAGAACGAGTCTTTCCCTACGCTCGAAACTACACTTGGTATACTTTGAGAAAACCGAGTTAAATATGTATAAAATATGTTTTCGCGGCAACTTCCATCTTCTTTTCTCGATTTGCCGCTTGCGGGACTTCGAGTACATTTCCTCGGGGGCTTTGCGAGCAAATTCACAGCTGAGATTAACGTTTGCAGCGTCTGGCATAAGAACCTGATGCATAGTCAGCAAGAAACAGCGATCATTGAATCGCCATGAGAGACCATGTGGCGGATCCAGTGGTTCTTGGAATGCCCTTAAAAACACCACGGCAAGTTCGTGCTGCCGGGCAAAGCTACCACGCAAAGCAATTGTACAGTGACGCCATTGCTAAGTCTCATCTTGCAAAGAGTGATGGCGCTTTCAGTTGCGGGCGGAGACAACAGAGTGAGCCGTTAATTGGGGTTTCACGGATGGAATGGTTCAATCCACTAACACGGACCGCGCGCCCATATTCGGGGCTCTATCCAGAAATGAGGTATAGGGCCGGTAGTCAAGAAACATCTGGATCATGGTCCCATCAACGTCATTTGCGCTCTTTCAATCCGTCAGGGACTGGTACTTCTGATGGTTATAACCCCGGTTAGCTGGCAGAGAGATTCGAGTTGGAAAGGGAAAATCGATAAACATGAGGATTCAAACGACTTGCCTACGTGGGTATGGTCGAAGGTCAAAGGGTTCAAATGTGCCGAGAATAGCCCCGTCGAACGGAAGCGATGTTGGGGTAACGCTCGCGTGTCAGAAGTGTCTCGTCAGAAGTTACCGCAGCGGGAGATCGTTTCAAGCAGAAGCTGGGGTCTGCTGCTGGCTGTCTCGGCTATCATTCATACCAGTGACTGACCCATGAAGTTGGCCGTTGAATCCGAATCTTATTATTAACCAGGCAGAACCTGGTTGCACTGGCACTCGATTGTCAAACCCGACTGCTAAACCCAATTTTGCTGGATTTTTCCGCCACGGATTTTTCAACAGCAGGGAACTTGAAGGCTATTTGGCCTAGAACAATCACAGGCTCACCAACCTCTGCCCTTGTTCGGCCAACCAGAGCAACTTTGATGCGCCAGGGCTGTGCTGAAAGGAAGCTGCTAATACAATACGCGTCAACAAAACATCAGGCAATGGACCGCAAAGGCTCTAATGTGCGGGGGATAACCAACAGAAGGGCAGCGCTCCACACCCCAGAATCTCCGCAGTCGAATGGGAATTTCCCTCTTAGCCCTGGCTAAATTGCAGCCGTGAGCTGGGATGTGGGATGCGCCGTCAGATCTTGTGATGTGCTGCGCTGTATATAGAAAGTGACCGCTGCCGCTGTCCTTTGCGTGACCTGAAACCACACAGTACAGATGCGATCCCGTCTGCATCGAAACTTGACCCAACCTGCTCGTTCTTGACGCGGCTGCCCGTTCTGCTGTTTGAGGCGAGAGTTTGTCAGAATTCAACACTGGGCTTCACACTGGCGACATTGGATTGGCTCTACCAATTTGAAAGGAACAAACACCAATATCACAGGACTGATTCTCTCAGCCAAAGGACGCCATCATCGACTGCGACGTTGCAAGACGAGTTTCACCACCAAGGAGGAGGTTGCGCCAGTACAGACGGCTTGTCCACCGGACTGACGATATAAAGCCATCGACGACATAGTTGATGATGACGTTGGTCCGCATTAACCAGGAACAGAACTTGTGGGCGAACGATTTAACAAGCCAACCGGAGCCAATTTATGAGAGGGTTCAGGGCCTTGTTTGGACGCCGACAGCAGCTGGCTATTACTTCTGAGTCTGTCTTTTGACTTGGTGGAACCGACCTCTCACACAATACATACATCCAAACACTCGTACCGCTGGCGGCTTTTCCAACACGACCTTATTCTCGCTCGCAAACAAACCCTGGTTTGCAACTTCTGATCAGACGAGCATCGACAAAAGGACCAAAGCCAAGAGCTTCCTGTTTTGTTGCTGCCCCTGCAGAGGTTACTGCCTTGGGTTTGATCCGGGACGCAATCCGACAACCGGGCGGACTTGAGAGCCCAGTTCCGCGGGCCAAAGAAGGGTTCTAGAAGTCAGCAACTACAGTGGATCAGCCAGGGACAGGAGATTTGAATCAAATCGCTGGAAGGTGCCCAGGTGCCCTACCGTATCACGGCTCGAGCGTCTTTGTTAGCGGCGGTGGAACATTCAGCCACCCCTGTCTCTGTCTGGCTGCAAACACCCCAACCCCATCCCCATCGGCAAGCTTGCGCCAAAGAGTATAGCCCAGGACGACAATGTCGGAATGGAGCGGATTTTACTACGCCTATGCCAACCCCTTACCCACCTTTGCTCGTCGAACAAAGGCTGAAAAGGAGTGGCAGCGCCCTGAGACTCCCCCACGATCTAGTTCAGCTTCTCAAGACCCAAACCGTAGTCGACGTCCTTTTCGACACACAAGGACTTCGAGTGGAAGCCAGGCGAGCAGCGAGTCGCACGACTCATCACTGTTGCATTCCAACACAAACGCCAATGCCAAACCCGGCCCCGCCGTGGGGAAGCACCAAACTCATCACTCGCAGTCAAAGGTGGTACCATCTGACTCGCCGCTAATATCTTCAACAACTACTACTACTGCTTTGAGATCACCCAAACCTCCCCTGAGCCATAACCTCACCACCCGAAGTCCAGCCTTCTCACCAGTCTTCTACAACAAGCCCGCTTCCATCGACAAGACTCGTCCTCTTCGTCAGCCAGACGCCACCACTCCTACTGGTCCACCTGATTCGAAAAATGTCACCATGTATTCTCAGCTGGAAGCAAGCAACAAACTCATGTCAGGGACGACCAAGCAGATAAATCTCGACTTTCCTAGAACCGAGTCGGTATCCTCAGCCGCTGTCTCGACACACACGATGGCCTCAACCGATCCGTCCAACTCGTCCGATCCTGCAACAAAACCATTCGTTATGCGCAATGGCCGTACCTACTATAACGACCCGACATCGCCATACCCTCTTCCCGCCGATCTCGCCGAGCTCCATCGTCAAAGCCTTCGAACGCTGTTGATGATCCAAGTATATGGCGCACCCGTCTATACACCATCGCTCAGAGTTAATCCTCCACAGCGTATCCTCGAGGTTGCGTGCGGCACAGGATTCTGGAGCATGATGTGCCATCGATACTACAAGGAACGAGGCCACGGCGGCATTCAGTTTACAGGGATCGACGTCGCGCCCTTGGCACCTGGCAGCCCTGGATCTCCCGCCGAGCTCTGCAAACCAGACAAAGACATGAAATGGCGGTTTGTTCAGCACGATCTTCGCCAGCAGCCTTGGCCTTTTGCGGATGGCGAGTTTGACATGATCATGATCAAAGACGCGTGTCTCCTGGTTCCTACTGATTTTTATCAACAATTCCTGGAAGAGTATCTTCGCGTGCTCAAGCCTGGGGGTATGGTGGAAATCTGGGACAGCGATCCGACATTTCGAATGCTGCGCCCGCATGTCCCGAGTGCATTACCTGGATCGGATGAAGCAGAAGAGCACGAGGCCGCACTCGATTTGGGCGCCTATCTCATGACTTCAAAAACGCCCCTCTCAGCACCCCTGAACTCGTTCCTGGTAGAATACAATACTTGGTTATCGCGAATTCTGGAAGCCCGGCATCTATCGCCAGTGCCCTGTTCCCTTATCAGCGCCTTCCTCCACCAAGAGGCCGACGATCTCATGGAAATCAAGAACAAACGCCTAGCCATTCCCCTCAGCGAAGTGCGATGGGAGCGAGAGGGTGTCGGCGGTGTCGTGACAAAGGATGGCAAGTCGTATGTGGAAATGAAGAAGTCAACGCCACACCAAAAGGTCGAGAAGAAGACATTAACAGCTGCGCAATCTGCGCTCCGCAAGACGGCGCTCTTGACGGTTGCACAGCAGGTGTCGGCGCTGGAACCACTCCTCAGAGAAGCGAGCGGCAAGAGTCAGGATGAGTGGGATGCCTGGATAGGCAAGATGATGGCAGATCTGATGAGCGAAAACGGAACAACTTGGGGAGAGTGTTTAGAGATGGGAGCATGGTCAGCAAAGAAGAGGCCGCGCAAGGGCGAGCCTTGAAACAGTCGCATGGCATGCGAGAGCAAAAGCAAAACAGCTTGCCCACTTGAATTATGGCCAACGCCCGAGCCCACCTATGTCTCATGATAGATGTCATGACTGGAATGCCCTTCTCTCGACGCAGGAATCTCAACGTCCCCTGGTTTATCTCACAGACTTTCTCGCCAGCATCTTTTACATACACATACCCATACCCCATATCCCATTACGCATCGGCGTCATAACGTTTTCTCAGTGTGCGATACCTTTTCAGATAGTACCTATACCCAGATGATTAGTAAAAAGGTCAAGGATGTTGATCGAGTGTTTGTTTTTGGACAATGTAGTTTTGAGGGCAAGTGAGGTTTTTGGCATTGGAACAGGGCTTGGTTATGGTTATGTGATTATGTGGCTGATAGGGGACAATATTGTAAGGTGGTTTAGATGGGCTGGAGTTGATGTGAATGGATAGGTAGTGCTTGTTAATAGACGGTGGGACACTGTTAGACGCAGTTGCATAAGTGATGTGAACAGGTCTGCAAATACAATACCATATGAATGCTTTGCATCCCGAGTCTCGGTGTAAAAGCAGTAGACTTACAAAGCTTCGATCTCTGCAACGGATATTAGCCAAAATCGTCAAGCCATTGTAGTCTCAGCGTACCCTTCTTGACATACTCAGCCTGCGCAATGCCCTGACGAATCTTTTCCTCATCACGCTCTGCGGCCTTTGAAATGAAGGCCTTGTGTAGCCGGGGTCGAAAGTAGTCGTAGCCGAGGGGGTATTCCCTGCCGAGCCATAGAAGCTCTGTCATGGTTTAGCATGGATCTGAGGCTTGAGTATTTTAGTGTGGCAGACCTTTGTAAATTGAAATGACTTGCCGTCTTAGCTGAGGGTTCAAACTCATTGTTGGTTGACTTGTGTTGTCAAAGCTCGAGGTATCTCATCATGTATGATGCTGAGATACATTCCCGGATTGTGGCGCAAGCCCCGCATCAGCCTCGCGAGTACACCAGCCACAAGAGAACAACGGTCTGAGAAAAAAAGGCCTCCAAAGACAAGAACAAAGTGTTCTAGGTTGAGTGAAAACTTATAAAATTCTATAACGAATACTCAAGTATTCTAATTACTTCGACTCCTCTCATATAATTCTCCAATTGGTCTGTGAATTGGATCAGAAAAAAGGAGTATATCAGCCTAACGCTCCGATTTAGTAGGCTTGAATTTTCTGGAACCGCGTGAGAACCTCAACCTCAACCACAACATCAACGTACAATCCGTCACCATGGCGAAGCCGCCGGTCGTCACCAAGAGGATTAAAGTCTTCAGCCCGGCGCTCGCCGCCTTTCCAACCCTCATCAAATTCCTCCCGGGCTTTCAGCCTCGAAGATTCCGCCAAATACCGCCCGGAGGACTCCCGAGGGCCAGGCACGCTACGCGCCACCACTCGATGCCAACCTTCTATCAAGACATCGGCGTGCTGGTCTTTGCCGGTACCAGTTCTGAGCAAAATACTAGGATTGCAAGGTTGCTCGCTCAGGCGACCACCCCGGCTGCTAGGATGCTCAATAATGCGCCCGTTGACGCAGACGGGACAACGCATCCTTTCTCAAAGTTCACCGCGTACCGCCTTCGTGTGGAGGACGAGTATGTTGATAAAGTGAATCGCCCCCATGTACGTTGAAACGCTCTCAGTGTGAAATCAAGACTCAATGCTGACAATATGTGTAGTTGGGATTCATTACCCAGGAGGGACTTTCCGCTCTTGGTAATGAGGTTTTGAACAAATGGAAGAGAGAGTTCGATAGTGAGACTCTAAAGCACGTCGGCTGCGAAACACATCTCGTGCCATACGAGAAGAGCGTTATGGTACAACACAAAAAGGGTAACGGAATGAACCACGCAAGTCATGTCTTTGTCCTTTTATACCCACCGCAAGGCTGACACTCATCATGTAGCGAACGGTCAATGGACAGCATCGCCTCCCAGTCGACGTATACGTGGCATCCATGGAACATTACGATCAAGTGGTCTTGAACATGGAATTCTGCACTGTCGGTACACAGCAGTTTCTTGGTTCAATACGGGTGTGGCTTAAGCAAGACGAATCACGCGAGTATCGCAAAGAAGAGTACACAGAGCACTTGTATAAATACGCACCGAATACAGTGAAGAAGGACAACAACTTGATTCGCAGATTGACGGATAGCCTGTGGAATCTTGAGAAGGAGATCTGGGCTAAAGAGCCCTGGATGGAGTCGAATCAGCCTTATGTTTACGTTAATTGGCCGCCACAATCGGATGCGCAGGTCAAGACAAAGTACGAAGAGGAGGGTTTCATCAACACCTCGCTCGATAGGCCTGCTGCCAGATGGTGAAGCCGACACTGATGAAGGGCTTCAGGACTGCAACAACTTGGGAGTTGTCGGTGTTGCATATATATTTGCATTAAGGGTAGTGTAAAATGTACTTGGCTAGATAAAGCAATGGATACCCAGGTCGATACTATGAATCGCGAAGAATGTCGGGGCCAAACATCCTCATCAGCCTGTCTACAGCAGGGCTAAAGAAAAGGCAGGTATGCCTTGACAGTGATGGGTCTCCAACCCTCATCGTGATCAGACATGAGCCGCATGGCACATGTCAATACTCGGCAAAGAGACGAAGATGGTCGACAAAAACACGAATAGGTAATAACAACATTGTTATTCTCCCATTACGGAGTATCATAGCGGGCAACTTTGAGAATCAACCGGCGTAGTAGGCTCTTGTTAGTCTTTGCATATGCTGTTTGTCTCTTCTGGTGCCTCTCAGAGAATGTCTTCATGTCTCAGCAGCTTTTCACTCAAGCGTGGCCGGTATTGATTGGCGCCTAATTGTCACCCGCAGCAAGTAGGCGTGGCAAGCATACTGTAGTTGGAGTAACTCGATGTCGGTGTGCGATGCCAGAGAAACTGTCAAATCAGATCTCCTACTACTGAACGACCAAGAGTAGAACTTGACAAACCGCCACAAGCCAAATGTAGTACCTGAGTGACACGAGACATTCAGAGACATCGGATTGCCTGTTTAGGTAGGACATGAAACCGAGCAATACACAAGCAGATCTTCCATGGACATAATTCTCTCACGGTAGATTGCACGTCAATCCCCCAAATAGGGCATCGGAACTGTAACCGAGTGCTACCAACAACGGAAGCTTGATATCGGAAGATATTACAGTACATGAAGTATGTCCTGCAGGAAACAACAAGATAGCATCCCACTTACAGGGCTGGCTCAAGTGGCGCCCGTCATGCAGCACGGCACTCGAAGCTCCAACGCTTCCCCGCCTTGGACAGGGTCCAGACCAGGGAGCTGTGGCATGATGGCTGACTACCATTGGACGTATGTAAATCTGCTCAGCAATCACCAAACAATGAGGAATCATGAACCAAAAAGAGGGATAGCATATGCGCAACGCTGAGGTCAGGCCACACTGTCGATAGATGATCCTCCTCCAGAACACTGTCATCCAAGATCCTTATCCGCAAAGACTGGTTTCTTATCCGCTCACCGTCATTTGACAGCACCCCGTGCTCTAGCACACGATGTTATGCAGGGTTGGGAGGTCGACTTGATAGGGCGAGCCAAGGAGAATTGAGTGAAGTGCCGACGGGGACGGCATCCAAACAGATCCCCCCCCCATCGATAGGGATAAGCCAAGACGTTCAGGTGGTGCTGCGATTTGCTAGCGGGGTAACGATCACCACACTCCTCCTTGTCTCGACTCCTCACCAATGTCATGTTGTTTCATGAGAAACGGGGTCATTGTTGATGTCTGGTCGTCGTGGACTCGGTATAGCTTCATTGCTGTCTTGACAAAACTCTCACATGTGAAACACTGAAAACGAGGTAAAATCGGCGGTCTGTTAGACCTTTCCTAAGGTGGGCGGTCCTGATCCAGCCGCAATTCCCAAGTTGTGAGTTGAGTGGATGTGATTTGGCCTACATAAGCATGGGTGAGCACGGCCGTTTGAGTCGTGGCAGCAGATCACTGTGCGATGATCGGCACTTTTGTTATCGACCATGACTGAGTAGGTAATGAGGGGGTATTGGGCCTGGGACAGCTTCATTTTGCGTGAGTTGAGTGGAGAGGTATATCAAAGACTTGTATACGCCTAGCAAGGGTTGATGGAGCATCGCTTGTTGAAAGGAGAAAATCGAGCCATCCCGAAGAGGTAGCGAGGCACAATATTGACGAAGAAATTTGCACGGCATTACTGATCGGCGTCGGCCAGATCAAGAAGAGGCTCGACGGTGATGGTTAGAAGAGGCCAGTCAAAAAGCGGGACAAGCAATTAGAGCAAGACCAGCCAAGAAAAACTGCCGAAAAAGCATCCCAGAAAGAAACTAATGACTCAAGTACCGCCCGGGGAGTTTATCATTCCCATCGAGCCGCAAATTATTTGAAGTCTCCCGGGGTGAGGAATAGGTCGAGTTGGTGGCCTTGATCATGGCTCATGAATTATCAGGCAGTCCATGATATGAGGTTGCCATGCTCTGCAGCTTCATTGTAGTTTTGGTCAAGACAACTGAATATCAAGACTTTTCGTCTTCCCGTGTCCGTGCCCATGTCCATAAATTGGTGATCCTGGGAATTAGTTGAATGATCCATGTCTATCCCTAACCTTTTTCCCCTTGAGCCGGCTCAGGGCCTTGCCCACAATGGGTCACGACGTCAGGAGCAAGGCTGGCTGCTAAAGACAGGCCTTGGAATAGAAAGAGAAAAAGGGTGTCGTTCTCAAAGTCAGCCGAGGTGAGGGGCGACAGCCAAAGCTTAACCTCTGGAGCAATGCTGAATGATTCGCCCATCTTGATCCAGCATTTGATCATCGGAGACTTCCGAGAGAAGGATTTAATAATGATGATGGTGCTGATGGTGCTAATGAGGCTGTATGGTTGATTATTTTTGCAATGCGGAGAAGCCCTAGAAGGCCGGCTGGACCGGGGTGAACCCTGGCCAATGCCTCACAGAGGGTGTAAGCGATGGCGTGCCCTGCGTGCGCATGCTTCTGCTGTGTTGTACTATGGATGTGTTGACTGTGTTGTTGATGATGTATCTATCTGTAGGTGACGCAGAGATTCCAGAGACATGGAAAACTGTGGGAATCTGTTCAACGTGTCTCAAGCCATGAAGGTTGCCAAGTTGGTAATCCACGTCATCAACAACAAAGCTTATAAGTACCTATTCATTCAGTGATACTCTGTAAAGAAACGCCAAAAGGTATCAATCAATTCTGTCAATCATCAGAAAGTCAAAGGTCTTGTGACGGATGTGGACAAAGACTTTGGTTCCTGCCAATTATTTTACGTCGTCTCATCTCTTTGCAAAAGCCAGGGTTCTTACAGTGCTTCTCCTGGCAGCACTGTGTGTTTCATGTGGAGCATGTGACTCCTAATTCTTCCATTTTTACTTGGAAAAAAACCTGGGCGAATGAGAATGTAGAGAGGGTCGTAATTTTAGCAGACGAGGTTTCAAAGAAACTTACTACAATGGATATCATCAACGACAAAGGGCGGCTATGGATGGGGATTTCAATGTTGATTTGAATATACGAATAGTATCAAGGTACCTATCAGGGCTTGTCATCAGTGTAAATTCTTCTTAGCCATGGAACGCAGCATAACGCCTCATCTTGGCCAAAGCAGAACCTTGTTCCTGGTTCTAGGTGCCTGACGCCAAATTCATCTAAAAACGGTATTTTATCATGTGGCAGCAAAATCTCTATTGTTCATGCATTAAGAAACAAACCAAAGTTAATATACATACATTCATCAACTTCAACGTCAACTTCGACTTCAATTATAAAGTACCAATACGAGTCTCCACTTCTTTTAACGCGCATTTGGCGCGTACTCAAGGCATTCTGATCCAAGCTGCCTCTTGCGGCTCGTTCTATGCATGCTAGACCTAGGCGAGCCACTAAGACTACAGTGGACTCCCCTACTAAATAGCATCAGAAACAGCCCGTCATATACAGTGCGAGCTCTCACACAGCACCAACACGCGCTATTCCCGTTCCCGTCCATCCTTTTTGCGTTCGGCCACTCCATTCCTTTCTGTTTCCTTTCCAATCCAAACCTACTTCCAATCCTTCCACAAGCACGAGCCTGGCTTTGACAGCCAAAAAAAAATCTCCTACCTACCTCTTATCATTCTGTCTTAACCTCCTTTTCTTGCCTACTACTTCCCACTGTAAACCCATCTCGTAACATTCTTTGCTTTCTGCGGCCCTTTGGCCGATCTTGGCAGCTTTCGCCTCTTGAGTTGACGCATAGTTCCCCTCTTGGTCGCCCTTATCAGTTCTACGTCTCTTCGAATGCATATGTCAACCTCCAACTCTCGTGTCGCAACGGCTCGCCTCCCAACTCTACTTCCTATTACTCCGAGTACCGATCCTTTACTCGTCGCTTCCTGTTAAAATAACGGCCGAGACATCACTTCTCGAGTCGCCAACTCTCAATCTCAAGCCCTTGACCCTGAAAGGCTTGTCCCGGCTGCCGGCCCTGTTCCCAAGCGGTTCCTGGGTTCGTCAGACTGTGGCAGCAAGACAAGTTGTTGCGCATGCCTCGCGCTCCAGGTTCGGGTAAGCGACAGCAAGGCGCCGCCAGTCATCGCGATACTCGCCATGAGAATGGGCTTGTAGGCCCTGCCAAGCGATCTTCTGACAAGAAGGGCACGGGGCAGCTCGACACTTCTGCCCGCCGATCTGATCAAGGCGTCGCCGGCGCTGCAGGCCAGTCAACGCCTGCCAACGGCCACGCCAACAGTCCTTACAAGCAGTGCGTCTATGATACCTCCAATGACTCCCGCAACGACGATCCCCGCCGCTCCTCGCTCGACGCTGTCTCCGAAATGTCGTCCGATTCGTCAAATACCAACGGCCTCAGTGGTGTCGACCCTGGCCATCGCCAGATCGATGTCAATGCCATGAAGAACGCCGATGTCCACCGCGACTCGGGCCCGTTTGACCTTGCAACCACCGTCCTAAAGTCTCTCCCTATGCAGGACACGCTCGCCATTCTCATAATTCTCATGCATGTACCGTCGCTCTCGCTTACTGTCATATACACCATCTTCACGTTTCTTACCTTTGTCCCTCCCGTCACCACCAGCTCAGGCATGAACATCAACCTTGCCGAGATTTTTGATGGAAATTCCACCATGCCCTCCCTTGTGACTGTCTTGTGCGTGGACTTCTTTTTCCTTTTGATATGGCTTTTTCTGTGGGGTCCCATTCAGGATGCTATCCTGGACTTTGCCAAGCCAGTCATTGCCATTACTCTAGGAGGGGGGACGAGTGCGAGAGATGGAACTTCAAGAGGTCTCACTACATGCTTCATGTGGGTGATAGGCCATCATTTACTCCGAGGAACCAAGGCTCATTGGGGTCGCGTGGCTCGCCACATACCGGAGCATTGGCGGCTACCCCATGTTTTTAGCAATTCTCTTGATTCTGCCTCCAACATGTACGATAAGCGGACTGCATATGGGTGGGTTCGAAGCGTTCTCGCCATACATATTCTGACGCAAGGTATCGTGCGATATATACGGGAGTGGTATTTGAGGCGCGAAAAAGCCAACGCTGCCGTTGGTGCAAGCGATCCTGAGGCCGGAAAACCACCGAGTGTGGCCAGCGATACGGCCAATGAAGGAGGGTTTGCAACGCCTGATACAGAAACAGGCTTGTCTTCGGCACCAACAGTGCCTACAAGCAAAAAAAGAAGAAAACAAAGCACTCAAGTTCGCCTACAGCAACCACTCTGGGCGGCATTGGCGAGCACCAAGATTGTCGTGGTGAAGGAGTACGAGTTATCCCATGCAGCCTCGGAGTCGGCAGGGTCGAACGCTACCGACATTCACAATCTTGGCAACGCTCCGTTCAACGACCAGCCCAATCAAATTTGGATTTCCTACATTGGCAGCGATGAAGTATGTTTTAACACTAGCTATTTCCCCGAAATCGACGACGACGAGCCCCGCTCGGTTGAATCTTCAGGTGAAGATTCGAGACCGTCCAACATCGACACCTCGAAGCCATTTTACGTCAGAGTCAACAACGCCGTCTGGCAGCCCACACGCATGTATCCCATCGAGGAATCCCCAGAGGAGTCTCGAGAAGGCGTGCGGTGGACGGGTGATATCTACGGACTCAGGCCCGCTTCCAAATACGTGTGTGAATTTGTGGATAGCCAAACTGATGAGGTTTTGTTCTCAACCAGCATCAGAACTGTCCAGGCCACACAGCGTGAAGTGGATGGCGTTCCACCCCCTGTTACTAACGGACAGCGCTCCCTTCATCCAGACTCTCCTGCCACAACTCTCAGAACGTCAATTGCTGCAGTCGAAGCCAAGCTCAGTGAGGAGAAGTCACGTCTCAAGACCCTACGAAAAGAATACAAGAATCGTGCCAACGCTCTGCGAAAGGATAACGAACTGACGGACAACCAACTCTCTTCGGCTGGAAATCATGACGAAAAGTATCGACAAAAGATTCGTCAGCAAGAAACTCAAAAAGCCCAAGCCGAACGCGAGACTCAGCAACTCACTGAGCAGCTCAAGAACTTTGATACTTCTCCTGAGCTAAATGAGCGCAAGAAGAAAGTCGAGAGACAGTACAGCAACGAGAAGAAGCTCTTTGAGGCGGCACAGAAGGCGTTTAAGGAGCACAAGTCTGGGCTGGAGAAGGAGATCAAGGCCAAAGAAGTCGAGAAGTCGAACCTCAACACCCGCCGAAACAAGGTCGCTACACGCATTGCCAAGGTTGAGAATGAGCTTGCCAACATCACGGATGCAAACAACCGCGGTCTTGATGAGGCGGAACGACGGAACCAAGAGCGTGCCATCTGGCAGGGTCACGTCGCTGGTATCGAAGCCAACTACAACGAGCGCTTGGCCCATGTTCGTGCGAACAATGCCAACAAGAGCGAGGAGCTCAGGCATTTGCAAATGCAGATGCAAAGCTTTCACGAGTACATGAACTCTAATGGCATGTCCTACGATATGATGCCAGCTCCCGACGCTGGCCACCCTCAGCTCGGTGCGCCTTTCCAGCCTACTGGCTCGAGTAATTGGAACCCGGATCCTACGGCTCCTCCTCATTATCCGATTGGTCTCTGGTCCACTTCTGGCGATATTCTTCCTTCAGCTTCGGCTCCTACTCTCCCGTCCATGTCCCCGTGGCGTCCCGGGCCTACTGCCGTTCCTTTCGAGCCGCGCATGACACGTTCTAGAGGGCGTAGCTCCAGCATGCTTAGCAACGTTAGCGGCTTTACACAATCGAGCGGCGAGGAATACGCATCTCCGCAGATGGATCCTCAGCGGGTTAAGCACCTTTGGGCAAGTCGCACCAGGGCCAGCGGTGGCGGTAGCAGCGGCAGCGGCAGCAATGGTGACCCGACAAGTCCGAGGTGAGAGAGCGTCTGGTCTGCGTTTGCGATGTAGTTTGGACAGGACTGGCAATCTAGGGCTGTGTGAGATGGAAGACAGCGGCTGTTTGGTATTGTTTTTCGACATGCTTAGCTAGGCTGTTGGATAGCGCTTGCAGTGAATAAAAGTAGTGCCTTTGTTACATTGCTCGCCTTAATAAGGGCGAGGTTCTTGTGTTTTTCTTGTGATCTTTTGTTTTGTCGAGTCCATTCGCAGTCATGTTGAGCGTTTGGTGTTGCCTGAGGCCTCGATTGTAGCGGAGCGTGGGGTACGGGCTGTGTCGTCCCTTCCCTCATTTCATCCCCTGGCCAAGTCAATCACGGTGTTCTCTTCTCTTCTCTTCCGCTTCAACCTACCCTTTCTTTTATCCAAGCACCTGATCTATCATCTATGGCGGCTTCAGTTCGTATCGATTGTCGTTTGTCGTTCATTCCATTTCAATCGTGGTCAGGTCTACATCTGCCCTCCAGTGAGATGGTCGTGTTGTTCATCAGATACAAACGAGTTGTCTTGCATCAACCCATGCGTAGCCTCAAGTAATGGACAGCGCAGCAAAGTCATATTTCATCTCGCTGTTCACGCACACAAGTGTTTGTTCAAACTTTGTTGGATTCGTACAGTCATTTGATTGCTCTTTGTGTCTATATAGGATGCCATGCAAGTGCACAGCGTTTACAATCACCGTCATGGCCATGATCGTAAGCAATCATCAATTATCTCCAACACAATCCAGCAGTTCATTCTGGCTCAACTCCAAGCATCACTTAAACATCCATCTCTCCAAGCATCTTCTTCGTCTCGGTGTACATGTTCCGAAAGACGAGCGATTCCAAGTGGGTAATGCGCTGTTCCAAGGCAATGTGCTGGTTCTTCAAGCTGGCGTTCTCGGCCACGAGAGCCTCGACCTTCTTGGTCAACTCGTCCTACTTGTTGGCTATTTCGATCGTCTTGGAGACAAGAACAACTGTCAGCATGTGTCACAGGGCGCTGTGCTAGGGTGTTTGGGAAGAGTCACTTACCTTGAAATGCGTGCTGCGAACCCGGTTCAAGTCACGTTCCTCGAGCCGAGCCGCGTCATCGAGATCGCCGCTCAGCTCCTTAATCAGCTTAAAGGCTTTTCGTTGATTCTGGCGAATCTTGAAGTGTGCCTTCTCGTGACCTTGCATGCTGTTCTCCAACATCTCAGCATGCTGCTCGACATTCTCGAGCTTATTCCCCGTGCTGATGATCATCTCCTCGTTCTTAGCGATGGCTTCAGCGTGCTGATCAAGGCGAGCATAAATGCGGATGAGCTGTTCGGCAGTGCCAGTGTTGGCGATGGTGTTATCCTGCTGTTCACATCTGTCATCCAAGGGTTTCTAAGCTGAGTATATCTGCAACTCAATCTGCACTATGAGCCCTCTCAAGACGCAACCGCTGAACCCTGCCTTCCAGCCCCGGCGCAAATTCAACTTGACCCATCCGGACAGAACCCCACTAGATATCCCGTAGGTATACCAAAGGCCAAGACGCAATCTAAGACCAGTGTGGGCTGTACATCTCGAGGTAAGCTGGTATGAGACCGCGACCCCCAAAGTCAAGAGTCCCTGTGTCCAGGCTAGGCCTGGTAATACCGACCGAAACATTCGACGAGTACAACGTAGCGTACGAGAACCTGAGTAACATACCGAGCCGAACCGGGTATCATTGACAGACTTTGACTTTGAGGACCTCGAAGCGACCCAAGCTGCGGAACCAAGCTAGGCTTGGAGATGCTCATATGAGTCAGGCCCGAGCACCTGAATCGCAGCAAAGTACTCAGCATCCAAGGCCTTAGCATCTGCAAGCAGACACCAGAACCTGGGCGTCATGCTGAGGGGCTTTTGTGCTTCTGGCTCACGTGCGGGGAAGAGGGGTCAAGAGAGGAGTGCAGTCGAGGTGGATGTAAAGAAAAAGCAGACATACCTTGTGAGGAGAGTTCTCTGGGTTGACCATCTCGATGTCAGGCTATATAGCACGGTTAGATGGAACTGCTGCGAGCGCAAGGCCAAGTGCTTACCGAAACAGGAGTGAAGCGAGGTTCAAGGGCAATGCTCATGCCCTGGTTGGTGGGTTTCTGAAGCTCAGGGGTCATGTTGAAAGATGGATAATAGATGAAAGAGGGGGTAGATGGAGGATGGAAAGTATGAAAGAGGAAGAGGAAAATGTTCGGTGTCACTATGGAAGAGTAAGTGTGATGATGAAGGAAGGAAGAAGAGGTGGGAGGGGAGTGACCTTGAGCACTGCCTGCAGATCACTCCAGCCGCTGCCTCTCTTTCTTATTGACGGGGGCAGAGAATTAAATCAGAGAGTGGAGTCACGTTTGCAGAATCACTCGCGGTTTGCGGGCGCGGTTGAGCAAACGCGAGGCCGAGTGGTGATACTGCGTGGTAGTGATGCCAGCCGGCGGCACTGCCAGCAGCTGTCAGGGGCTGTCAAGGGCCGCCATCAAGTGCCAGAGCGCATCAAGATGTGTTGCTGGGCACCTTGAGGGAAACTTCTTCTGAATTCCGCAGCAGACTTCAGGCTTTCACTCGAGCACACTTGTTTGGCCTTCTTTATCTCTTGTTGCGAGGCTTGTGCCCCCTTTTCTTCCCTTCTAACCCCCAACCTTTTCTATCAAAACCCAAGCTTGTTCGGCAATAATGTCTCGCAAAAGACCAAAGCCAAGGTGCCGGTAGTAACGGGGTGCCACAAGTGAAGTGCAAGCATCGTTGTCTTCCCATTCGTCTTTCCCCTTCCCTTCTTACTCAGATCGCGAAAGCTCATAGAGTACATACAGGACCGGCATTACTACAGTCGCTGTGACAAGATGGATCTTCGCTACGTCGCTTTTCATCGCCGCATTAATCACCTGATCGAAGAGAAGATTGCAGAGGCAAGCACCATAGCTGACCTGCGGCAGCGTCGAATGGAGTCCTGGACCGCTCGCATCTCTCGCAAGCTTAATATGCACCTGGAGCAGATGCGACGTGATCTCAAGCTCGGTCACAGGAGATTGGGTGAGGCTAAGCGCAGGATTGCCAGTCTTGAGGATAAACTGTGGGCGGTGGAAGATGTTGTTGATGAGCTTGAGGTCGTGGACGAACGTCGTAAGCGTCTTCGTCGTGAGAGGCGAAAGGGGAGGACCGAGTTTAATGAGGATGAGCTCTTTGATATGGAGTAGAGCATATGTTGGTTCTCTGGTTGTTCTGCCGTTTTGCTTGCGCACTGTACCTGGTCGACTAGGCACTATATCAAGATATACTTAACTCTCATACATCTTTCCTAAGATGGTACAAGAGAAGAGCGTGATATAATGCTTGTTTTGATTCATTTGAACATTCATGAATCTTGTATTACCTCACTTCGGAGTTTCCCCAAGTTCAACGTGCGTTATGGTTTTTGCGGACCACTTGCTCGATTATGGATCATGTATTTGGTAGTTACTTTTACTTAGTACCGAATGATGCGTGTTCTTGACTGAACAATGATCCGTCACGGCATTGACTGGTCAAGTTCTGGTGATGTGAACTATGGATGGATACATTAGAAGCGTGATATCGAGGGTACAGAAGACATGGTATCATAGAGGTAGCAGATTGATGAAAACTCGTTCTGACAGCTACAGTGAGTCGACCAGGAGCCCACAGGTCTACTTATGTATCATGAGCCTTCAACAAGCTGGAAAACGTAGACTCTGGCAGGATAATTTGTGGACTTCGCCATTTCCTTAAAGATGAACATTTGCACTAAGTTGTAACTAGGTAGTCTAAGCAACCATGATAATGCTATAATATCTGCATACGATAACAAAAGGTATAAAGATAAGGCAGAAGAAAGTTTGATAAGATTAATTAATGACCTTGTTCTCTCAAATGTTCTTTCATCGACCCCCATGAACAAAGGCTTTCATCAGGTGAAGTTGAAAAGGGGTTGCTTTCAACTTACCCTGAACTCCCAGCCACACCATCCTTGAGCCACATAGAACGCCACATGTCCACTGAGCATTGAATGGACGCCCTCAGATCCCAGGAGATAATCCATAGCTCGACACAACAACTTACAAGTACCTGCGTGGTGCCGTTATGTGGCCAAGGTGACCTCATTCTCCTCGACATAGTCGCCGGGAGATGACTTGTACAGTGTCATGGATTTCGTGAGTACATGTCCAGAAGTCAACAGCCTCCAGCTAATTGACTCTGGTAGTGGTCGCGCCTATTGAGCCCTCTCTCCTCCGGGGGCTCCCGCAAGGACCTGGGACACGATCCTGCGAAACGACTGCATCGGTTCGAAAAGCAATACAGCCTCTTACTAGTGAGGAACACGCAGAACTGATCTAACCCCACCACAAGTACTAATAACCGCAGTCTGCATGGAGGGCCTCATCCAACTTATCGCGCGATAGCGACGCTGCCGAAACCCTTGAAATCCGTCTTCAAGAGCTCACCAATATCCTCAGCGACGAGAGCCGACGACCGCTGCCACACCCGTGTATTCAATACTGCTCGATCAAGCAAATCTACGTTCCTATCGGCAAGATCGCTACCACCTCGTACAATGAGTGGATCATTAAAGAGGCTGTCCTCTTCTTTGCGACACTTATCGAGAGCGAAGAAGAAGCCTTTGTCGAGAACCAGACATTTTCCGCCAGTCTGACGAACCTTCTCGTACGCATTACCGGCCTTAACAGCGTGCGCCTGGGCCTAGATACCGAGTCGCGTGTTGTCGAGCTTGCATTCAATATCACCACCAAGATTAGGCTAGACCCGAGTATTCTGCCAGCATGGTTCAAGACGCATCGAGGAGTGGCGCTCCAGAATAGGGAGAAGGATGACAACAACCGCGATGCGTTTGTTGGAAGGACGCAAAAGGCCGACTTTCCTTTGTTCTACATCCTCATGGACTATATCCATCATGAGGGCAAGGTGGGCGACTTTGCGCGGACTGGACTCCTATACATCATCGAGGCGGCATCGAGCTCAGGACCTTTGGAGCAGTGGATTGTGGAGAGTGACCTATCGACGTTGATGGCGACAGGTCTTGGCGCCTTGTACAGCCAACTGAGCCGCAAACTAGTGGTTGACCACCTACCTCACAACCTACCCCCTATTCTCGCCTTCTCCGACTACGAACATCCTACATCAAACTACGAAGTCATCAGCTCGTGCTCCCCTGAGTTTCAATCCCATCTCGAAACCTTCCTATCACACCTACTATTCTGGCAAGACGTACTGAACCACTGTCGGTCTGTTGAGGTCAAGTCGACTCTGCTGGAGCACTTTCAAGTCATTTTCTTGCAACAGTTATTGTGAGTATGCCTCATGCACCTCTCCAAACCTGACTAACAGCCTAGATACCCCTCACTGCTCGAATCCTCCGATATCGACGGAGGATCGTCGGTGGCTGTTTTGACTTATCTGCGCCGTATCCTCGAATCTCTCGATCACCCTGATATGATTAATCTCATCCTTCACTACCTCCTAGCATTGCCCGACAACGCCTCCCCTGATGGACCCGGCTCGACCTCTTCTGTTAGTAAGGCTCGCAAACGAAAGTCAATGGACCTGGCCACCATGCTAGCGAAAAGGGCAGAGCCTGCTGCTACCCCTTTACTCTTCAATCTGGTGGATCTTATCCTCGCGTGCTTAAGGTCACGCAACCAGCAGACAATTCATGTCACGCTACAACTCGTGACGGCTATTCTTAAACGACATCACCGATATGCTATCGTTACCCTCTTAAAGACTGAGATAATCCCTATGCAGAATGCTGCTCGAACGGTCGGCGCTCAAGAACAAGAGGTCGAATTCATTATGTCTTTGGCCGGAACAATAGGCGGAGAAGACGATTTCGACGAGGTGTACCAGACTGTCCTCCGGGATACCATGTCCAAGCTTGAAGCCCACCCTTGTTCTCTCAAGCTCGTCGCGCCGAGGGCATCTACGAGTAACCAGCGGCTACCCGACAGTCTTCCTGGAGCACCCAAGGAGGTTGGAGACCACACTCTTCGACCTGATGACCCCCTCCTCAACTCGCTGCTAGATTTACTAGAGACTTTCTTTGTTAATCAGGTTGAAACGAACCTTTCAGTAACGGAGACGCTTGTCAACCTGGCGATCTGCGGTTTTATGAAAATCGAAGGGTGGTTAGCACGCAGTCCGAACTCCTATATCTATGATGAAGATGAGAAGAAGCGACGAAATTCAGAAGAGGATGGAGCTGAAGAGAGCGACGGTGATGAAGATTTTGACGACCTACCAAAATCACCAACCCCAGAGGAGAAGCAGCTCAAAGCCATGGAACGATGTCGCCAACGGCCGCAATGGTCTCAAGCATCTTTACCACGTGTGTTTAATGTTCTCAGGCGACTGGAAGAGCAGGTGGCCTCCTATAAGAGGAGCATCCCCCGTTTTGACGAGTTGGTGCAACAACGCCGTGAGGCCTTTAAAACTGCGGATGCAATGTTGCACCATGCGGGTCCTACGCCAAGGCCAACTCCCATAAGTGAAGACCCCCCTGACCGACGAAGCTTCGAAGAGGTGTCACGCAACGGATCGCCCTCCCGACCGTCGGCACTGGAAGGGTTAGCGCATCGTATTCTATCTGAGCTGAGCACGCCGAGTCGCCCTAACAGCCCACGAGGACGCAAGGAGCTGGGCCGTAGCTCCGGAAGCGGCATTGCGACACCAGGGAAGTCTGCCCTGGCTACCACCAAGGAGGTGTCTCAAAACCGGGGACGGGGCACGCCTGGGCGCAGCCACTCCTCAACCAGGACGCATGACCTCATAGACCCTGCGCAGAGGGCCAAGGAGGAGGCTCTTGTTCAACAGACAGCAGATTTTGCGGCTATGAGCCAGACCATCCTCTCTAAGAAGGTGGGACTTCCTGAAGTAAAGGTTGAGCCTGTTCCTCTCAAGTTTGACAAGTCAATGCCTGAGCCGGCTGAGAGTGCAGATGTGAAGGGGTCTGCTGAGCAAGTGCCCGCTGAAGCTGAGAACAAGGAACAAGTGAAGAATGAGGACACTGTAGTCGAGGATGGCGAGCCAACATCCTCTAAGGCTAAAGCAGAGGCTGAGGACGAGACAGAGCCTGAAGGTGTTGCGACTGAAAGTGAACCCTCTGGAGCCGAGGCTGTTGATACTGAGTCGCCTGAGGCTACCGAACCCGCTAAACCAGTCGAGACCGAAGCTGAAGCCGTCGAAATCACTGGGGCTTATGAAGAGAGTGAGCCGGCAGTAAAGGCCCCGGAAGCGAAGGAACCTGAGGCAGATACGTCCGAAGCAAAGGAGCCTGAAGCAGAGCAACCTAAGACGAAAGAATCTGAAGCGAAAGAATCTGAAGCAAAGGAGTCTGGAGAAGGCGAACCTACAGCAGAGGCGCTCGAAGTAAAGCAGCCCGAAGCGAGAGAATCTGAAACGGAGGTATCTGAAGCTAAGGAGCTTGTAGAAAGTGAACCTGCAGCGGAAGCGTCCAAAGCAAAGGAACCCGAAGCAAAGGAACCCGAAGCAAAGGAACCCGAAGCAAAGGAACCCGAAGCAAAGGAACCCGAAGCAAAGGAACCCGAAGCAAAGAATTCCAGAGCGAGGGAGGCTCAGGCAGAGAATGCTCGACCAGAGACTCGAGGAGGATACACAGAAACACCGGAACCTGAAACCCCTCAACCCAGAGAGAAAAAGGAGAACACAACGACAGTATCAGTTTCGCACGTCGTCACAAACGTTATTATCCTGCAGTCCTTCTTGTTCGAGCTGGCAGCTCTCATCCAGGTCAGGGCGGGTCTATTTGACGAGGTTCGGTTCGTGTAATTGAGGATGAGGCGCATTCGTTGGGGTGAGCTCGAAGGGACGTTCTCACGATTCATGAGAATTTGGGCGTGGGGGTTGCATTTTGCTTTGTAGAATGACTGGGTGGGTGGGTGGATGGATGGATGGATGTATAATTGAATCATGATTAATACCGAGACCGTGTTCTCGGGTCTGGTTAGATGTGACGTTTATGGTGTTTGTGATTGCGAATCGTAACTCATGATCAGGTAGCAACTCGGTTCATAACATCGATGCCTGCTAATAATGTTTGACTCTGGCAGCCACCCCTCGTTTCCTTCACGTCGTCTCTTGACAATCATTTAACCTAGACATACGCTGCTGGAAGTTGTGAATAGTTTCTCAAGATGACTCGAGCTCGACTCGGCAAGTCGTTACATTTTTGCAAATCACCGTCAAGATAACGTCTTGCCCTGCGTGGTCATCAGCCTTTGTTTGTCTGACAATGGTCTCCTTGGCCACGTTGTAGATCACGTCACTCATGTAAAGAACTTGATATGATGTCGTACAACATGAAAAGTGCTTGTCCTTAACCACAGCTCGTGTATCAAAAACAAATCGCTGTATTAACGTATGTAACCAAACGCCGGCTATATATGTAACGTAATCATCAACTTCATGTCATCGTCTCATCCCACTCAATCCACCGTCTGATAACCTTATCCACAGCCCTGACCCCTTCCCTCGAAGCCTCCACCTCGAACCACTCGCGATGCTCTTTCCCACAAGCCTCACATTTACCCGCGTCAGCCTTGAGGCCCATACCCGCAAGCTCAATGTGCACCAGTCGCTCTACGCGGTGTACGTGCGTTGTCATGTGCGGAACAACGCCAGAGGACTCCTGCGATCCGGAGAGGTAGGGGTAATAGCGCAGCAGCTCGATTTCGTGACCGCACTGGCGCTGCCACTCGTTCATGCGGCGCTGGACGTTGGCTGCGCGACCGATCTTGAGAAGCATGGTGTTCTTGCTGGTGGACGGGTCGGCGGCTGCAAAGGTAGAAACGACGTTGCTGGGGCGGCGGGAGCGGGGTGGACGGTTGGGTGATGGGGGTGAGAGGAGAGAGCGCGCTGCGTCGACGGGTGGAGTAGAGGTAGATGAGGACGTGGGCGTGAGCCAGAACATGTATATGAAGCCTGGCTCTTCTGAGTCGGTAAAGGGACGAGCTAGTTCGGCCATAAGCGCCGAAGCAGTTGTTGCGTCGAGGGAGTCTGGGACGAAGTCCTTTATCTGCCCCGCCTGAGAGGATGTCGACTTGCGAGGTGGACGGGAGGATTTCCCGGCGGATGTGTTCTGCGACGGGGAGAGGTTAGGTTTGGGAGGTACCGAGATGGAAGTTCGCTGGACGGGGCGTGGCTGAGGACGCGAGGGTTGAGGCTCTGGGCCGTCATCGATGGGGATTGAGAAGCAGCAACAAGATAGAGACGACCTTTGTTTCGGTTGCGAGCTCGGTTTGTATCCTTGGGTATCAACCCGGTATCGTCCATCCTTTTTATGCTTCTTGTCCTCCAAATCCACCAAACCCAGCCTATCCGCCAGCGTATCCAGGCTCGTCCTGCCTTCTAGGATAGGCGTCGCGGTGGCTCTCGGGCCGGGACTCGAGTGTGCAGACATACTCGCCTGATCCCTGTGCTGCCAGCAGTAGAGGTTCTCATCGCGAGGGTCTGGCGTGAGAGGTCTACCGCGCTTGTCGGTGCTGGGGATCTGCTGGACGATGCCACGACGACATGGTCGGCCATTGGAGGTGATGCCGCGACATGTTCCGTCTACATTCTTGGAGTCGGAGCGGTTGAGGAGAGCCTCGGGAGTATTTGCGACAAAGGGCATTGTTGGAGCAAAAAAAGTCGGTGGACAAAGAATTGAGGAACAAAGGAGCGGACACGGCTCCTCTTTTTAAAAGCGAGGGATGAGGGTCGAGGGTCGAGGGTCGAGGGACGCGATTCAGGGAGAGGCAGGGCCCCCCGTGTCAGATCAGGGAACCGTTGACAAGTGTTTCTACATCTTGGGTCTCGTACTTGGTTGGTGGTAGCGCGTCCACGATGGCGGCTCGGCTGGGCGTGATGGAGAAAGTGGAAGTGGGAGTGAGTTGTTGTGGCTGGTTCGTGGCTGTGTAGTGGAGCTTGACTGGGTCAGGTTGAAGAGAGGCAGCCGTTGTGGCTAGTGACGAGATGGTAATCTGTAGTATTTAGCTGTTGATGTTTGAGGATTAATTATCAGGTCTTGATTGGTAAAAGAGATTTGGTGTTGGATTGTGAATGTTCTGACTGGCGGTGTAACATGGTTGTCCAGGCAGGTCCTGCGTAGACCTGTAGTTCTATCAGTCTGCGATTAATATGTATTCAATAAAACATTACCTGATATGTATGTATCTTTGCATTGAGAAAACCGCAATGATTCTGTTTGGTAAAGCCTGAATAGCTATGTTTGCCAGGCTTGGTTGGTGTTGGCATCCTTTGCAGGTTTTGTAGTTCTGCTGTCGTCTGGAGCTCAATATTGGGCCCTCGACCCTTCAAGCAAAGCCTATGTCTGCTTGGACAATTGAGATTAATAAATTTGAAAGGCTGAGGTTGAAAGTAAAGACAAACAACATTTGAGCATAGAAAAGCTTCGTGATGGCAAGTCCAAGCCATCAAGGTGCATTTGTCTCCAGCAGAGGTGCTCATACATGACCAAGCAGTGATTGCATGCATGATTAGAATGATGCAAGTAATAGAGGTAAAATTGACTATGCTAACGTCTGAAATATCGGAAATTCCCTGTTGCCAACGCCATATCCTGCTTAAAGTCATAATGCATAAAGGTGCTGTTCATGATCCCAGGCGATGTCTTCTCCAACGACTGTCTCATGAGAGAAGAATCTCTCCAACCCAATACAGACAGAACTAGCCAGCTGTTCCAAACTAGTGTCGTCAATTCGCACATGGTGTATCTTCCTCGACAACACCTTGATGGTCATCCTGCAGACCTATCCATAGAGGTTCTTCTTAGATCGACGGCGAAGGTGAAGATGGACAAGACAAGTCCGAAGACGATGCTTGGCTCATAAAATTGAACCCGACGATACCTTCAGCAACGATCTTGTCTGACCCAGAAGCAAGGCGTGAGTAGACAGAGACACGTCGCCCAATGATTCCATTACCGCCAACTTGAAGCGATAGCGGCCCTTGTAGTGGTAACTCGACAAAGTCACCATAATGCCTTGCTGGACGATCTTGGAGCGAGAATTGACGAAATAGACCACAGTCACTTGCGTTTCTGGTCATATCACCACTAGAGCTTACACGTGTTAGCATTGAGCTGATATCAACGCTAAAGAAGAACTTACTGAATGACAACGTAGAGATCAGAAAAGCCCTTGATACTACATTCTTCGCTTGGGGTAAGTCTGGCATGTGTTGCGCTGGAACTTGATGGACTGCCGGGCGTGTGAAAAGCGAGATCGCCGCAGATGGAAGTGAGAGAGTTGATGGGAGGGTTGAGGGCGGCGAGGGCACCTCCTCGAGGTCTGTTGTTGTTTTCAGGGCCGCACATGTTGATGGTGATAGAAGTGTACTGATACTGGATCGGAATAACATCAAGAGTTGTCCACGACCAAGGAGAAGAAGTCCTTTATAAGTCTGACTAACATATTCTTTACCAGCCATGAATGTCATCTCTCTCATAGTCTCTCAACCCAAGTTTCGGCGGCTCGTGGCCCTAAATGTGCTCGTGCTTGCTCAGTCAGAAATACACCAATCACAGCGCCCCAGGGCCTAGCGCTGTTCCCGAATCGGGAAACTTTGGGTGAGCAAGTTTGAGGGGAAATGCTCCCAAAACAACACAAAACACCTTGATGAACTAAAGTCTCGAGATACGTACCTATTGACGCTCTAGAACACTGTTGCTGAGTGTATACGCTTATCAATAACAATTTTCTGCTCTGAAACAATCCACCATGTTCCTCTTCAGGCTCCCTCTTCTTCCCCTCCTCTTGTTTGCTTCGTCCTCGTCCTCTTCCTCTGTTGACTCCAAGCCTGATCTTGCCTCTGATCAAGCCATCTTACCTGACGATATTCACTATATACCAGCCATGTCTGTTGGAACTTACTCTCTTCCGGCGTTGCCGTATGCTTATGATGTGAGCCATTCACCGCCTCAAGGACAGCATGTTAGCTGACAGTCAATAGGCCCTTGAGCCAAGCATCTCAGCTCAAATCATGGAGCTTCACCATAGCAAGCATCACCAAACCTACGTAACCAACCTCAACGCCGCCCTCAAGAACTACGCCTCTGCCATCTCGTCCAACGACATCGCCGGCCAGATCGCCCTCCAATCTGCCATCAAGTTCAATGGCGGCGGCCACATCAACCACTCCCTCTTCTGGGAGAACCTCTGTCCCTCAAGCTCCCCCGACTCCAAGCCCGACAGCGCGCCCACCTTGAGCGCCGACATCGCCAGGACATGGGGCAGCTTCGAGACCTTCCAGGATGCTTTCAAGAAGGCTCTTCTGGGTCTGCAGGGCAGTGGCTGGGGATGGCTGGTTAAAGATGCCCAAAGCCTGCGTATCGTTACGACCAAGGACCAGGACCCTGTTGTGGGAGGCGAAGTGCCCATCTTTGGTGTTGATATGTGGGAGCATGCCTATTACCTGCAGGTGAGTTGCACAGTTTCATTCTGAGTGAAAGAGTCTAATGTCGGGCATAGTATCTCAACGGCAAGGCGGCTTATGTGGATAACATCTGGAACGTTATTAACTGGAAGACGGCTGAGGCTCGATTCACGGGTACGCGCGAGGATGCATTCAAGATTCTTCGAGCTTCTATCTAAAAGAGAGCTGCATAATGAATGCCTTGTTTGAAAGGCCAAGCCCTCGAGATGGATCCAGTCGATGGTAGTTATCTGAATATCATGCGATTTATGAAGCATATCTCATAGGATCGAGATAGCACAAGCAATACATTCTTGGCCATGCCGTGAAACTCTTCAGGACACCCCAGCAACGTGCTCTACATCTGACACTCAAGTCTCGGCTGGCTACCAAGGCCACAGTCAGCGTTTGACTCGCTCAGCAGGTGTCGTGTCCTGGGCTGTAATTGACATTCATGTACTAGGCCGCCCGCTCCGAGACAAACGTGCGTTTAACCGTCCTGTGCAATCTTGTTATCTCCCCTGTTGTTGTTTTCTCAGCCGTGCAGATATCTAATAAAATGCAGCAGCCCGTTGTGAATGCGGCGGAAAGGGTGAGGCTTGGCATGCATGCATGTTTGCCAACGCCACTATGCAAGATGCACATTCATGGGTGCTTTATACCAAACGCTGAGCCCTTGTCTGTGAGCTTTGTGCTACCAAACGTTGTAGATGTGAAGCATGCGTGTGTGTTTGTGCGACGGGGGTGATGCAGCACTCGCTCTCACGACTGGGAATCCGACATCGTCGATAGTTGCTGATAGAGAACTTTTGCTCTAAGAACGGGATAGTCCTCGTGGTTATTGTAAGTGTTGTGGCTGGATGCAACAGTAAGACGTTGAACTAACTCTCTTATGCTCTAGTTTCCAGCGTGTCTATTTTATCTAGACGTATTCTAAATAGCTCGTATTAAACATGAAGGCCCATAACGGGCTGAAGCATGTGTTGAAACGACATACCCATAGCCACGATATCAAGCCAAACGACATGGACATTGCCGGAGCCCGAGTGGCAAACAGCGGATATAATTAAACTCAACGGCAAGACGAAACGCGGTCTTCGGAAGGATACATACTCTTGCCCGTCTATCCTGCATAGACGTCCTTTAGTTATAGAATCCGTGCAATCAGTCTTGACGACGTGTCTGTACCACGGCATCATGCATCACCAGCGGGATACGAGAGTGCGCGGCCCCAGAGTGAAGAGATGGGTATAAAGAGGAGAGATGAGGAAGACAAGAAGAGATTCTGTCCAAGTGAGACTATCGATTTCTAGGCGCTACTATTTGTCACTCGTTTTCGTCTCCTTCTGCTTAGCCACTGTCGCTTTCACTTTGCTTTTTACCTCGATATTATGTCTCGTCTCGCTCGCTTCGCCCTCGTAGGGCTTGGGTGAGTCTTTTTCCTTTGGCGTGAAAGATAGTTTATTGACTCAACTTGCACAGGGCGTCGGCTGTCTGTGCCCAGAGCTACACTGCGACTGTTACCGAGACAGTTACCGAGTGTGCTTCGTCTTGTTACTCTGTTGTCTCTCAGTGTACCTCTACCGAGTACCTCTGTACTTCAACAGGCGGTGTCGATTCTACCTCTGGTATCAAGTTTCCGACTGGCTCTTCTATCATCGTCCCTGGATTTTCTGAGACTTCTCTTATTGAAACTACCGGTATCATCTCCTTGCCCACCTTGTCCGTTTCCTCGAGCACCAAGTATGCAAACACGAGCATTGTCAGCGTCTCGTACACTTCCATACTCTTTGGCTCCGAGACTACCAATGTGGCTCCAGAGTCTACTGTCGTCTCTTCTGAATCGAGTGCTCGGGCTGAGGGCACCTTGTCTGCATCTGAAGCCGAGGTCACCACCACGTTTGACGGATATACTAGTACTGCCTTGCAGGGTGCGGTGACCTCCGAGAGCGTCACAAACCTTGAGACTATGCCCAGTGCCATTCCGAGCTTTGACTCGTCTGCTTTTGCACCCGGCACGACTCAGGGTTCCGAGACGGACGTCTTCATTACAGAACAGCCTTCAGAATCCGCTTTCAGCACCGATGACTCGGCCCCGACTGAGAGCGCGAGCACGGATACCTATGTCTCTCAGGAGGGCAGTTCTACCGAGACTGAAGGCACTGGTGTCTCCACCCTGACTGAAGAGGACTCTACTACCACGATCAGATCCGTTCTTACCAGCCAAATCACCGTCACGGAGAGCGTTTCTTCTTTCAACACTGCTTCCACTGAGTTACCTGCAACAACTTACGAGAGCACTCTCGTCCTTGGCACTTCCGCTCTGACTGAATCTACGCTCGTAGTGGATGAAACCAGCAGCGAGACTGAGCAGAGTCCTCTATCTACTGGAGATGCCACAAGTGTCACTCAGCTCACATCTCAAATCACTCTGACTTTGACTGAGACTCTGACTACCACCACTGCCGCCGAGGATACGACTGATGTTTCCACCATCAAGTCGTCCAACACATACGATACAGCTGCCTCTGGAGCGGACTCTGAGATTTCCAGCACTACTGAGACTTCTTTTGTTCAAACTGGCTTAACAGCCAGTGGCTCTAGTCCAGAGTCTACGAGCGCTACAGGCACAAGCGGGACTGAACTGTCGACAAACACTCCTTGTTCCCCGTCTACTCAAACTCACGTCTATGGAAACACCACCATTGTTCACACCACAGTCCAGAAGAGCACCGACTCTTCTGCTTTAGGCGGATCATTCACGTCGGCTTCTTCCGCGGATACTAAGTCTACCACTGCTACTACATCTGACTCGGCTGAACAGGTTACAGTCACCGGTGGTGAGACCTCGGAGACTCAAGCTGGAGCTTCAGAGACTTCGGAGTATCTCGAAACTACGAGTAGCACTGCTGTTGAGACCGAGATCTCTCAGACGACCGCCCCTACTGATACCCTAGAGTCTACTCTAGGTGCCGAATCTACCACGATACAGACTGACTCTGCCATCACCACCACTCCCAGCACCCAATCCACTGAAACATCCTCCCTCAGTCCCCCAGTCTCATCCGCAGACGCAGTCTCAACGGGCCCTCAAGGCTACGACTTTGGCAACCCCAGCTCAACCAACGATAGCTGGCCTACATCCAGTCTCTCAACCGCATCATTCGACTCTTCCGCCGACGCCGTGACCGCATTCTCCTCATCGTTCACGACTCTTCTTACCTCAAGCAAATCTGCTTCTGCCTCGACTACCACCAAGGAAGCTGAGTACGAGCCGCCCGCATACGAACCTCCTTCGTACCGTGAGCCTGCTTATGTTCGCAAGCGCTGGGGATTTGGATGGTGAACGGTGTAGGGTGATGGGGTACAAAAGCATCTTGGTGCATTTACTTTCTTTCTTTCTTTCTTTCTTTCTTTCTTTTGAATGGCTTGATGTCTTTCTCCTTGACTTTGACTTTCTTCTTCTTATTGTAGCTGGACTTGATTGTTTGTTCAGGGGGTAGATAATGATAGAAAATACATTTGGGGTGGCTTTATAAAGACATCTTTCGTGATGTGAATGATAGGTGCAGCGGTATTTCATCATGAACTGGACAGTTCCTGTGATATACCAATAGTTGAAAGTTCTTGGACTACTGTTTAATATATACCATTTGTATTATGACTCAAAGTACAACAGGTGTCAAACCCATGCCGTATGCCCTTACTCCAATAGTTTACACATCTCGTAACCATCAAGATCACCATACCATGTCCGTGATATCCTTCAATCCTATGTACGCCACCCAAAACACCAAGCCTCTCACTCCTACACTTCCCTCACGCAACCTCCCAATCCATCGGCTCGACCATCCATTCCCACTCATCATCGCCTCCTGCAACCCCCATACTCTCATCTCCATCCTCATACTGTCCAATGCCCTCCATCTCGACTTTCCTCGCCGCAATGCCATACCCAATTTCCAACCCGCCTAGAATCTGCCCCACGATCCACGTCAGATCGTACATCTTGAGCGGCGGCGTCTCTTTGCCCTCGCCCGCATCTTTCCACCGGTTGCGCAGCTCCTTGGCCTTCCACAGCGCCTGATTCACCTCTCCTCTTCCTAGCGCCTCGTACACAGGACACGACTCATCTTCGAGCGCTCTAAGAACATTGTGATGATACGCGTGACCCGCTCCGCTGAACGTGGTCCCTCGAGAAATTGAGACGCCAAAGATGACAAGTAGTAGGACGATCGCCTGCTCAATCCACACGTAAAACTCATGAAAGTCGACCTTGAAATTGCGCTCCGCGTCGCCGACTGTGAATCCAAACTCGTGTGGATGCGTCGCTCGCTGGTACGAGCTTTGGAGGTCGAGAAACTTCCAGCGGAGGCGCTGGCAAGCCTGCTCGAAGCGGTGAAATGCTTGGCCTGGGGTCAGGCGCGTGGGCGCTGTTGCTGTAAGTTGAGGCGCTGAATTTGATGCGGGCGGAAGTAGTCGTGAGGGAGAATGCGAAGTGGAAGTGATGCGAGTTGAGGGTATCGTCGAGTTGAGACGAGAGCGTCCTTTAGACCATATGGAGCTGTCTAGACCTGTAGGTGTCTTGGACATGGTGAATGGTGAATGCTGCTGCTCAAGTGACGAATGAGTGCTCAAAAATTCGTCATAGGTGTCGGAGCTGTAGATATCATCGACGCGGTCGCTGAACTTTTGTCCCTATACCCAGGTTGTCTCTTTAACCGCCTCTTCAGCTCATATATGCGTGATTGAGTTTCACCGGAAAGTGGAGGGGCTCGGCGTATCTTGACGCGCAGCAAAAAAGTGATAAAGATGCGATTACGTCAGCTGTTAGTAGATGCAAGAGTTGTTTGATCAAGAACAAAGAAAAGATGGCTTTCAAAGGGTAAAAAAAAATATGAGAGAGAGTATAAACTTCCCTAGAGCAATAGATTAGGGAACTGGGACAAGAGCGGGCACTTTGGTCTACAGGTGAACTCTCCAAGCGAAACAAACATCTTCAATGCATGTCGTAACCATTTCTGTATCGATATATACAATCTTCATGTTGTATACACACGACCACTCTGAACAGCAAAGCAAGCCTTCCTCAGACATCCTAACCAATCCATGTCCAGAAATCAATCAACCAATAACTTAACCTGCTCGCCTGCCACAAACACATCATAAGCTGGCCAAAGGTGACAGCACTCAATCATGGATATATGTACCCCCCAACTCCCGCAACCCAAATGCCTCTGGATGTCCTGTTCCAGACGCCATTCTCATGACCAAACGCAAAAAGCAATCGAAATGAACAACGCTCTACCACTGCCGTGCTGTTTCTAGCCGACAGTCTCCTTCCATAAAGCCTACGTTGAGTCGCGGACCTTCTTGGTTGCCTTGGCTGTACCAATATGAGTGTTGTGCACCTGGATTAAGAGTTAGCTTTGCTTTACTTCCATGCCTCATCCCAACATACCTTGGTTGCAAATCGAAGACTTGTCAAGGTCTCCTTCAGATGTGTCTCGAGCGGCGACACCATGACAAACATTAGAGTCTTGCTGTTGCCACCCAGGCTGTACTGCAACAGGTGCGTCAACTTGGAGTTGCGGTACGGTACGTGGCCTGTTCCTCGGCCAAGAGCCTCAATAACATCTCCAAGGCAGCTCAGACTTTTGTTGATGTTTTGTGTCTCCTTCATTCGGTCGCCCTCGGCCTGAGAATGCTTGAGACGCTCCGAACCTGCCAGATCCACCAGGTTGAGTGTACCCTCGCATCGCTCTCCCGTCGCCGCATTTTCTCCAATCAGCTTCAGAATGAAGATGCTGTGAGATCGCGATGATCGTTCGTTGGCCTTAGTTGCAGCCACTGATCGGTTGTTCTGAGCCTCCTCAAGCATCGTCTCCACACTTGATGGGCTATCAAGGCGTACTGATTTGCAGTTGGTAATTGTCGTCTGCTTGCGGGCGTCGTCATGTCGAATCTCGAGCTTCCTCGAGGATCGATCGTTGGGCGTAAGCAGGTCGTTGAGCTCTTCGTTGTACACCTCCACGAATGAACCCTCCATTGTGTACTCCCAAGACTTCTCCTTCAGCTTGGTGATGGTGTCGTAGATCATGTGAGTGGCACGCGGAATCATACCGTCGGCTGACGACATGGTATGCGTCTTTCCGGATCCTGTTTGACCGTAACAGAAGATACACACGTTGTATCCGTCAAGAGCGCTTTGCACCAGTTGAGAGATCTCACCAAAGATCTCTTGGTTCTGAGTACCTGGAACGAAAACGCGATCGAACTCGAAGGGATAGTTCTTTCGTGTAATCTGACCCAGGCTGCTCTTTTCCTCAGGACCAGCCAGTACAATCTCGGCCGAGGTCTTCTCGTCAGGGAACGACATCTTGGCCTCTTCACCTTCGCCATTTCCAAGAGCAGGCCGCACTCGACACATGACTCGGATGTTGCCCTTGAGCTCTTGGTACTTGTTAAAGAGAACTCGGCGCTCTGTCTCCTCCTTGATGAGCTTGTGCTGGGCTTCCTCAGCCGCACGAAGGGCTTCCTGCAGTCTTGCCTCCATGCTGGCAAATGAGTCGGACTGAGCCTTGCTGTCAGACTCGAGGAACTCGACGTGGGATCGCAGAGAGTTGATCTTGGCTTCAAGTGTTGTGTTGGCTGCCGACAATTCGGTAATGTTGATTTGGAGGCTGTTCTTCAAGGCGCGCTCCCGCTCAAGGTCGGTTCGAAGTCCTTCCACCTGGGAGTTGACCTCTCGGAGTTCTCGGTCCTTCTTCTGTATAGCCATGCCCATATCTTGGTGCTCGTTGCCCATTCGAGTTCGAAGTTCTTGGATTTCACAGTCTTTCTTTTGTCGTTCGTTTTCCAGTTCCTGCTGGTACTGCCTGGCGAGTCCTTCGACTCGCTGCTCGTTGTCTCTTGCCGCTTGTTCTTTTAATCGATCTAGTTCTCGTCCAAGTTCATCGACCGCAGCTCGATGCTGCCGCGACATGTCGTCTATGGTTTCTCGGTGCTTTCGTTCCTGGTCGTCCATTTGTCGTTGATAATCCCACTTCAATTTCTCCATCTCATGTCGAATCTGACGTCCTTCCTCTCTTGCTGTGTCAAGGTCAGACTTCAATGCGTCGTTTCGCATGTCGAGCTTCTCTCTGTCGCCCTCCAATTCCTTGACTGAGGATGTGGTTAGAGACTGGTCATCAGAGTCCATGAAGATACTCACCTCGCTTCTTAGCCAACTCAAGCGCATCATCTTGTCCCTTTCGCTCGCTGAGAGTAGTGTTCACCATCTCCTTGAGTTCCTTGAATTGGGACTCCATATCGACGACTCGGCCATCGACATCCCAGGCTACATATGATGTCAGATTAGAATCTTTACTCAAAAATGATTTGGTAGGAGACGGGGATTTGATAGGGGATGGAAAGGTTTTGACCGGCGACAAAGACAGCGACTCCTCGAACTGATCAAGTTTGCGCTTAACCTGCTCATTGCTGACTAGCTTCGAAGGAGCTGCCTAAGCTCTCTCTGATGAGGCTTGTCGAGAAGTCGGATCCATCTTGCCGTTCTGATTGTCTGTGCTGCGGCGCTTGCAAGGGATGTTGGAAAGTTGCGAGACGATTGATGACAGCGACGATTGACGCGTCAAGTGGCGGGAAATCGCTTGATTTCCAGGGGCATTGTCGTCTTCAAGACTGAGTTGAGTGAATCTTGAAGTCAAGGAACTATCCCTGATTGTCGACAGTACAGAAAATGGATGTGACATTCTGGTTTTGTTGCAGTGAAGTGACATGTGAGGTTGGCATTTTAGTTGAGATGTTGTCATACCATTGCCGGGTTTCGCATCGTATCGATCATCTTCGCGGAGGCTATGGGCTGTGCGTGGCCTGGGTGCTTGGCTCTTTGATCGAGCATGTGCTGGTCGTCCATTGACTCGCGAAGCTTGTGTCGAGGCGCCATATCGACTGGTACTAGTAGTCTTGTTGATACTGTTAGACGATGCGCCAAATCGCGACTGGTTGGCTGAGGGTTGCTTGAGCTGGATGAGAGGTCAGTAATTGCTATTTTGTAGCCATGAAAATCATGAAACAAGCTTGTCGGCGTTATGCCCCGCCGAATGAGGCGAGGGCAGGATGAGAGACGGATATTTCTTGTTGCTATTGGCTTCGCACAGATAGCTTGTGATGAGAGACACAGAAGCGAAAAATGCAGACTTTTGAGTTGATAGAAAGAGACTCATTGCCCGAGCCCCGGCCTGCCATGGCGAAAAAAATGCAGGCCAAGGTGACGGGGATGGAAAGACAGCACTGATGGCAACGTCGCAAAGAATATTTATATCACAGGAAATCTGTACTTACCCCCGAAGACATGCCCGCAAGGCTCCCAGACTTCAGATTGGATCGAGCAATCAATGTAGACATTGATTTCGCAGGATATTCGAGAGCACGCTCGGCAAGAGGCTTGCGCTTGGCTTCTGACTGCGCTGCTATGTCCGAGTCAGCAGGAGTATGCGTCGTATGTGGCATCAGGCAAGTTTACCTGGTTGAGGAATCTCACGCTTGAGGTTCTTGAGGGCAGAAAGGGAGCTGGCCGTCGATTGAATACGTGCGTTATGTTGCGACTCGCTCCATTCCGTGAGACCTCCCCCTCCCCCTATTGACATCGACGGTGCGGGCAGTCGGCTCATCTTTGAGCTTCGAAACGACTATTAACAATATGGTCAGTACCCGAGACATGAATGTGTGAGTAAACAACATACCGGATTCTCGTCCATGGTGAAGAGAGTGCGCCCACGGTTCAAAAACACAGGAAACAGGATGCGAGCAACAATAAGGAACGCGCCACCAGTACCAACCTCAGTGATAGGAGGCGTCGTGAAGATAAAGAAGTTGATAGAAAAGGGAAGCAATAGCAGTAAAGCAGTGCACGCTTGGGCTTTAGCTCATGGATGGAGCTATTATTATGGTTGCGATGTGAGGGGGCCTGATGAGGGATAGCTTGGCTGGGGACATTGGCGATGCGAGAGCGTTAAGTCAATATTTGGCGAAGCCGTTGCTGGGGCAATGAGCCGAAACCGAATTTGTCGACCCGCTTCGGTACGTAGCATTGTAATTAAATGGTAAGGCCTGGCAAAACCTGGCGAACACTTATTCGTGGAAAGGATCAAGGTTATTTCTAGGTTTTGATTGTCTTCCAATACTGAAATGTTCTTCCAAGTTCATAGATAAAGAACACGATTAGTACTTATTGTCATGATTGTATGAACAGAGACAAAGCACACAATCAGCCACTGTCAAGTCTGTCAGCCGAGTCAAGACAGCATTGCATTGTCAAGCTGCAATCAAGAACTTAAGATCTCTAAGACTAACATTTTACTCGAGTCACGCACAGTTGAATGGTATATAATAACGACAGCCCTCATAATCTACCTTAGGTAGAGGTAGGTAGTTAGCGAGCTACAGCTCAACCGTGCTGAGTCATCGCCGGTCAACAACGTGGGGGCCACATGTCTTTTACCTTTTGAATGCATATTCACATGTCATGACGTCCACAAGAATATAGTAGATGCGCTGTCGCAGAATCTAAACTCCCAACGCTCTCTCATTTGCTCTTTTTAGCTTGACCTGAATCGCGTCTCGCATTGTCACTCTATCACCATCCGCCGAAGCGACTGCTTGCTGCGTCTCTTCTCTCATGTCTCGATAGCCAACCAACTAACCTCTTCTTCCTTGTCCCACGCGATCACTTCGAATATTAAAATGGAAAAATACAGTCAGTTCCGCGATCGAGGTAAGCTTCTCCCCAGGATCTTCGTATTCGTCACATGCTAATACTCACCAGCGACGGGCATTGCGCCCTTTCTTCCCGTCTCGACGCCCGTATCAACCGTCGCAACCTTTAGCCACGCCGCTCTCTTCCTCTTCCGCCTGCCCTTCTTCATCGCCTATTTCCTCGGCTACTTTCTCGTCTTCCACTTCCTGCCACTGCCCGTTATATTTCGAAAGGTCGCCCTCTGGGGTCTGATGGCCATTCCGGGGATATGGTGGGTTGATCTTCAGCTCGATGGTGTGAAGCGTGGTACTCTCGCCGACCAGCCCCGCGAACGCTTTCCTCACCCTGGCTCCGTTATTGCCGCCAACTTCTCGAGTCCTATCGATGCCGTCTATCTTGCTGCCATCTTTGATCCCATCTTTACCATTTCGTACCCCGGCACCCGACAGGTGCAGCGTGTCAGCTTACTCGGTGCTGTTGTGGCAGCTCTCTCACCCGTTCGAACCAGCCCACCCAAGAACGCCAAACTTGTCGAAATCAAAGATCTCCTTGCCAGCAACCCTGGTCAGATAATCGCCGTTTTTCCTGAATGCGGTACCACCAACGGAAAGGCCATCCTTCCCTTGAGCCCGAGCATTCTCCAAACTCCACCCGACATCCACATCTTCCCCGTTAGCATCCGATACACGCCCTCCGACGTTACGACTCCTGTGCCTGGAAAGTGGTTCCGATTCCTGTGGGATCTCCTGTCTCGACCGACGACGTGCATTCGTGTGCGCATTGCAGAGGGCCAGATGAACTCGTCTGCCGCCAAGACCAACGGTGCCTCGACTTCCACCCCTGTCGACCTACGCCAGCGCAACGACGCTGGGGCTGGCGTTTCTGGAGAAGAGCAGCGTGTCCTCGACCGGATAGGCGAGGCTCTTGCTAGGCTCAGCCGTGTCAAGCGTGTCGGGCTCACGATGAAGGACAAGGCAGCCTTTGTGGACGCATTGAAGGGCAAGAAATAAGTGAACGATGAAAACGAGTATTTTAATGATTTCTTTTCGAGTAGCAGATTTAGCATAGTCTGCTTGGGGAACTTCTTTTTCCTTAGAAGGAGTTCGATTTTGGGGTCTGCATTGCAAGGAGCTTTTTGGGAGGTTGTCCTGTTCAGTTGTTCTGATACCCACAATCATTCGTGGATGTTTGCGTTGTCTCGTACTGTTAGTTTTCATTTCAGTCTTATTAAAATTCGAGTTTTGACGTTTGATGTAGTCGTAGCCTGTCGGTAGACTCGAAGCAGAGCATTTCATGTATCACTGTTACATTATTACATTTGGTCACGGAGGACTTTGAGAAAGAGAAGACACCAAAAAATGAAAGCATTGGGATATCAGTTTTGACCCAGAAAAATCTAAATTCGCCTATTCCGACCCCGGATATAACACATGAATTAGTAATAGCATTTTGACATGATTTTTATTGGACTTCACGAAGGCCACTGTCGGTGACGCAGCCCTCACTTGCGTTCTTCACAAGCTGGGCATACTTGCTGAGTGTGCCTGTCCTGTATCGAGGAAGGGGAGCAACCCAGGCCTTGCGACGTCGGGCAACCTCCTCCTCAGGGACCATAAGGTCAATAGCACGCTTCTCAGCGTCAATGACGATAGTGTCGCCATCCTCAACAAGAGCAATAGGACCACCCTCCATAGCCTCAGGGACGACATGGCCAATGATGAAGCCGTGGGAACCACCAGAAAATCGGCCGTCGGTAAGGAGAGCGACGTCCTTTCCGAGACCGGCACCCATGATGGCGGAGGAGGGCTTGAGCATCTCAGGCATACCGGGACCACCCTTGGGGCCGTCGTATCGGATGATGACGACAGTCTTCTCGCCCTTCTTGATCTCACCGGCCTCAAGGCTGGCGATGAAGTCGGGCTCGGAGTCGTAGACGCGGGCCTTGCCCTCGAAGCGTAGACCCTCCTTACCGGTGATCTTACCGACACAGCCACCAGGGGCCAGAGAACCACGGAGGATCTGGATGTGACCGGTGGGCTTGATGGGGTTGCTCAGAGGTCGAATAATGGTCTGGTCCTCAGGGAAACCGGGCAGGCTCTCAACGTTCTCCTTCATGGTCTTGCCGGTAACGGTGATACCAGAGCCACTAATGATACCCTCCTTGATCAAGAACTTGTGCAGAGCAGGAGTACCACCAATCTTATGCATATCGGCCATAACCCACTTTCCGGAAGGCTTCAAGTCGGCAAGGAAGGGAATACGGTCAGAAACCTTCTGGAAGTCCTCAATGTCGAGCTTGATACCGACAGAGTCGGCCATGGCGATGAGATGTAGGACAGCGTTGGTGCTACCACCAAGAATGGTAGTGACGATCATGGCGTCCTCAAAGGCCTGGCGAGTCATGATGTCACGGGGTCGAATATCCTCCTTAAGAAGGTTGCGAATGGCAGGTCCAACCTTTTCACACTCGGCCTTCTTGCTGGGGTCCTCAGCAGGACTGCTGCTGCTACCAGGAAGAGTCAGACCCAGAGTCTCAATGGCGGTGGCCATGGTGTTTGCAGTGTACATGCCACCGCAAGCACCACCACCAGGGCAGGCATTTCGAATGATGTCGAATCGCTGCTCCTCTGTGATTTCTCCAGTAATGTATTGACCGTAAGCCTGGAAGGCAGAGACAATATCGATAGGCTCGCCACCCTGAGTGCAACCGGGGCGAATGGTTCCGCCGTAAACCATGATACTGGGACGGTTGACACGGCCCATGGCGATGGCAACTCCAGGCATGTTCTTGTCGCAACCGGGCAAACTGACATTGGCATCATACCATTGACCGTTCATGACAGTCTCAATACTGTCGGCAATGATCTCTCGACTCTGGAGCGAGTATCGCATACCGGTAGTACCCATGGAGATACCGTCAGAGACACCAATGGTGTTGAATCGGTAGGGAATGAGACCAGACTTGGCGACAGACTCCTTGACAAGGGCAGACAAGTCCATGAGGTGCATGTTGCAAGGGTTGCCCTCATACCAGACAGAGGAAATACCAACCTGGGCCTTGTTCATGTCTTCCTCAGAGAGACCGGTGGCGTAGAGCATAGCCTGGGAGGCGCCTTGGGCCTTGGGCTGGGTGATGTTTGACGAGATCTTGTTGAGCTTGTCATCGGCGGCAGCACGGAGGGCGGTAGTGGAGAGGAAACGGCTGTATGAGAATGTGAGTTAGTTTCATGGGAGTCAATTGGTGATGTATAACCCATCATTAGCAATAGATCAAGTCAACTTACCCATGATTCCTCGTAGAGAGGGGGAGAGCTCCAAGAGCTCTCGACCGCAGCAGTGACCGGGAAAGCATTATGACAACTGGAGATGAAAAGCCAAACCAGAGTCAATTGAAGCTTCAATGACAAACTCAAAAAAGTCACAACGTTCGTCTGAAAATCACCCAGTGATCTATCCCAAGATGATGACCCGAGACGGTGAAATTCTGGCGAGTTTGTAGAAATTCTTTGGTGGTCAACTGCGATGTCGGCTGGGTCTTTTTACCAAAATTTCCCTTTCCCTGTGATCTTCCCTGTGACTTGGGCGCTCTCCCCCAGCTGGAATCCCACCCCGCATGACAATTCGGAGGTTGTGATTGGGTGCAGACCTTGCGGGGCTACCCTGCAGCAGCCCTCGGGGGGAGTGCTTCAACTCCGGGCTGAAGCATCCACTTGGTTAAAGTTCCACCAGAAATCGGGCGATTCTGGTTACGGTTACAATTTGGATGACTTGAGTTTAGGACATTTCTCCGAGTATTCCGAGATTCTATCGGTTGAAACACATCGATCTATTTGCTTATAGTTTGTAGTTTTCCTATCAGTCTTGTAGAGGTTCAAATAGGTAAGGTAGTCAAGATTATTATTGCCAAGCTCGGCATCCACAGCGACACCGGCGGGTTTGAATCCCTGCGACCTATACCAATACGTACATACATGTATCAACATCAACATCAACATCAACATCATAATCGAAGAAGAGTGTCCTTAAGTAGATTTCTTAATAAACTGTCCTTTTTCTCTATCTCCAAGTGCCACAATGCTGCCTGTCATAAATTCTCGTATGTCCCCAAACTTGCCGTGCTGCTAACTGATCAGTAATAAGGTCTGATGAGTTTCATGACTGACATACCAGGGATGATCACGACCTAAATCTCCAGCTTCTATAAACCATCCTCTTCAACCAGCTACAACATGTATTATCTTCGCATTAAACTATCCCCCCAACTCAACCCTCAGTCACAGCGCGCTCCAGTCCATTCAATGCCTCCTTGATCGTCTCCGAGATGCCCTCAATGTGCTTGAACGCAAACACATCAAAGTGATGTCCCTCAATGTCCACCACCTCGGCAAACAAGTCCTTGTCGTACATGTCCCACCCAAGGTTACGCTCCTCACGGCTCAAATCCACGAGGCTGGTTCCGCCTTCGGCCATGGGCACCGACTCCTTGGCTCGGAGCAAGACGACCCGGGGCCGGGGCACAACGGAGTCTTGGTCCCAGACCGGGGGCGTCCACGCCTGGATCATGCGGCGCGCATCGACCATGGCGCGGTCAGCGAGGATTTGGTTCTTGTTCTTTCCCTCCTTGGAGCTTTCGCTTGCGGCCACTCTGGTCTCGCTCGAGTACTTGACGGGGTAGACGGTGTCGACCATGAGAATGCCACTGATTTCGATGTTGCTGTCCTCGTGGCTAAGCTGCTTCGCGATCTCAAGGCTCAAGTGACCACCCATGCTCCATCCTCCTAGAATTAATCGGATCTTTCCATCTCCGTTGCGTTGCTTGGGAAAGCCGGGTTTGTCGACGGCCTCCTGGATGAAGCTGCAGTAGAGACGAGCCATGTCGCTAAGCCCGCCATCGAAAGGCTCCCCGCTGTGGAAATTGGGGTTGTGAATACCGTAGACAGGACGGTACAGGGACTCCAGACAGTGGTAAGCGAAGGTAGTACCGCCGCCGTCGTGGATGAGGAAGACGGGGATGGCTTTACCGGTGCGCCAGTCTGCCGGCTGGACGGTCTCAGGATTGGAGTCCATGATTGATGGTCGTGCTGAAAGAAGATTGTCGAGTTGTATTGCTCGTCTTGACCAAAGTCCCTCAGTCGAGTGGATTTGAAAGTGAGAAGTTGAGATAGAGAATCGGTTCAAGCTTCGTCTTTTATATCCTCGAGATAGATGTAACTTGCAAACGCTCTGTCTGACGAACAGGGGATAATTCGCTCAAACATGAAAGCACTTCTTCTTAACAATGAACACCGCACGGAAAACAAACAAAACAATAGACGGGCCAACAAGGTATCAGGAGCAAACGAATGATAGAGCGCTATACACAAACACTGTAAGCTTGTACTACCATGAGAGACGGAACGGGTCTATCGGCGTGAATCGGCGGGGAAAGTTGGCGCCATCGGCAATTATGGGGCTCATGATCGGGGGCCGGCCGGAGGGCTGAATATCAACGGAATCAAGAATTCCTAAAGAACAGGAAATTCTTGAGCACGCACTGTACTATATATGCAGATTTATATTTGTGGATTACTATGATTCAGGCTGGGACGCAATTTGAGGCTCTGCCAAGTATCCCTGTAATCTCCAAAGCAGCAGATGCAGACTCCGCATACTTTGACTCTTCCAATGCCTCAACACCAGAATCTCCCGATCACGGAATAACTCTGCCTCATCTCTCAAACGCTGAACTTCTTCTTCTCCGAGTATATAGACTAAGTCGTGCACCACCATCTTGGCGCCGTAGTTGGCATCTTCAACGTCAAGGGTCGCGTAACCAGCCGCCTGACCCTTTGACTCCTTCGGAATCCAGAGTATGCTCCCACCTCCGTGCTTGATCCCCTTTGCCTCGTCCCAACTGGCAACAGGCTGGATGAACTTGGACCGATCGTCCGTTTCTTCCTTTTGAGCGCGCAAGATGAGCGCATCGACTGCTTCGCGTCGCAGCATCTTTAACAGAAAATCGCCCATGTCGGGCCGCCATACTCTCAAGCTAACATTGCCTCCACCTGAAGGGTTTACCATGCCGTTGCGCATGGCCGAAAGCTTAGATATATAGCTTTTCCCCTGCGGAATTCCCAAGATATCTACCACGCTCTTGCGCCCGAGAATGTAGGCCGTAAAGGGTGCTCGCCGCAGCCGCCGTTCTTGGGTGGTTTCGTCTTGTGTAGGCTCGGCATCCGTTGACAAAGTAGCGGCGTCAGTTCCTGTCGTTTCTTTCGTTTCTATTTCTCTTGGAATACTCCACGGCTTTACGTTGTTGAACGAAAGAGGACCTGGGGCATACCACGGGTTCTTCTCGTTGGGATCTGGGTGTTGCACCAACTCGAAATCTTGTAGGAAGTACCTGGGAAGAAATGTATTTGTGTTCTTACACCATCGCAACGGAGTGATCAATGCTTCCGCTGTACGACATCAGCGGTGGTGATCTATGATAAGAGTTCTTACTGACCGTATGGGTTGTTGGTAAGTTTCTTTCGGAACTGTCCTGATACCTTTGTGGGGGTATCCTTCTTTTGTCGTCGCCTCGCCTTCATCCACGCCGGATCCATCAATGGGGAGATAGGCAACGAGCCAGATGCTGTCCCAACAGTCTTCCTATCGGGGTCGATCTTTATAGGGTTGCCGTCTGCGTCTTGGCCGAGTCCAGATTCAACTTGACGAACGAGTGCCTCCTTGGTCAGGGCAGACTTTTCGTAGGAAACCCATCGTTTTTGACCATCAATTGCGAGCCTGGAAGTTCTCACGGGCCCAGCACAGGCCGCCGTATATATTTTCATGGCGTCTCGAGGTGTTGCCACCAGTTCATCGCTCGTAGTGTGTTTGATGGGTGTTCTGTTGGACCTGAATTTCCTGACCGGGGTCGGATCCTTATCGATAACACGTCGGGACGAGCTACGTAAAGCTTCCCCCACCAGTTCCGCCCGGCCCCGGACCATCAACATCACCATCTCACAACACATTTGCAATCATGTTTCTACGGCCAAGGACGTTGCGCGTACTGCGCGGAGTGTCGCAAAAACATGTAAGAGCTTTTGGAATATCCAGCTCCTCTGCGCCGCCGTCAATGCCACCAATGGCCAACATTCCCATGCCCTACATCGAGGAGTCTTCGGTGAGCTACCTTTTCTGTTCCGTGCCGCTCTTAGCTAACAGACCTAGGCCGCTGGAAGAAAAACATGTTTGTTTAGCTATTCTTGCGAGTGAAACAATAGACTAATACAATACAGGGGATATCTTTTCCAAGCTATTACAAGTAGGCGCAACCTCTAACCATCATGACTCCGATGCTAACGTTGCTAGGAACGTATCATCTGCCTCAATGGCGAAGTCAACGATTACATGTCCGCTTCTATCGTCGCACAACTTCTCTGGCTCGAGTCCGACACCCCCGACAAACCGATCACGATGTATATCAACTCTCCTGGTGGCTCTGTCACCTCAGGTAGTGTACCTTGGCCACCTACCCCGATCGATGCTTACAATGAGCTTAGGAATGGCGATTTATGATACCATGACATACATCAAGTCGCCGGTTTCAACCGTTTGTATCGGCGGTGCTGCGTCAATGGCCGCCATCCTTCTCGCAGGAGGTGAAGCCGGCAAGCGATTCTCACTCCCTCACAGCTCCATCATGATCCACCAGCCACTAGGCGGAACTCGAGGTCAGGCTTCAGACATTATGATCTACGCGAACCAGATCCAAAAGACAAGAGAACAGTCCAACAGGATTATGCAATACCACCTCAACAAGGCCAAGGGTCACGAAAAGTATTCGTTGGAGGAAATCAATGACTTGATGGAGCGAGACAAATACTTGAGCCCGGAAGAAGCTCTAGAGTTGGGGGTCATCGACGAGATTTTGACCAAGAGACCCGATTCGGAGCAGGACAAGAAGGAGGGGCAGTCTGATACACCCAAGACGAGCTAGAGACGCAGGTCTTGGATGTGAGAGACGGGATTGCAGAAAGCCGCGAGAACGTATCGATGAAGTTGGACTGAAACATCCATTCTTTGCGTTAGAGTCGAGGTTTGAGTTCATTTGTACAGATAGATGGTGGCATCTAGCATTATAGCAGACAGTTGCATTGCTTGCCATAATACCAGACTTGGGGGTTGTTGGCTAGGAGAGTTTGAGTCAAGTCCTTGGGCTACCTTTGACCCTATCTTGTCGGCGATTCATGACACCTGACCCCAACTGGCTGATGTTGGTCATGACTCAAATCTTTGAGTGTACAAGCGGAAATGTTGACTTCCTTCAAGATCATAAGAAAGATATTACACCAATGAGAGAATTGAGTGCTTAAGAATTTAATAGATAAGAAAACGACAGCAGAACTGTCATAAATGTTACAAATTGAGTGGATCGTTGTCTAGTTAATGATATTCTGCAGAAAAGTAACAGATCTGTTTCCCGAGCTCGGTAACGATTTCCATATATGTCTATATTAATGACGGGAGGCTTGACGTCAGGCTCTCTATCCACAACCCCCACCAAATAATGCCCCGCGTGCCCCCTCCATGATGGCGGTACAGCAGAAAGTTTGGAGAACCCTTAAAACGACTGCTCCCTGAAGATCATCAACAAAAAAGTCGACACTTCTTTGTTTCTCACGTCCATATTGTGCAAAAATTTCACATCGACATGGAGCACGACACCAAGACACGTATGTCCTCTCCAACTTTGCAATCAATCACGACTGACCTCACAAACAGCCCAATACCGAACCAGCGACCCCAATTCGTTCGCTAGTGAATCTGTTCGCAAGCGATGGCCTGTCATTATCGTGAGATGGACGAATATGCCTCATATCCAACTGTCGCTGACTAAGTCGTAGACTCAAGGCATCGATGATGTCTACCGTGCTGTGCACAAGACTTCGGACCCCGAGAAACTAGCAGAGGGCAAGAAGGTCATTGCTCAGTTGGCTGCTCTCAAATATGAGCTTGAGCATGACCGCAAGCTTGCGTATGATATACCTTTGTTGCGCGCTGCAAGAATTCTCGGCTGACACTTCTAGTCCCCTCGCCGATGATGGCTTCACCGACGAAATCGAAGCCTACAACAAGGAGATCGAGGCCCTTGGCCCTGATGCTCACTGGTACGATGTGCCATGGCTATTCTCCGAGTGCTACCTGTACAGGCGCATTAGCACCATATTCCGCCTTAGCGAGCACTGGAAGTCCTACGACCTTTTCGCCCGACAGAAGATGGACACGTTCCGATCATCACGACCCGCCGTTCTCGAACTTGCCAGCAACTACAGACAATTGGTCCAGCAACTCCGCGCCGATAAAGATTCGACCCACGATCCCAACGCCGAGAAAATCCTCTTCCAGGAGATGTTTGAAATTTGTCTCTGGGGCAATGCTACTGACCTTTCCCTGCTCACCAACCTGACATATGAGGATATCCAGAAACTTCAGGGTGCTGAGGCGCGCAAGGCGGCTGAGAAAAATATCCTGGTCAATGACCTACCAAAGGCGTACGAAATCCTCAAAAATGCCCAGTCTGAAGGTAAGAAGGAGCGCCGCGTTGATATCGTCCTCGATAACGCTGGTTTCGAGCTGTACGTCGACATGATTCTGGCTGGTTACCTTCTCTCGTCGGGTCTTGCTACCCAAATCGTTCTACGACCTAAGTCTATCCCCTGGTTCGTCTCCGATGTGGTGCCCAGCGATTTCAGCGGTCTATTGAACGCCATCGCCAACCCTCGCGCTCTGTACGATACTCCCTCGGAAGATGAGGAGCTCCAGGACAAGAAGCCTGAGCCTCTTTCCGATGAGGCCGAGCAGGATCTCCAGTTCCTCTTCCAAGAATGGGCTAAGTTCCACTCTGAGGGGCAGCTTATTCTTCGACCCAACCGATACTGGACTGCTGGTGGTAGCTTCTGGCGACTACCCGCTGAAAACCCTGAGCTGCACGAGGAGCTCAAGCCTGCTGAGCTTGTTATCTTCAAGGGTGACTTGAACTACCGCAAGCTCACTGCCGATGTAAGTTACTCGCCTTTTCTTTCTTGAAAGTTGATATTGACGTGGAGATAGGCTGCTTGGCCGCCAACCACGCCCTTCACTGAAGCTCTGGGTCCCATGGGTCCCTCTTCAGGCGTCAATGTCTTGTCGTTGCGGACTTGCAAGGCCGATGTCGTTGTTGGTCTCCCCGAAGGCAAGGACGAGGAGTTGAGACAACTCGAGGGTGGCGGCGGTGACTCCGGTGCTCGAAAATGGGCATGGAACGGCAAATGGGCCGTCGTGAATCTCTCCCAAGGGCATTAAAGAAAGGCAGAAATCTTGATAGGGGACGATTTTGGGTTGGTATTTGTTGATATGATGAAATGATAGATGTGATTAGACGTACAAAATGATGATAGATAAATAGTCGAATGACGCAAAGGGCTCGGTTCTTTCACTTTTTGCTCGTATAAACACCATTTCTGTGATGAATAAGGGACCAGTATTACGATCATTTGAAAGGATTCGAAGTTGACACGGTAATTCTCATCTCAGATAGCACTCGGGATGCGAAAATGAGGACCAGCAATTTTCCATGGGCGTTCGAATGTATAGCCTCTGACAAATTGCTTAATCATGGCGAACCAAAACCCCCAACCTCATGTTTCTTTGGTGTTGACAGAGTTGTCATCAGCACCTTAAGAAAATGGTCCTATGATGTCCATTCATACGCTACCTTTCTCAGTGGTTCGATCGGCCACAACATGGCTATCCAGTATCAAGCTTGTCCTGAAAATACAAGTTCCATCAGATAAGTGTCGAAATAAGCACAAACAGACTTGTTTTCGGGTGCCTTCTCGCCTTTGTTTCGACATACAAGCGCAATGGCAATGCCTTTCTGCTCAAGCGAGAAACCAATGCCTAGCATCTCAAGTGCGTCCCGGTCTTGTGAAGACGGTGATGGAATAGAGGACAGTTCTTGCGTGCTGCCTAAATCAGAGTTCAAGTACTTTTGGTCAGTAAGTCAAGTATTTCCTTGCGCCATGAAGTGTAAGATAGGTAGAAATTGTTGTATAGGTTCAGGGGACCCATAAAGAATTATTGAATAACATCTATTGATTGAGGCAATGTGTTGCTGACAAGATACCTTCTCTTTCATGTACATCTTGGATTGTTCGTTGTCTAGCAGCGTTCTATCGCTGATCAGATGGTTACTGGGTAGAGGTCATTTCCCTGCCGTTGTGGGATACATGATTATCATCCTAGCTGGATCAAGGGGTAAGCCGAACACACAAGGAGAATTCATCAAGCAAAACATCAAATTAATAACAATAAAAGAAAAATATTTCTCCCAGCAAAGTGCAGTGTCATCAAGCTTCAAAGGTCTGTTCACAGACAGCAGCCATGCAGAGCAAGAGTTCCAGGGGCCTCAATCTTGTAACATTACAACCGACTAACCAACCAACCAACAGCAAACAACTGCTTGGAGCAACGAATCCCCTTTTTTGTTAAACACATTTACTTTCCTTCAAAGGCGACTTCCTTGGCCCGATCTCTCTCCATTGCTTCCGACGCCTTTCGCTCTTGCTTCGCTTCTATCTGCGCCAAGATGTCGGCGTGAAGGGAGGAGGGCGTGTGGGCACCACTATTGCGGACGCGGTTCTACATAATTATCAATGAACTTCTCGTACCATCTGCTGTTGCAGGAATATCATCATACCTGATCGGACTGAAGCCGTACATCGTTGCGATGGTGTGGGCATTCTTCAGCCTTAGGTCGTGCGACAAAGCATTCGTGTTTTGAGACTAAGGACTGGGGTGCTTTGTTTCTCTGATCAGTATAAATGGGACCAACAATCCGGTGATAGAGGGAAACACACGGTTTGCGGTGCCTTGAAGGGGGCCTTCGCCTTTAACGGTAGGGGAAGAAGCTTCCCACTGGTTGAGAACTTCTCGAGTAGGCATGCTGAGTGATTTGGCGAGCAAGGTGATTATTGTATGCAGGTATCGTAAGCTTGAAGGAAATTATATATAGGTGGCGATGAGTGTAGGTGTTTACTTTGAGATTTGATGATGTGAATTACAGGGAAAGGTCCAGTTAAATGATGTATTATACATCGTCAGTTTCAAGCCTGACGTCATCTGGCGGCATGAAACTGTCTTGAAGTGCAAGAAAGTATCTGTAAAGTCTCTAAATGCGTTGCAGTGGCACAAAGTGTAACGGCGAAGGAGGAAATGCAGGTGGTATGCTATTGGTTGTGGGGAGTCTGGTGTAAGTCGAGCTCCCTGGGGTTGATCACGAATTGGCCGCTTTTCTTATACCGTACCCAATTAAAGACCCATGTAGCTTGAGAAAAACACTATCGTTACAACAGAAGACTTTTCTCCGCAAGAAATATGATACGTGAATACAAAATATCTAGATGGTGAGTGAGCTTAGGTCGTTGGGATTCTCATAGTTGACTACCTACCCTGTCATGCATTACTAGCCGCAGTACCTGTAGACGATCTCTTGTGCATAGATTATTTTCCGGTTGACTTGTTCGGGCTATCTACAATAGAAACCTCGAATGGACCCATTTCTAGGATTGCGTGATCTGGCTTAGCAATGATATTATGCCTCAATGCAGACAACCGAGGATGATCGACAGATATCTTGCAGAGTTGAGGGAAATAGAAAATCCTTTTGTGGAATCTTGACAGGAGAGAATGTATAAAGAAGCTGAGCCACACATGTTATCTTCTCTCTTGAATCCTCAACATCCTATCGCTCCTCGCCACCGTTGCAAGTATGGCCAGTCCGAAAGATACAACCGTGGTCGAGGCCGAGCCTCCCAACGATGGGCCAAACCATCACCCACAACATCGAACATGGTATCACACAACACTTTTCAATGCCTTCGTTATTGGCGTGGTAGGCTTCCTCGCACCTGGGCTCTGGAATGCTATGAGCTCTCTTGGTGCCGGCGGTGCACAAGAACCGTACTTGGTCAACGCCGCCAACGCCCTTGTGTTCGGTCTGATGGGATTCTTATGTCTATTTGGAGGGCCCATTGCCAATCGCATCGGCCTTGCTTGGACGTTGACGCTTGGGGCGGTGGGCTATCCCATTTACTCGGCTGGCCTGTACGCCAACAATCGCTTTGGGAATGAATGGCTTGTCCTTGTGGGTGCCGTGACGTGTGGTATCTCAGCTGGACTCTTTTGGGCCAGTGAAGGGGCCGTCGCTTTGGGATATCCTGAGCCTGAGAAGCGAGGTCGATACATGAATATCTGGCTTTGGTTTCGAACAGGCGGGCCTCTCGTTGGAGGTGCTATTGTTCTGGCCTTGAATAATGATGAGAATGCCAAGGCTAAGGGCAAGATCAATCCCCAGGTCTATCTCATCTTTATCGCCCTCCAATGTGTCGCTGCACCTGTGGCACTCTTGCTATCACCTCCGGAAAAGGTACAGCGAGCGGACGGGAGCAGGGTTATTGTCAGGGCAGAGAAGAGTTTCAAAGCCGAGTTTAGGGCTTTATATCAGGCCAGCGCCCGCAAAGATGTCTTGATCTTGTTGCCGATCTTCTGGGCCGCCTACTTCAACCAGTACGCCAGCAACTTCCAGGTATATTACTTTGGCGTCCGAGCCCGTGCTCTTATTGGTTTTGTTATGAACTTTGCCGTTCTACTTTCATCTCAGATCATGAGCTCATTGCTCGACTACAAGGGTCTATCAGTTAAGAAGCGTCTGGAATACGGCTACTGGTATGTTGTTGCCTGGCATCTTGTTGCCTGGATATATGCCTGGGTCGTCCAGGAAAAGTACACAAAGACCAATCCAGCTTGGGATTGGGAGGACAAGGGTTTCGTCGAGGGCTTCTTTGTTCTTTGTCTCTGGGACTTTGCTCGTCAGGCATTGCAGAATTGGCTGTACTACTTCCTGGCATCCAAGACCGACAACATCTCGGAGCTGAGTCGTTTTTCTGGCATCCTGCGAGGACAAGAGAGCTTCGCTCAAGCTATCAGCTTTGGCATCAACACAAGAAAATGGTACGGTGGACGGGTGCCATTGACTGTCAACACTATTCTACTCGGTAAGCTAACTATGAGTTCATATTTATGAAGCGATTAACTAACATTCGCCATAGGTCTGGCCGCATATCCAACCTGGCTAGCAATGAGACAGCACGAGCCAGTAGAGAAAAAGGTAGCTAGTGATGAGGAGGACGTTGCACCTGCAGTATCAACAGACGTCACAGAATCCGTCACTTTATCCAAGTAAATAGATGGAGGGATAAATGAGTTTAACCGCTTCTGTTGTATGACTTAATATCATGTAGTAGAATAGATGAGTACGTGTACATGGAAGAAACTTGGTTTGAAAACCAAGTAACTATGAGATCTGAAAAGGAAGAATGCAAAATATAATTATATAATAGTGAGTCTTGATATCTGATGGGGTGAAGTCGGGTTGTACTCTGCCAAAGTTGCCATAAATAAGTTGGACAGCCTCATTGAGGCTCTGCTAACTGCTCGACAAGTATCACGTTTTATTAATATTGATTCAAGAATAAAGAACTCTTATTATGATCCTATAGCTTCTGGGACTTCATCATATATTATATGGATATATGAATAATGATTTTCACGTAGCCTTTTGCAAGTAATCTTAATATTAATCTTACTATTAATGTGTTGTTTCTTGTTCCCTCAAGGCATGCCCCCACAAATTGGTTCCGCGTCAGGTGACGGCGATTCATTCTGGGCTTGTTATACAACCAACTCAACATCTTTCAATCAGCCGCATTAATATAACCATTCATTCCGTCCCTTACAATCTGCGGCGGCCACGATGGAGATGAATGGCGATAGACCGCTACTCCCTCGTCTTCCAAGCGGCATGACCCCCCTTGGTCACAGCGCATCCGGTCTCCGGCCTGCGACTTCGGCAAGGAGACACGCTCGTTCGCGCGAGGGATGTTTAACGTGCAAGTAAGTTTAACCCTTCTTCTCACAGGATTATCTGCCTAATTCTCTACTTAGAAGGCGTAAAGTAAAGTGCGATGAGCAAAGGCCTCGGTGCTCCCACTGTGAGAGGCTCAACATGGAGTGCAAATGGCGACCCCAGCCACGAGGAGCTCAGAAAAGACAAGCATCTACTATCGATATGGCAGGCCAACTTCCAGGTCAGAGTCTATCGCCCACAACTGAGACATCACCAGGAAACTCCATCTCGCAACCTGGCCACGCGGTGGATGAAGTATTCGACTACGCAAGCTTCATGTGGGACTATGGTGATTTCTGGCAGCAAGCATCGCCCGACATGCACCAGAATCCGGGATTAGAAGCACATATGCTGGTAGGTTTATGTCACAATGAGTTTCATGTGCATAGTACTGACATAACAGAGACGGTCCATTCACAAGTCGCGTTTCCAGATAGGACAGCCTTTGCACCACCACTTCCAGCGCCTTCGCTGGCCCAAAGCAATAATAGCCAAGAAACAACCAATGCTTCTCAACAGGATGGAAGCAAAAATTTGCTGGAATTCTTTGCCAACTCTGTCAACCCTCCCATTATAGCAGAGGTCGAGACACAGAAAAAGTGGCTGTCAATGCGACAAGCTGTCGTGGAGATGGCTAATATATCTCCCATGGTTCGCCACGCAATTATGGCCTTTTCGGACCTCCTTCTTTCTCGCCGAGATGGCACCTGGACCATGAGCGATCAGGATCATTACCAACATGGTGTTGCAGAAGTTGCAAGTCATGATGGCACGACCATGCCCGAGCATAGCCCTGCCCGCGAATACCTCCTTGCGGCTTTGTTCTTTCTCAGTTACACCGATATCCTCGAGAGTCGTCTTGACGCCGCACACTCCAATTTGAAGCGTGCGTATTTCTTATTTCAAGGCAGCAACAAAAACAGCTTGACAGCGGTGGAGAAGCAGTTACTTCTTTGGATTCGACTTCTTGATGGACGAGCGGTATCGGCGGGGGGCGATGGCTTGTTTCTAACCAAGGATGATGAAGTTCTTCTGGTAGAAGCATCACCGGCGAGCTTTGATGCAGAGCCTGACGACATGTCCAGAAATGAACCTACAGACGACATTGAAGATGTCCTTTTCCAGGTACTATATCAGCCTGGTGTCGTGTTCTATCAGAAAGTCCAAAGTTTTATGGGCAGAATCTCCAAAATCGACCCGTGGCATCGTTCTCGCGGTACAGTCGAGGATGAGATTGAGGTCATGAACATGGGTACTGTGATAGCAGCCGATTTGCGAACTCTGTATGAACAGCGTCCGCCGCTCATGGACTATGCTGTAGCTGGCAAGCTGACGGAGCCTCACGTCTCAAAGCATCTGGCCTTTGTCATCACTCGGGCATTCCGAACATACCTATCAAACTATTACGCCAGCAAAGTTCATCTCCATCGCGTTGCATACAAGAGCCTGCCTTTGACAAAGGAGGCTTCTGAAGCCTTGGACCAGATCAGGAAGCTTGCTCGCCAGATTGTGACGGACTTGGAGCCCGAAGATACGCTCCCCATCAATATGCTGTGGCCTCTGTTGATGCTGGGCGTCGAAGAACAAGATGCCAGCGAAAAGGCTTGGATAAAGTCTCAGATTCTCAAGATGGAGAAGGTTGCTGGCAATGCACGCATCACGGCGCAAGTGCTGGAGGAGGTTCAAGCTCGACAAGAGGCAGCCAAGACCCGAATGGATATCCGGGCCGTGATGCATGCAGTCTTTAACTCGTGCTTTGCCATCGTCTGAGTGAACCAAGACGAAGATTAAGACTTTCATCTTGTCTTTGATTCAAGAGTTGCCCGATCACAATAGGGATTTTCCTCAACATGGGGCAGAGGGTACTTGCCAGCCCAGAACTGACTGCAAGGCCGGCGTACTGGCAACCCACTCGGCTTAAACAATGCATCTGTCATGCGACAGGACATCAATCGAACTCTAACATCCATCCTCTGCTTGACGCTCGGCTCGACGCCCCACCCACCTTCGTCGTGCCGATCGGATGTGGTGATCTCCAACTTCCCCCACATGAAGCTCTGGTGGATCGAGTTGGGGATAATCTCTCGGCATATGAACGACAACGCAGACACAACAATCATGTACGAATCGCTTCATCGGGACATGGTACAGTCCAATGGACCTCAAGAGAGGACTCAGAGATAGACCCCCACAAAGTTAAGGTTGAGCGCGGAACAAAAGCCTATGACCAGCCCTCGCCGACTTGGCGACAAAGTTTAGCTTTCTGATTGACTTTGTTTCTATCTGCAATCATACCAAGTCCTTTGGAATCTCGAACACGTCGTATATTCTATTTCGCAGTCATTTCTGTTCAGTATGGGCTCGGTCACGACGACAAAGGGCAAGGCGTTCCCTCCTGGGATCCATGTTCCTTCTTTGACTTGGTTTGGCAGTGATGCCAACCAAGAGATTGATTGGGACCTTCAGAAAAGGCACATTGAGTTTCTTGTGAGCTCTGGTCTTGACGGAAGTATGTGCACTGAACTTTGATTGACCACAAACTGACATTGGATGTTGCAGTCGTTATCGCTGGAACCAACGGAGAAGCAGTTACACTATCGGCCGCCGAAAAGTCACAACTGGTGCGAACAACACGCGAGATTGCAGTTTCACTCGGTCGTCCAGATATCACAATCACGCTGGGTACCTCATCGCAAACCACACGGGATGCCATCAACGAAACACGGTTGGCAAAGGACGCAGGTGCCGACTTCGTCCTCGTCCTGACACCTAGCTACTTTCACTTTGCTATGACACAAGATGCTATAGTGGCGTTCTTTGAAGAGCTAGCCGACGCGAGCCCCGTGCCCGTTGTCATCTACAATTTCCCTGGGGTTGTTGCTGGTCTCGACGTTAACTCGGAAATGCTAGAGCGTCTGGCTCAGCATCCCAACATTGTCGGCGTGAAGCTGACTTGTGGTGGAATCGCCAAGGTCGCGCGCGTGGCAGCCCAGTTCAAGACCGAGGACTTTTCTGCCCTCGCTGGCCAGAGCGACTGGCTTGTTCCCGCTCTGGCTGTGGGAGCGACTGGCACCGTTACCGGAGTTGCGAATCTGTATCCCAAGGTCTGTATGCGAATCTACGACCTTTACAAGGCTGGCAGGACAAAAGAGGCCGAGGCCGCACAACTCGAACTCGCCAAGATGGAATGGGGATTTGCCAAGGGCGGCATTAACGGTACCAAGTGGGTTGTAGCCAAGCTACGAGGATACCCGCTCGATAGCTCTCACTGCCGGAGACCGTATCCCAAGTATAGCGATGAGAGCAAGCAGGGTTGGATTTACAAGGTGGTAGAGCCCCTCTCGGCTGTTGAATCGAGTCTGGACAAGCGAGGAGAGGGTATTTAAAGGGATGTCGGTGCGTGTATGTAGCATCAATAGAGTCAAAACAACACATTGGTCTATTCCTTAATGTATTAACAAGATGAGATTGTACAGTCTGTTTATATCCGACTTAGTTATTTCAATACTTTCGGTGTGATGCTACCATTTGAACAGTTGTGGGTTCTTCAACGAGGTCTATCCAGGTTACATTGCCCAGCCAAGATCAGCCCATCCATTCTGTCTATTGAACCAATACTACGTATATCACAACTACGCCAGTCGTCGGTCCTAACTAGCCCGATAGTCATCCCCCACATCAAACAATCCTCCAATCGCTTTCCCCCCTCGCCTCGGCTCGCTAGTCGGGTTTCAAGCTCAGGAACTACAAAATTTCATGGCGGAACCCCTGCAGGAATTGGGGTTGTTTCTCATGACCTCACCTCACTTTGTTCCCCACGCTATCCCCGGATTTTGTTTCCCCACGCAAACCCCAGTTCTAGTGACAAAGACATTCACCACCCCCGGAATGCGAGGACGGGATAGACATTGGGATAAATATCCGGGGTAATCTCCTGCGGGGCTGTTCTGTTTCAATGTTGATGAACTATAGGCTCTCAGTCTGACGACTCTCAGTACAAGTCAACGACATTCATCATGGGTGGCTTTCGTGCCGTTGAAGATCGGCCAACGCCAAAGGAGGTGTACAACTGGCGTCTCTACACTGAAGCATCTGTCATCGCCACAGGATCACTGCTGTGAGTCTTTTCGCTGAAGAACTCAGAGATCAACCAACTGACGATAACTTACAGGTTTGGCTATGATTCTGCATTTATAGGGACTACGATCGCCCGGGACAGCTTCAAGCGCGACTTTGATATTCAAGAAGATGAATCGGCTGATATCTCGAGTAACATCACTGCCACGTTTCAAGCGGGTGCTTTTTTCGGCGCCATCATTTGTTTTCTGAGTATGTTGCGCCACGGTGAAAATGGAAGATGCAGAAGCTAATGAGATACTTGGAATAGTTACTGAAAAGATTGGTCGCAAGTGGGCTCTTCAGTCTAATGTCGTCGTCTTCCTCATCGGCGCCATTCTCATGACGGCTGCTACACACCAACTGTCTTATATCTGTACGTTGTTCTCTAAGATGAGATAGATATACTGTTTTACCTAACAGCCCCAGACGCCGGCCGTGCCCTCACAGGCATCGCATGCGGTGCCATCACCGCCACAGTCCCCAGCTACATCGCCGAACTCTCCATCGTTTCGATCCGCGGTATCCTGACGGGTCTTTTCGAAGTAGCATACCAAGTCGGTTCCCTCGTCGGCTTCTGGATCAACTACGGCATCAACCAGAACATGGATCCTACCTCTGCAACAGCCTGGCGCGTCCCAATGGCTGTACAGATTGCGCCCGCCGGCGTCCTCTTCATCGGTGGCTTTTTTCTGCATGAGAGTCCCCTTTGGTTGATGCGCAAGAATCGTGAGGAGGACGCGACCAAGGCTTTGGAGAGTATTCGGCAAATTCCTCGTGATCACAAGTGTAAGTTTCTGCTGAGAATCTTGTAGAGTTAGACTAATGTTGCATGTAGATCTTCAGGAAGATCTTGACATGATCCGAAGTCGTCTTGCTGATGAAGCACTGGTTGCTAGCAAGTATGGAACTGGACCGTGGGCTCTTTTCCGCGGTGCCCTTTTTGAACTATCTAGAAAGGGCATGCGGAATCGTGTCTTACTCGTCTTTTGTGCTTTTGCTCTGCAGAATATGTCTGGTGCTGCTGGTGAGATCAACCTATCCCCTCTGTCCAACAAGACTGACGCGCGTAGCTATCAACTACTACTCACCTACTCTATTTGGCTCACTTGGTATCAGTGACGTCGCTCTCTATACAGGCATCTACGGCCTTGTCAAAGGTTTGTCAAAGTCATCTCATATACTGCTTAACTTCTAATGCTAAATGTCTCGTAGCTGTTGCGTCCATCATCTTTTACGGTGCACTCATCGACATGTGGGGACGACGAAATCCCACAATCATCTCCTCGGCCATATGCTCTACCTGTCTTTGGATTGTGGGTGCCTATGTAAAAATTGGTCATCCTGCTAGTATCATTGCCGAAGGCAGAGAGCTTTCGCCCTCGACAGCTGCTGGCGGCAAGGCTGCTACGGCTATGATTATGATCTATTCTGTCTTGTAGGTTGATTTATTTGTATGTGTTGGAGATTTTGTGTTAACCTTTATAGCTGGTCTTTTGGTCTAAACGGTATCCCCTGGATTGTCTCGGCTGAGATCTTTCCCGGCGCTCTTCGCAACTTGACAGGCACATGGGCTGCTTGTATTCAATGGTAAATGCATTAACTGTCTGATTATGAAATAGCGACTGACTCTCCTTGACAGGGTCACCCAATTCGCCATCACCAAAGCTCTCCCTTACATCTTCACATCCTTTGGCTACGGTACCTGGTTCTTCTTTGCATGCTGGATGATCATCGCTACTGTATGGGCCTTCTTCTTCCTCCCAGAGACCAAAGGCAAAACCCTTGAAGAGATGGACATCATGTTTGGATATGTCCATGATCGAGCTCCAAGCGATCACGATGATATGATGAAGGCTGGGGCCAGAGCCTCTGTGGTTGAACACTCTGATGAGAGAGCCTGATAGTCAAAGCCAGATAACTAGATACCCTTTTCAATATCTGTCATCCTACGTAATATCTCCCCCATTGGCGATGTATCCATAGGGTCCGTTGCCGGTTATATGGAGATTTATCGCATCTGTTGCATTCGATGAAGTTTTGAGCCAAGTACCAAACGCATCCAGAGGGTTGCACAGCGGAGCAAGGACAATTATGCAGTTAGTGACTCAATGAGACCATATACAGTAATTCATCTGCTGACATTTCTCACAGCAAGCGAGGGGGTTGTGGATAGCGGGAAACCTCATGATTTCGTTTCTTTCCGTATCGTATTTGACTTTGACAATGCGATGGCGTCCGTTGGCATAGCCGATGAGATTGTTTGTGGCGCAGGCAGCATGCGAGTTTATAGTTGAAGGTCGAGTAGTTATGTTTTCTATATTGTGGTTTAACAAAGTCATCAAGCAAGAGGAGGAGGAGGAGGAGGAGGAGGAGGAGGATGAAGTAAATACTGGTCTTGGTTATTGCACTGATCTTTTGCACTATCTGTGTAATGAGGACACTAGAAACCGTGATCTTGACACTAGAAGCAGTTGTAACGGATTGCCAAAGTCTCCTTGTGGTGGAATCAGTCGTAGTTACACTTATGTAGGAAGTGAATTCGCCGTGTACATCAGTCTGGGTCGTGAAATACGAAGTGATGGTAATGATCCAGTACTTTCATTCTGTACATATAATCATACTGGGGTTGATATATCTCTTTTTTGAGCTTGTTTAGATGTGGGGAGCTGAGAGTCCTGTCTAGTACAGATAAGTCGCGAGTGGTGTGCCGCAAGGATTGCTCGTTGTCTATGACAGCCTTTTTACGCTTTCTCTGGGTGGAAAAGATAATGAATCTCTGCTATTGTATGTGGTAGTTTTCATAGTGGTTGTTTCGAGCCATCGTTATAGTCCAATGTACGTAGAGGTCAAAATCGAGAGATGCATCTGTATGTGGTGTAGCAGTTTCTCATCTATGTAGAGGCAGAGTAATTGGCTAAGGTGCCATTATAAATCATGTATCCTCACTTGAACTGGAACTTAACAGCACTGGCCGCGCCGATAAAGGTGTGAAAGGCGATGCCGAGACGCATCTTGACGGCGAGTGCCTATGTGCGTGGAAGTGATACATCTCGCCTAAAAGCTTGGGAGTGACAAGCTTAAACGTGATTTTAAAAGGGTAGGGCACACTTGAGTGTAATTGGGTCACATCTACCTCTTTGAACTTAAAGGGGTCTGTTTATCAAGATGTAGTTTAGATTAATGTGTAGGCACTTGCAGCTTAGCTGGGTGCATGAGATTGCCACCTCCAGTTCAACCCACGCGTCCTTTCGGCGAGTTCTGAATGCTTCTCTCGTACAAGACACTTTGAGTCGACGCTTGAAGCTGTTAATTACTTAATTGGTCGCCGTTACACTTCGTGGAAGCAGCAGTAAAGGCTATCTCATGCCTGTAGAGTTCAGAACTCTGTTACTGTGTCAACATCTTGAATCGATTAACTTTTCAGATCAAAACAAGCAACTGTATCCGTTAGCCCACATTGCATATCTTGCGTCAAGGTAAATATTATAGAGATTAACAATAGGTGTAGAGTTAAAAGTGAACCAAACGTCCAGCTGTACAAACTCCGGGACTTTTGTTAAAATAAGGCTAAAGGTTTAGGTAAGAAATACATATAAAACCATTCTTATTCTATATATAATATGAACCTCATATGAGTTCATAAGTATCTTACTGTTAATTGGTTGAATGAAATTCTAACAAAAAGTGAAAAAATGGAGAGAAAGAAAAAAAGAAAGAAAAAAAAAAAAGGAAAAGGAAACAATTGCCAAGTTACTCTGCCATGGATGTCACCCAGTCCTCCATAATGGTTGCCAAGCAATGAATGAAGAGTTCAATAGATGAAAAACAACAAAGACTTATTATTAGTAGCACTTCCGCATGTTATTTTAAGCATATTTTTGCCGAACATAGCTATGTTGGTAAGACCTCCTGTTGATACAACAAAGAACAAAGAAGCGGCGTCACGTTGAAACGCAGCTTAAAGGCTTGGCAGCATTTTGTCTACCAGAGTGTTTGTTTCATGTAAAATTATATAAATAAAGAAACAGTGGGGATGACGAGATGGCACGAACAATTGGTAGGATACATTCATCCATTAGTGAACTCACCTATAAAGCATATCATCTTCCATCGTCTCAACCAGATGAACAGGTTGCACAGATCAATCTCACTCTTCCTGGCCTTTATGGTCCTTGAAATATACTGAACTTTCCCAATATCAACTTCAAGTCATCATGCAGACTATCAACCCAGCGGTGCTGATGCACCAAGCTTCCAATGCTCCCTCATACCCAGGGAGGCCCTCAAGCCCCATCAGCGCCACCGGTCTTATCCAACCATCACAAGAAAGTCCCACGACATCTTCACCGTACTCCAACAGTGGAAGACAAGAGCTGTGGATGGGAAGCGTAGGCTTCACACACCGCTTCGCCAGAGGCACAATGGGCCATGGTCGACCGACCTGGGACTTGCCATATACTTATGAAGCCGAACCATTGGAGCCTCTGTTTGGTAGCATAGAGCATCTGCTGCAATTGTCTTCTCCAATCCTCGAGCAGGATCGGGCACCGTTTGTAGATCAGATGGGAGGAGATTTGGCATGGTTGCTTGGGCGACCACAGTCGGGACGGGTTGAAGCGCCCGCTACGCTCGTGTGCAACGGAGACGAAAGGAGCATGGCGCAAAGAATTTACATTAATCGGATGTTTAGAGAGGATATGCGTAGGCGTTGAATAACGGCTTAGCAGCCTATGGTGGCTCAAGAGTTGACAGCTATTGTACACTAGGCTAGATGGATATCGATATATAGACACATTAGCACAAACTCGCCCTTAATCATATCACATATACCTCGTTTGACTATATAGGTAAACTCAAGCATCGTCAGAACCTTTGCAACAAACTGTCTGTACCACCTCATCTTTAAACGGTTGGTTCTTCCAATGGCGTGCAGGAACACCATCACGAAAGAAGCCGTTGATGTCTTCAATACTACGACCTTTCACTTCGCTCACGCAAAAGTACACATATGCCCAGGTAACAAAGCACAACCCCGTTTACACAAAGCCCGTCTTCGGGCCGAGGTCTGCAGAGTAGTATAGATACGGCAGGATGAAGACAGTAGCCCAGACTGTGATCCAGAAGGAAGCGACAGCGACAGCGTAGACCTTATTGCGGTTTCGTCCAACAGCCATCTCAGAAGCCTAAGTCAAACATGTCAGACAAGATATGGCACGGGTCAAGGATTCAGATACTCACAATAGTCCAGCCCAGAGGAACCCAAGCAAAGTTAAAGGCAACGATTTCAATTATCACAAAACTTATAATCACCTTTCCAATAGTCTCGCTGGGATTTCCACCAGGAATACCCAAGCATCAAACCACAAAGATAGACGCAGTCATGATCCCCGTTGTGACCATCAAGAGTGGTCGTCGTGGAATCTTGTTGGCTAGTAACACGGCCGCCAGGACGACAAAGACTTGAATGACAAACACAATGAGCGTCATGAGAAACGGGTCTTGCAGTCCAATGGCTTTGGAAAAGATGGTGCCAAAGTAGTAGAACCACTGGATACTGTTGATCTGCTGCGCAATCAATGCCCCAGCGCTGTAGATCACCTTTCGACGTTCAACAGGATCCATGACGAGTTGTATCCACTTACTCTCTGCCTCATTAGCATGTTCCCTCTCTAGATCCCCATTTATATTCTGTATCGTAGGTCTAGGATCATACTCCTTGTCCTCGCGATGCAGCAAACGCAGAGACCGAGTCGCCTTGTCATGATATCCACGACGCAACAGCCGACGCGGCGACTCTGGAAGCCACTTTATGCCGAGGAAAACAACGAGCGGAAAGACAAGTTGGAAGCCAATAGGGAAGCGGTACGCAAAGCTCGTGTCCTTGTCGACAACGCCGCGGTTTATCCCTGCGGCGAGGATCTGTGAAACAGACAGAACGAGCTGCCAGCACATAAGGAGCGGACTCCTCAACGACTCTGGCCCGATTTCCTACACGTAATACACAAAATTGTCCAAAAAAAAAACAAGTACTCGAGTATAGTCAGAGACGTACTCCTATGTACAAGGGCGACGTAGCCGAGAAGTTGCCCACGCCAAACCCCATAACTGCTCTCCCGGCCGTGACCACGGCGCGGCTCGACGTGGTAGATAGCTGGGTTACAACGCCAGCGACGACGGCGACGGAGCCGGTTATGAAGACGCCCTTTCGGCCGAGCACGTCGTTGAGCGGCGCTGCCAAGAGTGATCCCGCTAGCTCGCCGACGTTGATCATGCTCGTCATGACGGAGAGGTCCTTGGGGAGGATCTCATAGCCGCCGCGGCCATCCGGCGTTCCAAAGTCGCGAACGAACACATCTTTTTCGTCAGTTGCCATGAGCAGACGCAAGTTACTCGAGGGAAACATACCAAGAGTCGAAACTCCTGTAAAGTAGACGCCATCGTAACCGTACAAGCAGGCTCCTAGTGCAGCAAAGCTACAGCAAAGCCAGACATAGGGATATCTGATAACAACCATCTCTCTGCTCTTCTCCGCAGCCTGTGACGTTTGGATGGCTAGGATCAGACGCGCGTATGCACCGGACGTAACAGGGCTGACGAATATGTGATAGGCTAGATAGCCAGACCCTTTCCTTCTCAACGGTTCGGGAGTTTGGTTTGGTCTAGTTGCAAGCGAGTGGGATAGCGAGACTAAACCAGGTACCTGTATTGTATCAAGACTGGGGAGGATGAAAAGCTCCGACCTTGGGAGCAACTTGTTAAGGTAGCCATGATGAATAGATAACAAAGAACCCCAGAATGTATGTATGTAACTGCAATTTGAGGCATGAGTTGATGATTGCCTCATTCTCTACGAAACTCATCCATATCCCTCCCACTCTTCCCCTTTTCTCAAGCGCCCGCCTCAATATCCTGCAACGCCCGCCTCACCCTTGGGTCGTTGGGCTTTAATCGCCTCTACTATAGGAACCTGATCTAACCCAACGCAAGCTAGGATCTTCAAATAGAGTTTTACCCAAGTCCCTGAGCTTAACTCGTTGAGGAAGCGCCGCGCCCTGGCATCCCCGAGGCTTTCCTCAAAAGGGCCCATTTGGGACCTGATTCCGATGGAGAAAAATGGGAACCCAACTTTATTCTTTTTTGATTTGAATATGATTTTCTCTCCTTGCCCTTTCTTGATGTCGTTGTTGTAGTTGTAGTTGTATCAAAGAGTCGGTTTCAAGACGCCTTGACCACCCTATCTACACTGCGCTGGATATTGGGCTCAACCATAAAGAGAAGAGGAATGCCACGGGCCAAAGTTTCTTTTCAAAATGGATATATTTAGACGTTGTTATACTTTGTCTCGGAGGCCGGGGCCAGCAGACGTGCACGCCCAGTTCTCTTCAGTTATTAACCAACAGTACCTCTCTGTATGACCAAGTCTATCTATCTACTTACTACTACAACTCCTACTACTACTACTACTACTACTACTACGATTATGCGATCCATCCTCCCAGTTCCAACTCCTCCGCCCGAAACATGTCCCTATTCTCGAGCTTCAGTATATCAAGCCTCGGCCGATGTCATCCCCTTGCTTGTTGACGGTACATACCATGTCTTTCATCTCAGTACGCCGCCTGCCACAAAGCACCATCCTGAGCGTCTGAGATCATCGTGGTCACGCCTGCGGTCGACAAACCTGCTTGAGTGGACTCGAGATTCAGAACCTCTGATAGCTCCTGGAGACTCGGACCTGGATGCTGATGTTGATGGTGCCTGGACAGGGTCTGCGGTGCTGGGCCCGGACAACAACATGAGTGTCTTTTATACAGGCTATAATCTGTCACAAAACGGTCGGCAGACGATACTTCGCATAAGGGCAGTCGATCGCCATGGCTCAAGATTCGAAAAGCCTTCAACTCCCATCACCATCTTAGGTCAAGGACTGAGCAAGTTTGAGAATATTGATTTTCGCGACCCCTACGTCTTTTACAACCGCGCCGAGGGTCGATATTGGATGCTCGTGGCTACTCGTCTCGCCAACGGCCCGTATTGGAGTCGCGGATGCATCGCCTTGTTGACTTCGCCAGACCTAGACGTCTGGAGGGTAGCCCCTGAGCCGTTATACGCCCCCAACGACGTCTTTTGCCCCGAATGCCCAGAGCTATTCACACTGCCCAATGGGAAGTGGTACCTCGTCTATTCACGTTTCCACGCACCGAACGCAGGTACCGTGTATCGCATCGCTGACACGCCGTATGGTCCGTTCCGCGTTCCCCGAGATGGATCTCATGGGCGTCTAGATGGACGACGCTGGTACGCAGCCAAATCCTGTCCCAAAGTAGGAAACCCTGACAAGAGGGTCTGCTTCGGCTGGATCGGCGACTTTGCAGACAATGAAGGCAAGTGGCTTTGGGGAGGCGATCTTGGTATCACCAGAATAATGTGGGCAGATACCAACGCATGTCTGCGCATCGACGCCTCGCAAGAGTTCAGGAGCTACATATGGCGAGTGTCTAGGCCTTTTTCTCCGAGCAATGCAGCTCCAAGCTTGTATCTTTGCTCTCTCGGTACGACAGCGACTCATTTCCCGGAGCTAGGATCTGCCGAGTGGAAGCGAGATCTGATGCTGGACTTCAAAGTCGCAGCTTGCGATGCCCACAGCTTTGGAGTCATGCTCCAGATTGATAATTCTGGAAAGGGACATCGCCTGCAGTTCAATCCACAGGGAAACGGCCTATTCTCCGTGGCTCTCATTACCGACTTTCCTCCCCTCGACGATTTCTGGGCAGACCAATACCGTATCAATATCCCACGACCTATCGACGGACCCGAACTAGTTCGACACGATAATGTCAGTCTTGTCGACGGTGTCTTCCTCTTTCTCAGGGGCCAACTCGTCGAAGTCTTTTGCGGGGGGCGGGCCTTGAGCTTTCGACTACCTATACCGCCTAATAAGATAGACGACGTCCGCAGACTGGGATGGTTTGTGGAAGATGGCATGGTTGATTTAGTTGATATTAGCATGCGATACTCGCTGAGTAACAATGACGGCTCAGTTGAGTCGGACAATGGACTCGAGGATGCGGAATGATTCTTTTTATTAACCTTATAGCCGCAAAGCTCCCTTATTATGGCCCCTTCAGCCCAGATCTTCCTGTGGCATCATGGTATTCGGCTGGATGACCAAGCCGCTCAGGAGATCATACGGACCGGACGCACCGGCAGCTAGGTCCCAGTCGCCGAAATCTGTGTATGCGTATACGTCCGAGCCATAGCTTCCTGCCATGGGGGTAACTTTGTCGTTGAGCGGCTCATTTATATTGACGGCGAGAGAATGCTCCAGGCCGCGCAGTATGGCACCTTCTAGGCGGTTGACGGCATACTGCATAGGTTGGTGACTTTTACTCATCATGCGAAGATTCCAGAGGTACGAGTTGAGCGTCTCTTGCCAAAAGTGCCGCTCCTGCGATGATAGAGAAGTGACGAGCAGTAGAGTGGTAAAAGAGCCGAGAAGCGAGAAGAGGTAGGGTGAAGTAAAATACCAAAACGCTTCGAGATGATCGGGTCTCAGGCTTATCACGAAGCTGATGGCACTCTGGGCCGTCTGGAGTGCAATCTGGCGAATGCTAGAGAGTATTCGCTCATCGGTACAACGTGGTGGGAGGGCTGTAGATCGAATCAAGCGCCGGAGGAGGGTCATGACAACACCATAGTAGGAGAAGTGCAGATATCCATGAAAGCACAGCTTGCGTTGGTAAATGACATTCATCTGCAGGGTTGGAGGGATATTATGGTACCAGCTTGTCAGCATCTCAAAGAGCGGACGGGCTTTTTCGAAGAGGATGACAGTATCCTGCTCGCGACAGGTGCGCGCTGTGTAAAAGCTGGAGTAGACAGCCGATAGAATCTGCGTTAACCGCACCATCTGAATAAACTGCGTCATTCCAGTGGAGTAAATAGATCTTCGGTCATCGTCAGAACCAGATACGGACACAGAACTGGATACAGAGCCAGAGGTAGAGGCAGCGGCTAGGCCCTCGCTGTCAAAATCGGAAAAGTCAGCAGGACTAAGATCACCGACCGTCCAGTCGTCATCGTGAATATGCACAGGACGGCCGTAAGCTAATGCAGTCCAGCGGTCTTGCATGAATAGCGCCCAGCTCAGGCGCTTGCGAACGTTGCGCTCCCATTGAGGAATAGTCCAGTTGCTGGCATCGAGGTGAAGTCCAAGACATTGGCCTATGGCCAGCGCCTGGCAAGTGAGACCCCATTGAAACGTGTGGTCGGGGTTGAGGGGGTCCTCGGGCTGACACTGCAAAATAAGAAGGGCGGCCTGGATGGAACTGAGCTTTGGGCGGTGATAAGACGCTGGGATAGCTGTCCGAAGCATCCTCCGCAGGAGGGCAACATCGGGCGGGCTCCTAATCGAGAGCTCAGGGTCGTAGGTCCACCAGCGAATAGCGGACAGATATACTGCCCCAAGGAGTGCAGCGGGGATGCGACGGTAAGACTGGTTGTAGGCAAGGGTGAAGGGATCCTTGGAGAGGATGGGATAGCACGGCTGTACGTGTCTCCAGAAGAGCTCAACAAGACTTGGGCCGTGGGGGCGAACACATGCCTCGATGGCGTCAACCTGAGAAAATGTTGGATCGCATTCGAGTGCTTTTTCATCCCGAGCCATGTGGAAGGTCAAGGGATACTCCTGGCCGTCGTCCCGCTCGAGCACGCGACGGATAGAATGCGTATCGAGGCTAAACTCGTGCGTCTGGGGGTCGTAGGGACGGTGACGCATTAGTATAGGCTCCATGTCGCTTCCCAGGCCGTACAGCTCAGCGAAGCGCGTGGACGAGCATCCCAGAGTCCGGTCCAAGGGTCCCAGCTCCGGGACCATGACCGAGGGCGGAGCAAGAGGGAGGCCGCTATCAGCAGATGCGCGCGTCTCGGCCGGAGAGAGGAATGCCTGGACCGACGGCACCGAGTGGACAGACTGGACGTCGTCCCGCGACTCTTTACGGCTCTGTTGGCTCATGCTTCTCGCAGAGGTCTGTCCCTGGCTCTGATTCTGATTCTGACTCTGGATTTGACTCTGACCCTGGGACGGATGACTCGGTAGCTGCGCCTGGAGCTGCCCCGAGTGCTCATCTGGACCGACCTCATCTTGGACACTGCTATTGTTCCCTTGGATACTGCTCCCGCTGGCGCTGGCCACCTGACGCTCTGGAGGATCGTGTTGAAAGGTGCATGGAGTAGCTCTCAGCTGGCAATGAACGCAGTCACCGTCGCCGTCCTTTGTAACGCAGCGAGTCTTGCGCTTCCGACAGGCGTCACAGGGGCGAAGACTGCGGCGCTGTCGCTTCCGAGCGTTGTTCTGGTAGTCCTGGGGGGTGATGATCTCCATTTGACGGGGTTATGCGGTGGCTCTGGTCTGCTGTGGGAGGGAGACGAAGGCGAGTCCGGGTGAGTGAGTATATGGATGCTTTGGCCATGTCCTTCCAAGTAACTTGGAAGTTGATGCAATTGCAGTAGGTGTTTGTTCTGAGTTGGGCCCCCCGCTTCTTCTGCTGTCCCTGTCTTAATTATGCTTGTGCCAAAGCCCAGTGTTGGTCTTACGCAACGCGAGCCTATAGAAGCAACTACCGACCACTATCTTGTTCCTTTTTTTCTGCAATACTTGGTTAAGCTTGTCTGCCCTTGACAAGCTCTCTTGGCATGAGGCAGTGTAGATGCAGATACACCAACACCCGGGCCCGAATGTGAGGTAGATGGTGATAAAGGTCGTCAGCCTCAAAGTCAAGTCTCAGCTCTAATCAAAGTTTCTTGACATAGGCAACGCTGATTCATTCCCGTCACAGACGACATAGAGAAGGGCAACGGGGCACGCACCATTTAACCGAATGACGGTGGAGGCTGGCTGAGGCCATCTCACCCCAAGGGAAGGGAAGGGACGTGCTGCTCGTGTTGTATCCCTGTCTGAAGGTTAGAGGGAACCTGGCCGACCTCTCTCTGCAGACGCTGCAATTAGAGTTGGGCCCGTCTGGTCTGCGGTCGCCTTGTTAGTCCACATAGGCCTAAGCCAAGACCGCCTTGGGTATGAGACTTGGCGTATACGTACCGCCATGGGTTCCTTCACTAACCCAACCCAAGCGGCGTCTGTGCAAGCTCACCGAGGTTGGCTTGTGTCCAGTCCCGCGGATTCGGGAGTTGGGGTAGGGCGGCGTAGTCCCGTCGCCGCCCAGTCTTGGCGGAGGGCGACCCTGAAAGTTTGTTTAGTTTTCTCATGACAATGACGTATTCTAACGTTGGCTCGACGGATTAACCCGTTCATGATCTCATCCCTTGGTCAGGTTCCTTTCCTGCGGTTATGGTAGGGCAATTCCCTGGTGGGAGAGAGTATCTGAAGCCCCTGTCGAATGGGAGTTGTTCCGTGACAATTTTCACTCTCGATTTGTTGTTCTACACTTCTTGGTTTTCTTGGCATTGTGCGTGGCTTTACGCAAGCATTCTGCCAAGAAGTTGTACGTACATACATGGACATATGGACAACAACAGATACACAATTAACGGATACAGTTCAGAAACATCTCAATGCTACTGCTTCTTTCAGCCCTGAAATGCGCATCATTTGACCGCATACTAGTCCTGACTAGCTCAAGTATATGGCACAGTAACATGCATCTGCATCTCAAGTGTCAAACATCCATGCACCAGCGAATATTCTTTCTAGGTACCAAAATCATAAGTCGCCTGTCAATCTTTAGCACCGTCGTGAAACTCACATCTACGCTTGCCCTGTTCCATCTCATCGGCGTACCTTGGCTTTCCGAAACTAGTTCTACCTCCAATCTAGGCCCTTCGGCGAACTTGTGAGATCTTCGGCACCTGTGCAAATGCAACACACTCGATGCATTGGCTACCCTCAGATCTTCCTCCACGATGCGCAAGGGCGTTTTCCACCGCCTTGTTGCGCCACCGAAGCTTGCAGTTACGAGCTGTCCTATTGTGGCGCGCCCACTGCCGCTACTGTAGAACCCTTTACCGTCGAGGCTGTGTTGGAGAATTATTCCAAGTGCCGATTCGTCACAAAGACAACATCAAGAACAATGGAAACAAGGACACTGCTTCACCAACGTCATCACACAGGCACAGCAGTAAGCAATGGCACTGTAGACGACAGCATCCTACTGGCCAAATGAGATGGCATGATCAGCTTTTGATACATAATTTGCCCATGTACTGTATCAACATGCAAGCTTTTACTCGAATCTCGTCGATCCTATCGACGATCATGCTGGACAAATGTGATCGAATCGGTGGCAGTCCTGCAGCACAGGCCCCGTTGCCTGTATGCAACTCTGTTGATCTACGGCTCGTCAGCTTCTTTCAAAAGAACCCTGAGGATATAGTTACATGGCTAACTCGATAAAGTTAGGTTAGGCCGTTTGGTCTCGTTACATCCGTTACTTGGGCCAGGCCGCAAGGTTCACGCAACGGTTTCTTAACTCCAGGCCCTGATATGCCCTGTGAAGCTGTGGCAGAGCACTGCTGTATCCATTTCTACCGGTCGGCGCGCCGTTCCGTGGTACTTGGAGGCTAGGGACAGGCGCTCATCATCGCTTGGTCGGCCTCATATTTCAATTATCTTATGAACCTGACCGGTGTGGACCTTGATTTTCACGTGCAAAACTGCATTGGCTTTGAGAGATTCCGGTTTCCCAGGGAGTTGTAGAGATGAATAAGTTTCTTGGCATTGATATTGAGCTTGTTTCGCATGGTGGTTGTGTGGTTGCAGTCAGGGCGTTGTGTTGTGTTAGAGCTGGTGCATGGATGATCAGGTCTAGATTGTTTGTAAGCTGAGACTTGATCAAGGTTGACTTTTTGTTCCAGATGTTTTGTGTTTCTCCTTGGTAACTACTAAGGAAGATTCCCAACGAGAATGTCTGTAATACTCCATTTCTTCAACGTGGTTCAAGTGGCTCGTCTCCATATGAGGGTCTTGTGGTATTGCCCAACACTCAAGGTTGAGGCGCAGCTACATATGACACCCTTTACTAGCACGGTCTACATCAATGCATTAGTCTGAAATGACCTGTAGTATGTTTGTTCAATCGAATATTGGATGCTGATCTTATTAAATACTGTATGATAGCAACGAATGCTATTGGAAAGAACCAATACTTCACCGAACAGGAGGCTTCACTGAGCTAAAGAGACAAGATCGACAGAAACCATACCAAATAGTAACTAAGATCAAGATAATACGAAATATTACATCAAAAAGACGTTATTCCCAAGTCCTGCTTGAGATTCTGGTAAATTGGGCAGGCTTACCTGCAGGGTAAGTGTGCAATATAGTACCCGGACTGTCGCACACCTGGCTCGACTGCCTGAACTGCGTAAGCACGTGATGTCACGTGCATGTTCTGATGATTATCCCATGTGTGCGAACAAGCGCTTAGCCGCTTACCTAATAGCTGATAGCCGCGTGACGTGCAGCACGTGACTTTATCAATCTGTAGAACTTGAGGCCACCTGCAAATTGATAGCGTATAGTTACAGCTTACTAAGGTAATAAACAGCTTTACTAAGATTGCGGAAAGCATATAACTTCTTGGCATCCAGAGGGAACACGGAGTAGGTAGGTAATCCAAGAGATGGTATCGTTGACCTTGTTCAAATTCAAGAGCTTTGAAAGCTTTGAGGCTATGCACGGACCTTGATATTGAAGAAGTGTGTCCAGTAAGTATTTCAATATTGCACACTCCCCAGGTTTCACTCAATGCATACGCAGATCAATATTGCCACCTTTCTATGTATGTCAAGCAGCTAGAATGATACGAATTGCATAGTCTATAACGGGACTGATCCTCCGGAAGCCGTCTTGGCAATATATAATCACCACCTACTACGTAGTAGGTAGGTACTACGTAGTATGCACGTCTGGTCAGAAAGCGCATGTTGTGGAGATGTTGAATCGGCTCTACATTAGCTAGTCTATTCCTACACATACAAACCATCTTGCCATCGCGAAAACGAGCGTCCAATCACTTGTCTGCAACTGGGATATCATGCACAGGCTAGACTAGGCCAGAACAGGCATCTGAATGCATAGCAATGGTCTAGACATGGATGCTATGCCCCGGTGTTCATAATTGGCAAGATAAGACGCCGAGGGACAATGACAGCAGTGAATCGAATGGGTGACCTGCATTGAGGCGCAAACCATGGAGAATAAGCTTAAATATGATACCAGATCACCCCAGGACCCGTGCTGTTCTGTTCTGGGCAGCGGCAGACGCCGAACTTGTGATTCCCTATCTCGCTCATTATCAAGTCTAAGATAGTAACGACATGGACAATTCCTCCAAGACGGAGAAGTTGCCGCACCCAAGCCCTTTGGCCGGCGCTATTCGACACAAACCTTCCGCATCTGTGGGACAAAGCCGACGTCAGGGGATTTAGCGCTATCGCCAGAAGCTTCGGTCGGTTCCGGATACCCTAAAGCTTTTGACCGTTGGTTAACTATCTGATAGCACACTAACTCTGATTAGAGAAGATATATACTGCGTACTGCAAAAACCAAGCGCGGGCAGTTAGCACAGTAGCTTTCCCCATATCAGAAACTCTTGGGGAATCCTTGTACCGTTGCGATAAGCCAGTCACGCTGCCCACGTGTGTCTTGGCGATCCTTACCCATGGAACCTTTGTGAGACCAACCAACAGCTGAGAAACGTGCACTTCAGCAATAATTTCTCTGACAGGCCAAGCATAAGCGTGCCAGGGTCTCGATCGAATTAAAGAGGGCGATGAGTCCAGTCTCTGGGGAACTTTTCTTTTCTGAAATGTTGATCTTGATATTTCAATTTCTGAGGCATCAGCCAGCTCAATCGGCATCATGAAGTCGTCAATTTCTCTGGCTGCTCTCGCTCTGTCGAGCTCAGTCTTGGCTGAGGATGCTCTCTACAGCAAGCGCTTGACCAAGCGGTTTGTTGACGATGATGGAAACTACAACATCTGTACGTTGTCATGTTCGAATCTGACAAGGCCATAAACTAATATACTCACTCAGCCTTCTTCCACGTCAACGACGTCCACGCCCATCTCGACGAGTTCGCCCGTTCGGGCACTGACTGTGTCGACCCCAAGAAGGGCTGCTTTGGTGGCTATGCGCGTATCAAGCACACGGTCGATGGCCTACGCAAGGAGCACCCGGACAACCTCTGGCTCAACGCCGGTGACGAGTTCCAGGGCACCCTCTTCTACTCCTTCTACGGACCCGAGAAGATCGCAGAGACACTCAACGAGCTCGAGTTTGACGCCATGACCCTCGGCAACCACGAGTGGGATGGTGGTGACGAGGAGCTCGGTCAGTTCCTCAAGAACCTGACCTTCCCTGTTGTGTCGTGTAATGTCAAGAGCGAGTACAAGGCTCTCAACGAGACCATCAAGAACTATCAGATCTTCAAGGAGCACGACCTGGCTGTCATTGGTGTCACAACTGATACCACCCCTGGAATCTCAGATGTTGGAAACGGAACCACTTTCCTCGACCCTATCACTGAAGTACAGAAGGCTGTCTGGGAGATCCGAAACAAGACTGATATCAACCGCATCGTTGCACTCACCCATATTGGATTCGACCAGGACAAGGAGCTTGCTGCCCAGACAGAGGGTCTGTCCCTCATCATCGGTGGTCACAGTCACACTCCCCTGGGCGACATGGAAAATGCCGAGGGCAAATACCCAACAATCGTCGAGAACGTCAACGGCGACGAAGTCTTTATTGTGACTGCCTACCGATGGGGCGAATACCTCGGCTCCATCGACCTGACCTTTGACAAGGACGGCAAGGCCCTCGAATACCACGGTGCTCCCATCCACCTGACCAACAAGACTGAGATGGACGACGAGCTCCAGAAGAAGATTGAGGCCTGGCGAGGTCCCTTTGAGGAGTTTGCTGCTGAGAAGGTCGGCAACACAAAGGTCGAGCTCGACCAGTCCCAGTGCCAGAAGGGAGACTGTCTTCTCGGACAGGTCATGGCCGACGCCATGCTCGAGTACCGCGTCAACCAGAGCCGCAGCGACGAAGACAAGGCCGCCCTCGCCTTCATCAACGCCGGCGGTGTCCGCGCCACCATTGACGAGGGTGACATCACCCGCGGCGAGGTCCTGACTTCATTCCCCTTTGGCAACGCCATCGTCGAGGTTATCTTCACCGGTGCCGAGCTCAAGGAGATCTTTGAAGGAGCCGTGACCGGCATCAACCAGCTGGACGACGAGCCCATCACCTCGTGGTTCCAGGTCTCCAAGGGCCTCAAGATCGAGTACAACCCCAACAACAACAACGGCTCCAAGCTCGTCAGCGCCACCATCGACGACGAGGCCATCGACGACGAGCGCGAGTACCGCGTCGTCACTCTCGACTTCTTGGCTGGCGGTGGCGACAACTTCTTCACTTACAACGACACCAACCTCGCTACTCTGGACAGCCAGGACGAGGTCCTCATTGCCTACTTTGAAGCCCACAACCCTCTCGACCCCGAGCTCGAGGAGCGCGTCATCCAGACCAACGAGACGAACAGCGAGGATTCAGACCAGGAGGAGGCCACATCTGGCCGGGGAGGCAGCGGTGGAAGTGGTGGAAGTGGTGGAAGCTCTGAGGAAGACGCGGGCAATGCGGCCAGCGCTGCCCAGGCCCCCGTGTTTGCCACTATCGCCGGTCTTGCGATGGCCCTGTTCTTGATGTAAATATTCTAGCCTGCGCTTTTGTACATATATGACTTACATTCCGGGACTAACCAGCAGTCCCTTGTAACAAATTACTTGTTCTAACCACACTAAACAATTGGTTGTAGCTCTTTGTAGCAGCTGTGATCAGTTAGTCCGTCTCACCAGCAGAAATAGTAGTGTCCTTACCTTCATCTAACCCATTTCCGCCCGCGGACAAACGTTCTATAGTCTGTCTGCGTCTCATCTTCCGGCAGCAACAGACCCTCCTCCAACCACTCAGCCTCTCGACATGAGACATGATACTTCACCACTAGTAGCGCAACGAAAGTTATGGGAAGCAGAAGCCACATGAGAAGCAGAATGACCAGAAGGCCCAGGTACACCGGGACCGCGTATTCAGGATGGCCCATTATGAAAAACGATATTGCTTTTAATATGCTGGGCACATTATGGCGGACAGAGCTGGGGTTTTGTGCAAAATGGCCGAGAAAATATTTCTTTGTCGGTGGGGAGGCCAAGTGATCGGATGGGAGTGTACAATGTGCGATGGTAATGGTTGGATGACCAAGAGACACAGCGTTATCAAGGAGTAACACTATACTGAAGACGTCTTGGGGTGACGAACAGAATTTGACGTAACAGTACTAAGCTCTGTCTCTTGCGAGGAGGCGAGTCTGGAGACATGTCACCGAGATGAGTTCAGAGCGTCTGGCCTGAAAAGGGATGCGAACATGCATGTCATTATGGGCTATACTGGAACAGATACACCGAGTAGCAGAACATCCCAATCCTCAGCATTTTATATCAACTCGTTCATCTTAATAAGTATATCGGAAGTCGGAAGTGGCACCGTCCTGTAATTGTCAGTGATGATGTTAGGTCAGCAAGAGGGGGCTTACTCACATCATGAGCCTCCAACACCTTCTCACCCCTGTCAGCCTGGGCATTCTGTCTCTTGAAGTCCAAGTCACAGATGGAGACGAGAATGACGGTCAACAGACAGCACGCGATGCAAGCCCACATGCCAGGCTTGTACCCCGTCAACTTGTCCTCTTCGCGGAACACCAAGCTGCCCGCGATACCACCAACACCACCAAAGCCCACGAGCGTGGCGCTGCAAAAGGCCCTCTTCCACTGACCGCGGATGTTGTTGGCTTGGAAGGCCATGACGGCTGGGATGTTGCTGTTAGCACCAGCTGCTACGAGGAAGACACCGAAATAGCGTGCGCCAGCACTCGACGCCCAGCCCATGATGGGCAATCCGATGAGGCAGAGCAACATGTTGAACAGAATAATGGGACCGCGGACATGGTATTTGTCGCCGACCCAGGCAGTTCCAAACATGACGATACCAGCAAAAGCATAAGGTGGCGCAACGAGACATTGGGCCTGGCCGACATTGAAGCCCATGTTGTCCATAAGGATCATAGGAAGGGTATAAGCGAGGGCGTAGCTGATGGTGGTAGTATCGAAGAAGATTATGGCATAAGCCCAGACCTTCCAGTCAGCGCCGCCGCGAAGGAAGTTCCCCAAATGGAAGGGAGGCGCCTCTGTATCACCGCGGTCTTTGCGAATGCGGTCAACGACCCATTGACGTTCACGGGCACCGAGGAATGACCATGTCTTGCGCTTTGAGTCGGGGAAGTCGACGAGGAGCCAGTAACCTGCGATACCAAGGGCGACAGTGATGGTACCTTCAATGATGAAGATCCAGCGCCAGCCAGTGAGACCTTCGCGACCATTGAGTTGCATGAGCTGTGAGTGAGTGTGAGTAATAAGAGCCAACAACGGAAACTGGGACAAGACGTACGCCATAGGCGAGAATACCAGCAAAGGCAGAAGCGACGCAGCCAAGCAAGTAAAAGATCGAGTATCGCTTGCCAACCTCGTCTGAGTTTCATATGTTAGTTTCCAGGTGAAATATACCAGAATGAAGACTCACATCGTGTGTACCAGGTGCTCAGAAGGTAAACACAGCTGGGGAAGAAACCGGCCTCGAAGAAACCAAGAACTGCTCTGAGAGCTGCAAGCTGACCGAAGGTTTTGACAAAACCCATACCAATCATGACAGCTCCCCATAGCGCAGTGATGAGGGCCAAATGGATACGCGGGCCAATCTTGCGGATGAGGATCGTCGACGGAGGCTGGAAGATGATGTAGGGAATGAAAAAGACCAAGTTGGCAATGTTCTACACTCATTAGCCAGGCTCGAATGCGAGTAGCATGAGACTCTACTTACGTATCGGAAGCCAGTGAGGACAAGCTCAACACTCATACCAGCAATATTGGCAGCGCTCATATTGGTCCTGTCCATAAGCGAAACACAGTACATGGCGCCCACAGTGACGACGAGTCGACGATCAATCCTCCGAATAATTCTGCGCTCCTCTTCGGGCGTGAAGCCATGGTCGACATCAACCTCGGAGCTGACCTTGCTCGGGGCCTGGTCAATGTGCTTGAAGTCGGCCTGGGACTCGAGCGTGGCCAGGTCGTTTGCCGCAGTTGCTTTCTCCATGGTTGGTAGGGTCTTTGCCTCTGTCGAGGAGAAAGCAGAGGGGATATATAGATAAAGGGCCTTACTCTTGGCGGTGAAGAGAAGGGGGGGAAAGGGTTATGTGGGACAGGAGGAGAAGAGAAAAACCTGGGACTTGACGTAAGGATATTTCTTGTTACACAGACTCTTCCGAGAGGAGGAATAGTGTAGAACACACCCCTTTTTGAGAGAGAGAGAGAGAGGGAGAGAGGGAAAAAGAAAAGGTGGACGGGACAAGTAGACAGGGTAATGAATTAAGTTACACGAGGAAGCAAGGTAGGTATTTTGAGCTGTTTCACCTGGAACCTGTCTGCAGTCTTTGTCCCTAGTTTCTCCATTTTGTTGGTCAAGATCATCGTCCCTCTTTTATATGCATCTCCTCCCACCCAACTCAGCACCAACAGCTGGGCTGCTTAGACTATCTCGGAGACCTTGACAGGAAAGCATTGCCCATACAAACATGCCTCGGGTGGCGCTTGAGGGCCAAAGCAAACTCACACCCCCTTGAACTGTCCAGTGCGTGCGTGTCACTGTCAGCTACCTAAGGTTAGTATGGCCCATCAGCACCTTAACTTAACTCGTCTCCTCCCCCGCAAGATCTGCCGGCGACGGTTGTTCGCTCCACTCCAAGACCGTCCAACTTTGCGGGGTAAAGCAGAATAGTTTAGTTTTCCTTAGCTGCCGCGTCGGGGGATTGCCTGTTTCGGGTCGAGATGCGATGGAGGGCCTGTCATTGCTTTCGAATCTTGTATCAGCAGATCAATAAGTTGAAAAGTCGAGTCGAAAAGAGGCTTGCATAGTATATTCTTGGCTGTTTGCGCCGTCGACCATAACCCGTCAGTCCGTGCTTGACATGGCAGAACAGGGTCTACGCCAAGCATGACAGAAAAAAGAAATTGAGCTTTGCTGGGATCCAGGTCTAAAGAGACAAGTTTCCTTTGTTCAATTGCATCCAAGCGCCCGCCCCGTGTTGCGCGGGCTGAGTCTAGAAGCGAGCATTGACAATTACTGTTGCTGTTGCTGTTGCTGCGGTCAAGTGTTTGTGTCGAGCATACATATGCTGTGCCAAGCTAAATATCTATTACTACAGAGACACGGCAGCAACGACTATCAGCTTCTCACTTACACCAAACAAGGTCACCAACCAAGCCACCCCCCTTTCATTTACAACCAGAACTGTACTTAATTAACAGCTACCATGTAGTAGACAGGTACCTACTGCAGTATAGAATCTAGGACCTCTAGCCTGTCAACTCAGTCAACCACCATCTCAACGACCACAACCAAGATCAACACACGCACACACTTATCGCACATCCTGACATCCTCGTTTGATCATTCACATCATCTCCTCAACTATTTCCCCGCGCTTCCCCACCCCCGCACAATACTCATATCCCGAACCAATAGCCTCCCATAGCACCGCCTTGGATGCCGAGGCTTGTCAAGATTCGCCTGCCTTGTCTGGACTGGAACACGAGCTGGGGACCCAAAGCTTCAACGCCTAGCTCCTCGTTGGGCGGATCGGCGTCGCGCTAGGTTATGGTTGTTTCGACCCAGTTGCGCTGTCACTTTGCATCTTCTCTTTAGGGTAACATTCCCGGCCTGCACCGTCATCAATCGTGCTGTCAATGGTCCGTAACCGATTCATTCCTGTATGTATGTACCTATGTAAATGTGTCATCAATCGCTTTGTTGCAGAATACAATGCCGATTCTCCTGGCCAGACCATCAAAGTAATGCCCTATGACTTCGGACAACAACCGAGTCTTGCCTTGTCGTCTCATCGTGTCCTTCGTCTCATACGCCTTTACCTACCAGCTTGCGCCTCGGTATCTCTCCATGCCATTAAAAAAAGCCAGTCCTAAACATACCCAAAAGAGGGGAACATCCACACCTTCATGCAAATCATATCACACCCTGTCTGTCCATCTCCCAGGTCCAGTGTAACCCTCAAATGATGACTCAAAACTCCTCAAGTACCCAGCAGCGCCAAAGCACCGATCCCATCACCTCGTTCTTGAGCACCATCTACTCATCATCGAAATACTGACGTTACCGTCAAGAACGACTTCTTGATGTTGTGCCAAATCAACGCAGCGGTGCCTACGACAGTAAAGATCTGAAGAATTTCCCATGGCTGGCGTGTCTTGATCTCAGTCTCGATATAGTCGACCTTACCCCCAGCCATTCGAGGGAAGCGACCCGTCTTCATGTACTCCTCCATCAGTGCATCCTTCTTATACCACTCCTCGCGCAACCATAGTTCAAATGCATTTTGGTCATGGAGCGGAATATCGCTGACTCGGAAACGACGCCAGTGAAAGTTGACTGACTTTGGAGGGCGTCCTTGGAAATAAGTGCTAGACAAGCCAAAGAATTCCTCGCCGTATCCACCTCGGCTACATTCGTCGATCAGTCGACAGTTCAAATGCTGTGTAACGGGGTTCAAAGGCGGTAACTCACGGAATTCCCTCATATGCGACTGTGCAGTCATACACGTAGTCGATACTTCCCTTGAGTTCATTCAGACAAAAGAACATGCCTGTACTGCGGGGGATCATGACATGGTCTGGATCCTTGAGGTCATTTTTGGCGGCCCAGCCGGCCGATTTTCTACGTCCGTTATTCGAGAGATTGGTGCCCTCGGGAAACAGAAGCAGCCACATGGGATCCATGTAAGCCTTTCCGTTGGGATCAATCTTGCGCTGCTTCAGCTTGTTCAGACGGTATGCCAATCGCGGCTGATCAGAGGCCATCTTTCTCGACATGAAGATGAAGCCATAAAAGCGCATTCCCCAGCCGATGATTGGGATGTGCTTGAGAGACTCCTTGAGAATGATATAGATATGGCCATGCATGCCAGGTGAATTGGCATAGGCAACCCACCAGAGATAAAGCCAGTCAGTGTAAATCTAATTAGGGGGATCAGCACATATCCGTGTTGTTGACAGCACATCTTCATACTTGGTGATTGGCGATCAGCACCAAACGCTCAGGAAACTCGAACTGCACACCTCCATCAGATCGCAACTTGATCTGACCTGCGACGGACTCGTCACCGCTGATTCGGATTGTTGTCGGGCCCCAAATCTGGGTCATGAGAGTCGTTGTAAGACAAAAGGAGCGCTTCGTCATGGCCATGTAAGCGTAGTACCAGTCGCGGTTAACGAAGTACAGAGGGACACCCATGAGCTGGGTGAGATGAATGCTATGAACATATTAGCCAGGCCAGAGCAAGGCTGTTCTGCGGGCTTTCGTACATGATGCAGCATGTGAAGAAGTAGAAGGCGAACAAAGCGCCGCGAACAATTTGCATAAAAGTACCGTAACTTTCTTTCCCTGAAGGATGCTCTTGTTTCGGTTTTGGCGCCTGTCTTTCTGCGATGGACTTTTCAGCCAGTCCAGCGAGAAGTTCTGGTGACGGGATCACCGTCTCTGGAGGACTAGACGTCTTTGTGTCAGCCATGGCGGACGACATGGAGTCTTTTATTGGGTTTGTATCAGCTATCTCGCTTGGCCAAGTTTATACGAGGTATCGCGATGAAATAGAATCAACAGAGAGAACGATAAGGCGTTCTTAGGCTGTTGTTATAGTTCCCAGTTGTTGTCTTCTGCTGAGGGGTCGCGTGGCACAGCCCAGGCAGTTGAGTCAGCCACCAGATGGCAGCCTCGTGCGCAGCAAGCAAAAGAAGGGCAGAGAAATCGTCTACCAAAGTCTAAGTTGAAGTTGAATGAGACTGATAAGGATAAGGCTGTAAGACATTGTGCACATGATTCAAAAAGTCAAAGTGAGCTCACTGCTAAAACGTGCCTGTAGTTAGCTGCTGGTGACATCAGGCGGATGCCTCGGATCCATGACGCCAGAAACGGAGAACCGGTGATTGAGAGTGCCGATGTCAGACTGGCCAATCAGAGGCTGAGCAATTCAGATCACTTGGGAGTTGGATGTGAAGCTAGCAGAGCTGTTGTGGGGATATAAGATACTGTATAAAGAGGTCATACATGTATTTCAGCTGACAGACGTTTCATATATGAGGCTACAAGGTTTCATGACAGCTACCCAGGTAGTCACCGTTGATTGATGTAGATATCCTCCTCATGTTCTTTACCTGGAGCCTGGAAGAGGCAGGCGGTGAAAAACATCCCACCATTAGCTTCTCGTTGCCTTTCTGCCACTCAAGCTAGTCGCAAGTTACCTAGCTCCCGTGTTGAGCATCATCCATAGGCAGTCAAATTTATCAGCCTCGACGGTATACCTTCTTTTCACAAGCTATCGCGGCCATGCTGCACATGTACAACCCATATCATGTCTAGAAGGGCTCTTACCAGAGGCTTGGCACTCCTTGAGCCGGCATTATATCAACGACCACCACATAGATTCTTCACTCGACCTAGGACGACCTTTACACCGTTATCGCCATCATGTCGTCTCCTCTCAACCACTTCTATCCGCCAGTCATCCGAAGTTCGCAGCATCGCAGAACTCCCTAACAGAATAAATCCCCGTTACCTTCAAAGCACAAAACCCGGCTCATCACTGCTGTCGTTGAATTGGCCCGAGCCTCCTCGAAACCTCCTCATTATACACAAGCTCTATTCAGATGCGGTTGTCGACGCTGTTGTCAAGTTTTCAACATACCTCCGCAGTGAATACCCTGAAGTCAATCTCGTATTTGAGCCACGCATCGCTGAAGCACTAAAAGATCGTCTTCAATTCCCTATATACGCTTCCGATACCAGATCCAACATGGCCGACAAAATTGATGTCATCTCGACTTTGGGCGGAGATGGTACAGTCCTGCGAGCTGCAAGCCTTTATAAACTTCATGGTTCCGTTCCTCCGATTTTGTCATTCAACATGGGAACATTGGGTTTCCTTGGTGAGTGGGATTTCAGGGAATACAAAAAGGCGTGGAGGGAGATGTATATGAGTGGTAGTGACGTTGCTACACGTGAGGCCAACTATCCTCGAGGCGATTGGGATAAGCCAAATACAGGATGGGTGAGACACACGGGCAAGAGCATGGGCCTCCGCCGAGCTTCCAAAGTGCTGCTTCGGCATCGTATCAAAGCTGATGTGTATGATCCGTCTGGGAACAACATCAACCACTGGCTCTCTGATACGCTATCAAATGAGGCCAAATCAGGGGCGAAACCGCTGGCAGTTCCTCAGGAGCCATCGCCGTCACTCAGAGCCATTAATGAGATATCGGTGCATCGAGGGTCTCATCCTCACCTAGCCATTATCGATATCTATCAGAACGGTCACTTTCTCACTGAGACGACAGCCGACGGCATCTTGATTAGTACTCCGACAGGGTCAACGGCATACAGTCTAAGCGCAGGCGGCCCCATTGTTCATCCTCTGGTCAAATCTCTCCTCCTCACACCCATCAGCCCCTGCAGTCTCAGTTTTCGATCTCTGGTGCTCCCACTAGACACCAAGGTGACCTTGCGGATGAGCCGGAAGAATCGCGGCCGAGAACTCGATCTCAGCATCGACGGCAAGCGGTGTGCTGGAGTGTCGCCAGGGACCGAGATCCGCGTGGAGGGAGAGTTTGTCGGACGCGCTGGCCCTGGAGAAGAGTGGCACGGCGGTGTGCCATGCATGATCCGTACAGAAGACGATGACCCGTGGGTAGGCGGTTTGAACGGCCTGCTAAAGTTTAATCATCCCTTTGGACGAGAGCCAGCGGGGGATGAGTTTGCCGAATGAGGGCAATCACATAATGAAAGCAATGAAAAGCATGTGTAATCTACATGTAGACTATTATATTTGATACCCTTGGAATCTACAGACACAGAGTATCTTTTGTCGGTTATGGGGCAATATGCGAAAAGAGAATTGCAGATGATCAACCGTTAATTTGAACAGAGCTATCCGTAATGAGGTGGCCGCAGCTTACCCAATTGCCCCATCTTGAAATCCGGATCGGCCGAGTACCGAAGATCCATGGACATGTCCGTGGGTATGGCTTCTATGGCTCAAAATACGCACGGTCAGCAGCACCATGACCATTTTGAGGCATTGGTGATCCAACGATGGATGGCAGATGGATTCAAGATAAGCTTATGCAGGCTGGGCGCTGACAGATGGCAGTGCAAGCAGCTCAGGACGCCGACGTGATTACTCGAGCCCACTACCAGGAAGCGGTTAAGCCAGGCGCTGGATGCCTTTGGTATCTAAACGCGGAAAATATAGGTTGTAAAACGTCAGTGATCCGCCTAGCCGTCTTGGCGAGGGATTGGTGTTTTGAACGCAAATGTGCGGCGGTTCAAACTCTTGGCTCGAGTCTCCTTTAATTTCGGTGCATTGTGCCCTGGAGATAATCTGTACTTGCGGTAATTATCTGGTACCCGTACTCTAGTGTTTGGTGTTTATAGTTTGGTTTGATCTGCTGTAGGCATGACGATCTTGTAGCTGTGCACTAATGGATCAAACCATGGACGTATAAGAGCTCAGCAAGTCCGTGACCCAAAAGATGAAGTGAGGTCATTCCACGGAACCAAGGCTCGGCACGTCGTGTCGCATTGTCTGGATGCAGCCAAGCGGAAGCGGGTGTTCCTGGGATGGGACGTTTCAAGGCTTGTTAGTGGCTGGATGCAGGGTAATTAAACCCCTCTGTAAGCTGGGCTGGGGCTTGTACTGTAGAATAAGCAAAGAGCTCACCTCTGAAGGGACTTTGGTAAGCTGCTGCGACGAGAGGGTAGGCATTCTTTGTGGCTGCTGTCTGTGCTACAGTGTTACACAGATTGTCTGCTGATCTAGACAGGCATTCTACTGATCCGTCTCCAACTGCCGCGCAACGGTAAACCTCGTTCGTACGCGTACTCCCTACAGAATACTGGATCAGACAAGAGACAGTCATAAGGTACGGATAGACAGCTCAGAATGGCGGCGCAGGGCTGGGCAGACCTTGGCATTGCAAAGGAGCGGCGGTAAGAAATTGGTGGTCCTTGGCAGCTGATGGAAAATAGAATACGAATGGAAAGAGAAGAGCGAGATGATGGGCGCTATATTTGTATTATCCTGTTGCCGTATTCCGTAGTCCGTACATATATGGACCAAGGTATTGTCCCTTCAAAGCACGGTTCAACAATCAAGATTCAAGGGACGACGATACCAATCAAACTGCCATCCTAACGCCCCCCCACATTGAATCCTCATTCTTACAAACAACTTCTGACCTCTCCGTCTCAAATTATTTCTTTACTACTTTTCTTCTTCTTCTTTTTGGTGCATTGATATTTTAATACTTTTTACTTTCTGGTATTTTCAATCTCCATTTACACGTCACTCGATCACAGACTTGACCCCTGATTGCGCAACCGTCGATCCCATTACTCAATCGGAACCATTTATCGATCACGATAGCGACGGGCGCATTGTTCGCTTCCCTTACCTCCGACGATTTGGGCGACTTTGAAGCTCTCGTCAGCCTTCTTTTCTCCACCAGGCTCTTTATCGGCAGGTAGCCACAGGTAGCATGGCCCTGTCGTCAGGCCTGGCCCTTTTGCTGGCCGCCAGCGCCGCCTTGAATCCTGTCGCCGCCAGACCTTCGGGTGAGTTGACCTCTGCAATTGCGCCTGTCGCCCAAAGCTACATTCGCAATAAATGCTGTCAAGCGTGGCGTGATCGCATTTTCTTTCCAGATCACCAAGGATTGACTTGGGGCTAACATTGTTTCGTCGCAGCTAACGACGCTGTTGTCGCCATTCCCAACTCAGACCTTCTCTCCCACGCCTCGCGATCAGTATCAAAACGAGGCGCGCCTCAAGCGCCCAACGGCTACGTCCCTTCCGAAGTCGACTGCCCAAGTCGACGTCCAACCATTCGAAATGGATCCACCATCTCGCCCATGGAGCGCGACTGGCTCCTCAAGCGTCGCAACGAGACCATCTCCCCTATCCGCAACCTTCTCCAGCGCCTAGCTATCCCCGGCTTTGATAGCGAAGAGTACCTCAAGGATGTCGAGAAAAACTCGACAGCACTGCCTAATATCGGAATTGCCATTTCTGGAGGTGGTTACCGTGCCATGCTGTGCGGTGCTGGCGCTCTAGCAGCTTGGGATATCCGCTCCGACGGCAGCGACGCTAATGGAAATCTCGGAGGTCTTTTACAAAGTGCGACATATTTATCAGGTTTATCGGGAGGTGGATGGCTCGTGGGCAGCTTGATGATGAATAACTTTACGTCTGTGCAGGAGAGCGTAAACTATCCCGGTATCTGGCAGTTGGAGAACTCCATTCTCGAGGGCCCCGAAAGCTACTCTCTGCTGCAGTACTATAATACAATCTTTGATGGAGTTAGTGGCAAGAACGAGGCCGGTTATGAACGATCTCTTACCGACTACTGGGGCCGCATGCTCTCGTACCAGCTCATCAACGCTACAGATGGCGGTCCTGGTTACACCTGGTCTTCCATAGCTGACGATCCTGATTTCTCCGAGGGCAAGGCGCCTATGCCCATCATCATCGCCGACGGTCGAGCCCCCGGTGAGACGCTTATCAGCCTTAACGCGACTAACTTTGAATTCACCCCTTGGGAACTTGGTTCTTTTGACCCCGTTCTTGAAGGGTTTGTTCCTGTCAAGTATGTGGGCTCTGAATTCGAGAATGGCACACTCCCTCGCGACAAGCCGTGTATCGCTGGCTTCGACAATGCCGGCTTCGTCATGGGAACCTCGAGCAGTCTTTTCAACCAGATCGTCCTGTACCTCGATGACCCCAACAACAACTACGTCCCCGATGGCGTGCCGGATGTCGCTGTCGAGGCCGTCTCTACTGTCCTGGAAGCCATTGGCGACAACAACAATGATATTGCTGACTGGACCCCCAATCCCTTCAAGGGTTGGAACGAAGAGGTGAACCTGAGTACCGACTCCGACCGGCTTACCCTTGTCGACGGTGGTGAGGATCTTCAGAACGTTCCTTACTCCCCTCACCTCCGACACGACCGTGAAGTTGATGTCGTCTTTTCCTTCGACTCGTCTGCCGACACCGAACACGGCTGGCCCGATGGTGCGTCTCCAATCTCGACCTACGAGCGTTCCCTCCAGGACATCTCCAAGGGCTCATCGTTTCCCGCCGTCCCCGGCAAGAATACTTTCCTCAACCTGGGCCTCAACACCCGCCCTACTTTCTTCGGATGCAACGCGACCAACATGACGGAGCCCTCGCCCCTCATCGTCTATATTCCCAACTATCCCTACATTTACTCGTCCAACATTTCGACATTCCAGATGAGCATCAACGCATCCGAGCTTTCAGCCATCATCCAGAACGGCTGGGCTGTAGCTACCATGCTCAACGGCACCCGTGACGAGGATTGGCCGGTCTGTGTTGGCTGCGCCATGCTGTCGCGCAGCTTCGACCGTACAAACACCACTGTCCCAGATAAGTGTAGGGAGTGCTTCTCAAACTACTGCTGGAACGGCACCCTCGACGAGAGTGATCCGGGCCCTTACGAGCCCACCTTTATCGGCGAGCAGATCGAGATCGAGAGTCCTGCCTCCAAGGTGCTTGGCAGCAGCGCTTTCGTCGCCGTAGCAGCGACTGTCGCTGGATTGATGCTCAGCATCTAGAATTGAGCCTAGGGGAGGAGGCAAGAATAAAAGTCTGCATAGAAAGAAAAACGACATGGAGTTGTTGTTTTAGAGCATGCTGAGGCAATTCATTGAGGTTGATCTATACGGGTTGATAGAAGGTCAGATCTGGAGCTTGTTGCTTGCTTTTGTTATATATGGGACAGGTTGCGCGTTGCTCTTTAGGATACCTTGGTTACTATAGTTCTTGGTTCGTCTGCAATGACAAACAAAAGTTCTGACAGTATCTGCGTTTAGTTTAGGTGATGTGTATCCAAAGTCAAGAGCGACAGAAGCATCAGATGTGAAGTGAATTTCATCTCAGCAAATAAATGGACGGACTACATGATTCAATCAAACAATTCCACAGCTAGTAAAAATATGAATAATCTCAAAACCACTGTTCATTAAGCTCATCAAATTCTATTCCAAATGCATTATGCAAACGTAACGTCCTTGCCCGTCTTTGCGCTCTCAAAGACACCCTCAATGATTTGCAACACATCCCGCGCCTCAGTAGCCTTGACAGGCGCATCCTCCTCCTTACCACTCTCAACAGCCTTGGCAAGCTGAGCATAGAAGGCCTTGTAAGTAGGACACTCAAGAGCCGGGAGCGACTCCTCCCGAGGCTTTCCATCGTCACCGACGAGCACCAGCTTGAACAGCTTGGGGTCTTCCTGGCCAAAGCCCTCGTCGGTAGCCTTTTGACCGGACTGCAGCGCCGCCTCCTGAGGATCAAGACCGAGCTTGCGGAAACTGCCCTTGACGCCGCGCAGCCAGAAGCGAGGCTGGTCGATCTCGGCGCTTAGAACGCTGACGCGGATGTTGACGAGGAGGCCGTCAGGGTAGGTCAGCTCAGCGGAGATGCCGTCTGGGTTCTCAAAGTCGAACTTGCCGCTGCGCTGGGAGAGCAGACGGCCGTGGACGGACTGGGGCTTGCCGAAGAGGATGTAGGCCTGGTCGATAAGATGGGTTCCTAGATCGTAGAGAGCGCTGCCGCCCTTGGAGAGCGGGAGGTCGAGCTTCCAGTTGTTGGAGGGGACGAGACGGTAGCGGTCAAAATGGCTGTCGAATTGAACGATGCGGCCTAGTGTACCCTCTGAGACGAGCTTCTTGACTGCGATAAAGTCTGCGTCCCATCTTCGGTTCTGATAGACAAAGAGAAGCTTGCCGTTCTTCTTGGCAATGTCGATGAGCTGGTCCGCCTCAGCGGAGGAAGGGACAAAGGGCTTCTCTGTCAAGACATGCTTTCCGGACTCGAGGGCAGCCTTTGTGAGGTCAAAGTGGTGCTGGGGGGGAGTGGTGATGATGACGAGGTCGACGGCAGAGTCGGCGAAGAGCTGCGCGGGGTCTGTGTAGTGCTTGATGGAAGGGTGGTCTGCTGGCGCTGAGTTGCCGTCCTTGGGAGAGCGCTGGACGATGGCGTAGAGGTTGAGCTGGGGAGTCTGGGTGAGGAAGGGGATGTGGAAGATCTTGGCAGAAGCGCTGTTGAGGTTAGCAGATGTATGAGGTGAGGTGGTGAGATGGTGAGCTTACCCGTATCCGACGATACCAACGTTGAATGTCTTTCCGCTCATTTTGGCTGTGCCTTTATGAATTGCAAGTTGTCGAGTGAGATTGAACAAAGTGGGAGGTTGTTCTTCTTTATAAGACGATGCTAACTTTCTCATTCACTTCCCCTCATACTACCAAGATAAAGCCATTACCCCCCCAAAGCCTGCTGATTCCGTCATGGCGTCAGCTAGCTCCACACAGGAGAAGATATTCCCCACGGATTTCTCACCGTGGCTGCGACACTATTGGTGGTGATGGGGTAAAATAGAGTGGATTCAGCCGAAAATTCGGGGGCATGACTGAGCTTTTGAGAAGGTCCAGGCGAGAGAGTTTTTAAATCAAGAATTTCATGATTTAAGCATTGAGGCAGCAGAGGATTTGTAATAAATCTTTCTCCCAAGCCGATGCATAATATAAGAGCTCAGTGGAGTTGATGATGATTATAAATACAGCAGAATCATGTACTCCTGCGAAATACTCACTTGAACAAGTCAACCCTTTATCAATCAAACAATTCTAAAAATATCTCACCGGACTGCCCCGAGTCTACAGCCGACAACGACGGCCCCATTACGGGCGGAGGTGGGTCCCGGGCAACGAACCAAAGTCCGGCCCCCGACGGAGACGCGAGACGGCCAACAATGATATAAAATATAAAGCCAGATAGTAGCTTAACCGTAGAATCATGCTTATCTGAGCGATTCGACCTTGATCGTCAACCGTCTTGCCCAAGAGGATCTTATCACAAATTTAAATGCAAACATATCGCCTGTTCAGAAAGCTCGCGATCTTGCGTTTAGGTCTCTGTTAGAGGATAAGGTGTACTCTTATGGTACGCGAAAGAAGTGTTGTGAAAACTGTCACGCTGTGCGGTCCAACGATCTGTCTTCGGTTTCGTGGCCGCCACGGGTATTCGTTGGATGGATTGTGCAGCGCGGTGTTGTAAGGACTTTTTATGAGCGGGGAACAGGGCGGTTGACGGACAGTGAGGTTGGAGCGTTGAGGGACGAGGTCTGGGAGAGTGTTAACTCTTTTTCGGCTGAGACTAGGGCGACTGCGAGAGGGGATGGACCGTTTTGGGCTCTTGGTGGTGAGGAGCCGACCGAAGTTGATACCACCATGCCCGGATTTGCCGTTTCGGCGTTGATATGTGAAGCGTGAGTAACTCAACTCTGAAGGGTTCGGTCAAAGTCCTGCTAATGTGCGTTATGGATCTCTTACCTCGGATAGGATCGTACGGAGCTATCCATCCATTGAAGACTGCGCGGAGAGGATATACGAGAAACAATTTCCAGACTATGAATGGTGGAAGCCATGGTTGTTTCTTGTGTTGGAAATAGTTGTGAGCGTGCTGGCGCGTTGCGAGGGCGTGATATATGGCCAATATGGTGACGATGGTTGGAAATGTGTGTTAGTAGCCACTATTGCATACTTAACCTAGAGTGATTTCTATTAAAGAGCCTGATGCCGTTTCGTTAGTTGCAAATATGCTCTCAAGTCTTGCAAACGTGTGAGTCAAATGTCTACTATTTCCTGTCCAGAACACTTGAGCTGGCTGCCCATCCACGATCCAAAGCTCGATCGACTTTGGACGTTTTCCAGACAAGGAACTCATCGCTCAAGACATAAGTTTGCTACGGTTGCGTCACTGAGCGTTTCAGTCCTTGTCAGAGGACAGGGGCATATCGCTGACTCTCCGAGTTCGACGTCAGAAGTTGACGCTCACCTGTTCCGGAATTATAACGTCGATGCCATAACTTCTTGAAGAGCCATGACGTTGTCAAAAGTCAAGTATGCAAGGGTGATGAGTGGTGGAAAGGCAGCATGGAGAGCCTATCGAATCAAGGAAAACGCAGCGCAACAAGACCGCTTCGTAGACTGTCGAAGCAGGATACCCTCCCGATTCTCTCTCATCATGTACCTTTCATGTGATGAGGATAGCATGTAACGGTTTCGGCTCACTTCTGCATACGCGCCTTGCGTGTCCAGGGGCTGGAGGGAAACACCGAAATTTGGAAGCGGTTTTCGTTGCACTCTCTGCTGATTGGCAAGCATATTGGTCGTCGACATTGTAATTGATCACTGCAAGATGTGACTCTGATTATAACCTGTTATTGACGATCATTATATAAATATGCGAGCTGAGAGCCGAGGTTATCCAATATTACTTCAAGCCTTGCTGTAGCCCGAGGCTGAACACAATCTTGAAGCACATGATGAACGTTGTTCACTCCAGCCAGCCTATCGAACTGAACCAAAACTCTCAGCTAAGCACCTCACCCAGATTGTCCTTGAGATTTGTGTGCCGGCCTTGGTTGCCCCTGGTGCACTATGCGCTACGCCTTTCAGGTGCATCTGCACCTCAAAATAACCTCATTACGTACCACTCCCAAACTCGGAGGGTGTGAGGAACCAGTCTCTGTGTCCGGGTAAAGGATTGCATCAAGAGGTTTGGGTTGCAGTGCGCCTCGTCACGATCATCTCATGCTGCACAAGACGTGTATAGCTGAAGCTCTTGCATTATTTTACGGTGAGATTGGTTAGATGGTTCTCTTATGTCTGACGCTATAAAATCTTGTGTTAAGTTGTATCTAATCTTACACCCAAGTCTACAAACTCATGATCTTGGGCGACTGAGTACGAAATCTTTGGCATACCCATTGTTACTAATGCAGCTATATCCCACTTCCATTAACCAAACTAGCTACCTTGCATTTGCATCTCTCGCCAAAACGCCTGCCAAGTCGGCAGCAGCGGATAATTGTCCCACTTGGTCAGGCCATTGCTCCCGATCCTGCTAGATCTCTCAAATGCCTGATGCTTTTCATGTGCAGCCTCGGCGTGGCGCCCGGAGAAGCTGTTAATTCAGGCGCTTTTAGGAAGGCAGTTTTGGTTGAGATCCTTGTAAATGACTAGGTAGACAGGGGGGATGAGGGAGGGGGGAGGGCCATTTATTCCCGTGTGTGG